>OZ038478.1:58935608-58948108 GCA_964036315.1 Acanthosepion esculentum
TTCTTTGGATTTCTGTTGCATACACATTTCTTTCCAGGTCCTAGCCAGGGACCTAAAGTCAGGAATCGCTTCTGAGTTCTGAATTTCTTGTTTACAATCACCGATTTTCTTGCTTGGTACAATCATTAGATGTATGTGTGCTTAATAATTTCTAGTTAGCAAGCATTGGTCCTGTGCAGCAAGAATAACAACTTTTGATTTCATCTTTTAACTCTGCATTACGTAACTACTGATGAGTACGCGGTTTGTCTACATCAGCTTGTTTGATACGGACAGAGTATTAACCATGAAGAGGCTTGTTTCTGCATTTGGTACATTATATTTGATTTATTTTTTAGTTTTTTTTACCGCTGTAGTATGTGTATTATGGTTTGTTTGTACTTCTTAATACACTTGAAATTCCCTTTTGAATTTTTTGGTGTCCTTTATTACTGAATATAAGTTGTTTTTTTTTCATGTACTTTGACAAAAATCATCATCCAGTCTTTTGTAGTTTCCAGGTATGTTTGAAGACTGTTGTCGTTTTGTGAGTCAGTTCTAGTTTAAATAATCTTCTGCCTCCTTCGGATCTGGGCACATACAGACGATCAACATCAGCCTCAGGATGAGAAGCTGCCTCGTTTTGACATCTATTCACTATGTCAGCTATGGTCAAATTAAGGATGTTCAAACTGTATTACATCACAGGGACAGCCAAAGTGCTTATGGCTGATATCCTGTTTTTCTTTAATTCAATTCCGTATTTAACACCAGACGCACGCGCCTGTAGGATTCTTTTCTTACTTTTTCCTTCATTTGGGTATTTTGTATTCCATCTCTTCCGCTGACTCCTAGATATTTATAGGATTTTCTTGTTCCAGTTCCCTAATCTTTGTGACAAAATTTAGATCTATTGAGTGTGTTTCGGTAATTCTCCCTTTCTTGAATGTTACCTTTGCACATTAATCTAATCCGAAATCTATACCGATGTCACAACTGAAACATTTTACATTATTGCCGATACCCTTCGACTCATTGTCATCTTTTGCAAAGATCATCCATGTAGAATAGGTGATTAAACACTTAAAAAAAAAATTGTATCCATAGTTATTACGGACAGACAGAACAGAAGGGGCGACAGTGAGTCTCCTTGAAAGATTCCTTGTCGGATATTGAAATATTTGGCAGTATATTTGGTGCCATTTCGCTATGATGTAGTTTTCCACAGTTTTTATTGGCCATCACCATTCTCCATTTGACCCTGCAATGTCCAAAGTAAGAATTATTAAATATAAATACCAAATCACTTATGACAGTGATATACATTAGTCTGAAATATTTTATAAAATAAAATGTCAGTATATTTCGACAACATTATCTAGCATTTCCGTTCATCTACAGAGGCAAGGAGATTTTTTATTGCCTTTTTTGGTAAATATCGCCAAATATTGAACAGCTATCAGTCATTTCCAAAGGCTGCGCGATGTGAAGAATCGTTTCGTCTTAATCACTGTGTTTTGGACATTTTTCTCCCTATTTCAATCTTATTCAATTCTTCTCTTAAATTGAGTGACATAAAAAAAAAATAAAAGAGGTTTACCTTTTTTTTATTTTTTTATTTTTTTAAAAACCAAAAAAAAAAACAGTGTCCGGATGTAATTTTCTTGCTTTGAACTAAATCTTTATGGCTTTATAGATTTTTCTCGTATGAAAATAAATTCTTATGGAATATCTTGCTGTCATAGCTAATAAAGCACTACAATAATCATTAACATTATCCGGTATATTTCATGGAATATAAAATTATATAGAAAAGCCTACATATACAAAGAACGTATAACATTCATGACATTTTTGTATGTAACTTTTTGAAAACTGTATTCATGTGACGCGTTTCTTTAAAAAAATAGGACGTCTTCAATCAGGTAACACGTTTATCGAAAAAAACTTCTCCTGTATCCAAAAAGAGAAAATAAACACCGGCTACAGTTTAATCAAAGCGTAAAAAAAATACAAATACGCTCAACCTTTAAACTTAAAGTTTAACGTCTGATGTATCTAATTTTTAAGATTAACTTCTCGCATTCAGGTTTTTATCGTTTTTCATGAGTTCTCTCCAAATCGCTCGTCTTTGAGTCTCCGCATTTATTTTCTTCTAAACTCCTGTAACACACCAGTCATATGTTGCTGGATCGATCTTCTGATCGCCGCTGTCACATCAGTGTAGGGCCGCTGATCCGCTTTCCTGATCTTATGACAAGAGTCCGAATGTAACTCCGCTCTGAAAATCTTTTACTTTGGCATTTTCATTTTACTTTTATCAACCTCATTTTCCATGCTGGCTTGGAGAAATGTGAAAGAGTATGTTGTACAGAAATTACATTTTGTCCCTATTGCTGCCACATATTCTCTGGTGCATCTGCAATAGGTTTAGAGATTCTGCTAAAATCTAAAGAAGAATCTGCAATGTCATTGGTCCTGATCTGGATATCTTGGCTTCAGTCACTTTCCCAACAACGGAACGCAGCTTCCCTGGGCGTTTTATATAAATACGTTTATGGTAAATGTTCTAATGAAATTTAGGGTGACTCGTCTCTACGAATTTAAGTGCGGCATTAGATTGGTAGCTAGGTTTCGGCATTTTACTGTTGGAATTACTAGATATAACCGTACGTTCTTTGCTAGGTCTGCTGCTAGGAAAGTTGGTTCACTGTATCGTGCTAGATAATTTTTTCCCTCCAGAATCTATCTTACACATTTCTGTCATTCGTCGGTGCATTGAATGTTGCTGTCACATCTGCTCTGGTGCTTCTGCTATGTATTTTTGAGATTCTTGATAAAATCCAATGAAGAATTTGCAATGTTATCGGACTAGATACAGCATATAGACTTCAGTCATTTTCCTAACGTTATGTAGATTCTCTGTACTTTTACTACAAATAATTTCAATGTAATTTTTTTCTGATGGGCTTTCCTCTTTGGCATCTTTACTTTACGAATTTAAGCGTAGTACTAGATTGGTATCTAGGTCTCATCATTATATAGATGAAATGTCTAGATGTAACTGTAAGTTCTATGCAGTTTCTTCCCACGCACCTCTCGTTTGTGGAACTATCTTCTGGCTTCTTGATTTCTAAACAACTTAGACCTTCAAAACTTTAAATGCAATATCAATCATTAAATTCTGTCTTAATTCCTGTTCTTTTATTGTTCTCTCTCCTTGATAGTGTTTTTCTCATATTCTTTCACACTAAGTAACCCGCTGCGTGTTAATTGATTTTTGCCTTGCTTGAGTTGAAATTTAAAAAAAAAAAATTGCACCAACCAAATTGTCACAATGTAGGTAACTTTTGCTACGAAGTATAGGAGTGGAACTGTTAATGAATTTATTTATATACTGTGGACAATTATTTTTGTATCATAGTATGCGCACGTGGCTAGAATCTCACTATGGTCGATTTGTCAAAGTATTATGAGGCAGGAGGATTTCGTTGGTAAGAAAGAAAAGAGAACTGAATTGCTACGTGATATCTGTCCTACTTTACAGTAGCGAATGTTGGACGTTCTCCCCAAAGATGTGGAAGAGACTCGATACAACAGAGGTATGGTTCTACAGAAGGATGCTAAGCATACCATGGACCGAAGATGTGAGCAATGATGAGCTTTGTGAGAGGATGCTAAAACAAAGAAGAAACTTACGTTTCACAACAAGAAGAAGCAGCTGAAGTTTCTGGGACACGTATTTAGAGAGGGGGGCTTGGAAAATCTGATACTCACAGGGCAAATAGAGGGAAAGAGGGACAAGGGAAACAACGCGTGACATACCTAGCGGTCTTAAGCAAGTGGGTGACAGAACATGGCCTGGTAGAAGCAGCAAAAAGACAAAACTTATTGAAAACTACAAAGGATAGGATGAAGTGATGATCGCCTACGTCTTGAAGGGACACGGCACATAAAAGAAGTGACTTTTTTTCTTATAATAGCAGACAATCCGTTGGGAATTGTCTGAAGACCATACTACGGTTTGTTAGAAGCCTTGTGACTAAAAATGCGCGGGTAAAAATCTTTGAAAGTCGTCGATGATTCTGCTATCATGATGTCCCTGGTTGTCGTGGCCTAGTATTTGAGGGTACTGGTTTTGTTCAACTACTGATCATGCTAGAGTATACGCTCTTTCCCAGAAAATTAAAAAAAATGTTCGCTCAGGATAATTGATGCATAAAATTCACTTTGATTTTGTGAGTTTGGAAGAAAAACGATGTACCTAAGAAGGGATGATATAGTTAGATAGAAATACTAGATCAACTATCTATAACTATAAAAAGAGCAGTTTTCATTAATTTTTTTCGGTATTTTTGTTTTCCTTTTTACTGTTTCACCTAATTACCGCAAAAGGTAAATATTCACCTGGAAAATCGAATTAAAGAATATATGAACAAGGAAACTAAGTAAATCAGTTTCCATTACAAAAAAAAAAATGTTATATACTAACAGTTGCTGCTAAAAAAAATGGCGGCAACTTCTGTATCTGATTTTCGTCTTTTTACTTGCGAAGATCGTACGTTTCTTTGACGAGATTTGAAGATATATCTTTTCAGACATTCGGGAATAGAGAAGCAATTCAACAAGTAGAAAGCATATAAGAAAACAATTTCTTTATTCATCGTCAGGTTTACGGGAACGTTTTCAATTCGTTGCCTGTGCTATATTCAATCCACTCTCAATAAATGATCGATACGTGATTTTGTAAGCACCGTTAAAATTGGCAAAGAAAATGATTAAACATTAAATGTGGGATGCTGCAAACAAGCCCCATGTTATAAACCACGCGGCTTCTTGAAATAAATATATAGATACAAAAGTAAGATAAATAAACAATAATGGAAAATCTGTCTAGATCTGTTTTTTTCGTTTTTTCGGTTTGCCTTAAATGGCGAAAATACGGATAATATTGCATTAGAAACAGCGTTAAAATCTGGAAGTGATGAATTCTAAAAGTTTCTAAAAATCACTATGAACACAAGCGCACATACACATGCACACATATGCACAAATAAACAAACAAATAAACACATACACACACGTTTACTGATGTATACGTAGGTAAATCAAAACATCTGAAGTGAAACGATGAAATAAACATTTATCTTGAACAATAAATACTTAATTTTCAACATAATCCCGTTCCTTGTCAATGTATACATCGAATATTATTTAGAGAAGATTTCAGATCTAATTCTAGTTAAGCACGCGTCAGGTTACAGACATATTGATCTACTTCGTGGGTTCGTAGCATTTTTCAATAAGTGGCGTTTGAGCGCATGATTTTCTTTAACACGTGACTAAAATATATGATATATAGGGTGATTGAAAATTAACTCCCTATTTTATATCCCGATTTAACACCCTGTGACTGTTTTTTGGGGGGTTAGTAAAAGGAGCAAGTCTACTATTCCAAATCAAGACTTTGGAAGAACTTGAGGACGAATATAAGAAGTTATGTCTTTTATACCACAACAGTTCTTGGTGAAATCAGTTGACGCGATTCCTGGGCGATTCAAGAAGCTGGTAATGAAATATAGTGTCCATATCGTATTTTAAATAACACTGCATGCCAAACGCATTCTTCTTATATAGATTTCTTGCAAAGATTATAGTGAAATAGCAGGCTTCGCCCGCACGCTTATCGCTTCGCAAAGATATATTCACTACTTGATATCATTGAAAAAATTTTTTAAATGAATATTCCAATCATACATTGCCTTGTAATAGTTAAGGTAAGTTTTACAAATAGTTGTCAAATTGTTGAGTGCCAAGAAAAATGCAAATTTCGAAGACATCTCGGCATTATATAAGACGATATACACCTAAAAAGAACTATTTTTGATATGAAAATCAAAACAATCGCCGAATAAAATGACAGTAATGAAGGACATTTAATTAATAAAAAAATTAAAATCAATATGCAAATTACTTAAACCTGAAGACTGACATTGACTAGAAGTAGATAGTATATAATACAGTCATTGAGCTTCTAGTGCGTAAATCCCTCCTTGGAGGGGTGTACGCGTTCAGATACTTATCGGTCACAGGTCTCTGTCCCTGTGTTGGTGGTATCACGGCTCTGACAAGCCAAGACCAGCGGCCTGAGTGAAAACACTCGGGTCCCCACGTTAAAAACTGTCGCAACTGAGGAAAATTATACTGAGAGGCACCCAGCACTGGGAACATTATTACACCAGAGAGAGAGAGAGAGAGAGAGACATCTGTGCTCGCACCGAGGCCAGCGCAACCGACGTTTGCGGGCAATTTTTGTTCCTAGACCGGTGTACGCGCTCGGGCTCCCTATCTTAAAAAACCTTGTGGCACAGCTTGTCTTAGCGGGGAGACAGAGTATATACACCTTGAGTGGTTTTTAATACATTATTTATCATCTCTCAGTTGCGTCTCTGCCCTAGGGCAGAGTGAACTCAGAAAACGACTCCGTCAAAAGACAGAGTCGCAACTGAGAAAAATTATACTGAGAGGTGCCCAGCCCTGGGAACAGCTGCCGGAGGTCAGCGCCCTCTCATTGAGCTGCACCGAGGCCAGCGCAACCAACGGTTGCAGGGGCTCCGGTCAATTATTGTTCTTGACCCGAGTCTGACGTTGTGTCACAACTCGTCTTTGTGGAGAGACAGAGTAAATACCTAGTGTAAACACATTAAACCGACCTTGTGTCATAACCTGTCCTCGTGGGTAGTTTAGTAAATTACCCCCGAGTAGTTTTAACACACTACCTATCATCTCTAAGCTGCGTCTCTGTTTTGGGAAGATTCATTTTTTTCTTATAGTTTGTCCCTTGTTTTGTCAGCCATGAAATAAAAATAATTGTTTGTACGGAAAATAACAATTTAGGTAGATCAAATCGTCTTTAAATTAAGTGGCATCTGACGAATTATCGTTAATTATGTAAAGGGTAAGCTTAACATTAATTCAATACGTATATGCAGCGATCAAGTTTGAGTTCTTTTTGTAGTTTATTGATGCATATCGCATTTGCTCCTCCCTAGCTATTGTGCTGATCGCCAAACCAAGAGTCCTCCATAGGAGCTAGCTTAAATGCCGCCTGATAACGCGGCTTTTAAGCTAGCTTAATATTTTAGGTAGCATAAAACTTTAAGCATGTTGCAATTTTGGATGCAAAAGGAAAATAAGAGTTACGCCCTTTGAGCCATTAAAGCAATGATATAGGGTAGTATATTATATTAATATATATTTTTTAACCTCGCATACTCTGGCAACCCTGAATCTGAGCTCAACGAAAATCGTTTCCTGTGCTTAACTTTTCTAGGGCATTTGAATGAGCTCTGAATAACTGAAATCGGACATTGGGAGCGGAGGAGTTGCTTGGAAACACCCACGCAGAAACACACGCACATACACTGTACTTTATATATATCAGATATATAAATTATGAGTATTTTAAAATGGGAGTTACTTTTCGTTCACACTATATATAGATAATCTGAAAAGTGGCATGTCTGTCTCCCCTTCGTATGTAGATTGTAAGTTTTAAATGCTTTTCCGTTAAAACTGTAAATGTTCTGTAAATGTATTGCAATATACTAAGATTAATAGATGTGAGCCTACCCACCCCTGCAACTCGTTGCACAAAGATATAGACCTCACGTCGTAGAATTTCTGTGCGGCGGATCGAGCGAGAGGCAGGCTCACAGGCAAAAGAAAAACACAACTACAAACTTGGGTAGGACGAAAAGAGGAGGGAAGGCGTGTGACCTTTTTGTGGATGATAACTCTGGGCTGATTCTCGGCTGGCGAAAAAAATATATATATCTTAACTAACAATGTCCGGCTGCTAATGGGTCGCTCTTCGATGTTACGTGCTCCGGCCTAAATCAACCTTCCTCGAACCTAAACTAAGTCTAACTAACTGCCGTGACCCAAAGCGCTCCCGTATATATGCAGAATCCTCTTTCATCATTTCCGGACAAGGGACACCCACGAATAAACCCATAACTTTTTCATGACCATTTCTCTCTTTGAAGAAAGTTGACATAAAAATATTTCTTAGCCTAGCTGACTCCGATTCAGGGACATTAAATTCAGACCCTTTTAAGTTTTGACCAGAGCCGGTCTTTTTCCTATCTTCGTATTTTGACAAGTACTTAACACTCATCTATCCTTTTGGCCATATGTCCAAAACATGTTTTTATCTAGATTCCTAATCTAGTCATTGGGTCTTGAAGTTTGATACCCAGGTCAAATCTAACTAATCTTCTCGCACATATGTGTGCGCGCGCACGCACACACAGATGTGGGGGTGTATATATACACACACACAGATGTGCGGGCGCACACACACACACACGCGTGCGCATATATCCAACTCATAGTGTCACATAGATATCTGCATTTATTTTTAAACCAACACTTTTATTACGTCAAATGTTATTTGTAGTGGATATCCGTATTTGGGTAGATGACCTGTTAATTAAACAAATACACCTCGGATTAACCGGGATATTAATTAAATATTCGTGTAAACTTATTAAGGAAATTTATTATCTTTCTGGTGCTGGATACTTGGCTGAGTTTGTTCTAGAACATGTCGGATCTAACGCGGGTTTCACCTGCAAAGGAGAACCCCAGGATCGGATCCTGCAGGAGACGGCATTTTCTTTTTATATAGATTTCTCGAATATTCAGGTCAGTAGACGTAAATACATATACTGTTTAATAAATAATCGGAACTTTTACTCTAATATATGTATCCACTAAATTTTTAAGTGATAAAATCTGTCGGTTTAATAAATAAAAAATTACTTCTTTATATATATATATATATATATATATATATATATATGTGTGTGTGTGTGTGTGTGTGTGTGTGTGTGTGTGTGTGTGTGTGTGTGTGTGTGTGCGTGCGTACGCATATATTAGATGCTATCATTTAGCTCAAAGATGAATGGGTAAATCATTATTAAATTGCCAATATTTTGTTTGGGAATAGCTGCATTACATAAATATTCTTTAATACTTAAGTATCGGTTTGTATGTTTTTTTTTCCTTTAATATCGGTTTGTTTATTGGTCTGTTTACTTTTCATGTTTTCTTTTACAGTTCCAAAAATTCCTTTAAAAAACTCTTTAACGATCAATACGTAATAGGCCAATTCGTATTTCCTTACCCAGAATTCCAACTGCGCGATTTCCGCTTTTTTTTCTTTATTCGAATTTCATTGTTCCTTTTACGTCGCCTTTCTTACCGGAACCGGAGTCGCTTTGATCTCAATTTCGGCCGGTATTTGCTCGGACCAACCGTTCCGTCTTTTCTTCCGATTGACCGGTTCGATCTCCTTTCATTACCGTCACACAACGAATTATCCCAATCCGGTTTCCATTACATGGATCTGCAAGACGGAAACAGTTGGAGCATTTTTGAGAAGCAGAAACAAAAATGGCCAAAACGGAAACTCCAAAAAGAACAAATAAATAAATATATTCTCACATCGTTCAAATAGAAAGAAAGCAATCACCCAGACGCATTTTCAGCGTTTCTTTCAGAATCTATCTCGAAAAGGTAGGGAATTACATCGAAACAATTTGGGGAAAGAATTTCGTAAATATATCTGTGTTGAGATTTTACTGCGTCGTCTAAACCTGTGATTCGCGTAACCTTTTATATCCGATAATCCAACCAGAGCGCCACTCTGCGCTTGTTTGAGAAACTTAGATTTGGAGTATACTTATTGAACTTTTTATTCTATGTGCAGTTTTATTTCATTCTTTGCTGTAGCGTAGAAAACAAAGGTGTCAGTTTTAAATTTGAATATTTTTCTTGTATTGAAATTATTTCCTCAATCGCCAAAACGCCTGTTTTTGACTGACTAATAAATCCAAATTACTTCAGTGAACAACATTAAGCGTAAGTACTGAAAAGTTATCGGCACAAGCAACTCTTCTTCTATATGCCGTATCCGTTCAAGAGGACACGTGATCATGGCTGTTTACAACTTCCCATCTTTCGTAGCTCTTAGTAATATCTATTTTTTCAACATCACAATGCTGCCAATCATTTGCACAAGTTTGTTAAGCAAATTGCTGTTTCCATCTGTCCCTCTTGTCTTCAATATGTCCTGTTAGTGTTAAATTCTCCAAGCCCTCTTTCCTCGTTATGCGCCCAAGAAACTCCAACTGCCTCTTTCTAGTTTTAAGTATGTATCATTTTTGTTTCTATGTGCTTTAAAACGTCTTCATTAATGACATATTCGATCAAATTATTCCCAGCACCCTTCTCCATAACCAGATTTGTGTTACATCAAGACTCTTCATCATCTTGGAGAACATTGTCCAGCATTCGCTGCTATATAGGACCGATATTACACAAGAGCTCAGCACACTTATCTTTCTTTTTTTCTAACGAAATTCTGTTTCTTAATATGTTGCTTCACTTTTAGAAGTCGTCTTCCGCTATTCCAATGCGCCTTCGGATTTCAGCTTCACATTTTCCGTCCTCTAATAAAATACATCCTTGTCCAGTCATGGGCAGAATGCGGCTCTCGGACCACATGCAGCCCGATTGACTTTCCGGATGGCACGCCTAATTTCACGAGGAAAATAACGTTTATTAAAATGTTGTTTGTTTTCTCTCACTTGCACTTGTTCACTCAAACACTCTCGTACATAACACCATACATAAACATTGATTATGTACAACGTTCCTTGTATTTTGCAACATTTCGCTGAAGACCATTGGTAATTTTGCATCTTTTGCTTCAGAAACAGGAAACGTCAATGATAATTATTTTTCTCTAGTGAATAAATGTACTTCTTCTTTTACAAATATTTTTACAAAGCAATATTTTTACAAAGGAATAAATAAGAAACGAATCGCACGCAGCGGTGTGTGTTAATCATTATGTCATCAGTGATAATGTCATACCAAATCCTCAGTTGTCTTTTGAATTATAGAAGGAATCTTTTCTCCACAGAAAAAAAATCGCCTTTTCCCTCATTTCTGCATATACGCATTCTCCTGTGTTGGGAAAATGACTGCTGTAGCGTTAATGAAAAATGACCGTGTTTTTTTTTTTGGGGGGGGGGTTGTATTGCGGCAAGCTTTATGTTGCATTGTACATCATACGGCCCACTGCCCGAAAATTTTTGTCCATGCCTGTCTTCGATATTTAAAATCTTCTACTTTGATTTTTGTGCCGTCAATTCGTAGTTCGAATTTTGGGCTGTTCCTAAAAAAAAAAAACAAAAAAAAAAAAACAGCAATGGAATCCACGTAAATAATAAAAAAAGAATAGTAAATTAAAACGACAAAAGTGGATTTAAGTCCAAATAAGAATATACAATGTTATTGATCCTGATCTGGCAAATCGGCTTCAGTCACTTTCCCACCGACCTTATGTCGCTAACCCGTCCCTGTGTTCTATAAATGCTTTCATGATAATTTTTTGATGAACTTTGAACTATCGTACCTAGTCTTTATAAATTTAAGCGCGGTACCAGATTGGCAACAAGGTTTCATCATTTTACTGATGAATTGGCTAGAGTTTCGTTTCTCACATTTTTCGCCTGCGGAACTCTCTTCCGGCTTCTTGCTTTACAAACAACCCTGATCTTCAAAAATGTTTATGGTTATCTACTGTCTTGTTGATAACTCTTCTTTTTTTATTGTTCTCGTTCCTTAATGTTTAACTTTTATTTATTCCTTCACACACATTAAGCCCTTGTGTCATAGTAGCTTTATTGCATTGTTTGGGGTTAAATGATTAAAAATATCCGAAACATCTAATATTTAAATAAAACTCACTTGTAACATCTAAATTCATTCAATAATAACATAATAATCAAATGGTTGTAATCTGGAGAGTTAGGTGCCCAGATGTAAGGGGTGATGTGGTCGCAGACACCTATGACTGGCTTCTACTGCTTGTGTGGCATGGTGCAAAATCCTTTTGCCAGACATAGTGTGTTACAGCAGCCAACCTCTTGATCTAGGGTAGCACTACCTCCCCAAGGAATAATATAGGCCTATGTGATGTTATATCTTTGAGTTGTACTTACAATTTATATATTCTTTAGATTTATAGGAAGCTATAATCATTCACATATTTATCATTACATCTATAGATGAATATTATATTGAAGTTCGTACTGCTAGAAATGTATTGGAAGGTTTTATTTTGTAAGATATGGAGTATTATTAAGAAGTTGTCTTGCAGTGTATAGAACAGCAGGGAACACTTTGATTCCTTTGTGGCCATTTCACCATAATAGCAATAAAGAAATGAGTTAATTTTAATTGTTGGAAACTTTACAAAGGATAACCAATAAACGTTACTGACTCCCTACTGGCACAGAAATTAGACATAAATTGAAATAGAAAAGTAAGTATGCGCTGTCTCCCTACGTATCCCAAGCATTTCAATCTCTGTACACAATGTCAATTCATGAAATATTTCGGATTTTCTATATTCATTATCAAGAAACAAAGTTTTTATTGGAGTT
>OZ038478.1:58950608-58995608 GCA_964036315.1 Acanthosepion esculentum
TGTTATTAAGTAAAAAAACTATATTTACTAATAATAAATGGAAAAGCCTAGTACAATTCAGTGACCCCCAATCATTTAAGAAGTATTTAGAACTTTTGTGTTTCTGTGTGCATAAACCTGCCGATTTTTGTAAAAGCAGACGTCCATATACTACGTTATCAGATAATAGGAGAGATAACTGTAGTAAATTTAAAGCCAGAATGCCTAAAATTGACAAAACATTAGATTACGGAGAATATTTTCTTGTTAAGATTTCTGGGTAGTTAAAAACAATATAAAAAGGTGGTCACGTTATACATCTCAAGTAACTTTTACAGATATGTTCATCGTAGAAAAAAGAAAAAATTTCGTCAGTCAATCATGCTGTCAACACCTTAAATAAACAACTACCGCCGAGTTAAAAAAAATGCATTTCTGTTATATTTTAAACTTAAAGTTAGTAATATTTGTTTAAAATCAGACTAATTAAAATTTAAATCAGCTTATATTCCTCAAACAAAGCTTCAGAAAATTATAATTTATTTTTGAATGATTTTTAATAAAAAGAATTATATTGTGATGACAATGGCTAAAAATGATGCTAAAATCAACGATTTCTAAACAAAAACTCATTCCAGTCAATTTAAATTTAAATTAGTTTTGCCAGACTTCAAGTTATTTTGCTTATTGAAAATATTATATTTAATCTATTAGCTTGAAATTACAACAAAAATAAAAGCTTCATGGAAGATTTTTCATTTGAAAAAATTCAATTCAATTTTATGTGTCTGTGTGTGTCTGTTTGTGTGTCTGTGGTTCGGTGAATGTGATGAACAAGGAAAATATAAGTCTTTATTAATATTTTATGAGGAGTAAGAATATGTATCCGTAGAGATTATTTTCGAACGCACTGTCGCTTAATTCATTAGCCATTTTCAAAGGGTTCGCTGTTATTTTTGTGTTTGTACTCTGTGTTGTATAGAAGTAGTTGTAATTCCATTTTGAGGTAAATTCACAATGCTAGTTTCAAGGTAACTAATGTTAAGTGTAGTTCTATATTGTTTTATAAAATGTATTTCCATTGTTTTAAAACGTATTTTAAGATAAGATGTTTTTAAAATGACAGAATTGTCTACACGGATTCTGTAGTTGTGTATATATATTTTAGTATCTCCTTATCGAGCTAAAATTACTCAAGTGACACCACCTTAAAGAGCCCGTCGTGTGATCAATGTATTTATTTGGTGTTGTTCTTGATTACAAACATCTAAATGGAGTTAATATACTGGCGGTCTGAAGCTTGAATTTCATAGGATTGTTGTCATAAGTAATTATCAGGGTGTCTTTTTTTAAATTTCTGTATTATATAGTAGGTTTTACTTGTTTACTAGAGTCTACGTGTGAAATGTGTTTTTATTTCTCATAAATGAAAACTGTAAGGACACAAGAAAAACTGAATAAAACATTATATGTTCCTTGTCTTTTACATTCAATGCAGCATGTATGAAAAAAGGACTGCTACCAATTATAATATATATATATATATATATATTAATGCATGTTTCATTAAATAATATAGACAAGTTTTATCTATTTATTTTAAGTAAGTTCCTTTCCTATTGTCTGATAAGCTTAATCACATTAGCGTTGAAAGACGAAAGGAAAACACCATATTGACACGTTTGAATCCAATCTAAGCTTTCGGCTCACATAAGCCATTATCAAAGATGACAATTTTAATAAATCAAACAACACATGTACGAAACCACAATAATGGTCTGCCGTTGCTGTTTGAATAAGCTCAAAGTAACGACAAACTCTTATTTACGAGCCAAGGAAGCGAAAAACGCGTCGTAGCTCGTGACCACGCGAGAGTGAAAGCGAGAAGTATTAAGTATATATATATATATATATATATATATATATATATATATATATATATATATATATATATATATATATATATATATATATATATATATATATATATATATATATGCGTGTGTTTGTGTGTAAGTATATGCAAGTCGTTTTCAAAGTGTATGTTGGTATTACAGTAATAATTAAGCAAAATATAAGAACAAAATGACCCGCATATACGAAATTAAAAATCAGTTTTTAAAGCAGTGAAGTGTAACTTGTTTCAGTGGCACAGACTGGAACTTGTATTAAAGAGAAAAAGCAGAGGCAAGGTAACATAAAATTTATATATAGTAAATTCTGCGAATCAATAATTAACAAATAAATATACGCCAAGTCGCTTTTCAAATTAAACACAGATCAAATGACTTCCTATTTTTAGAGAACTTTAAATAACCAACGCTCTTTAGTTATTCATGGTTTGCTTACTTTCAGCTTTTATTAGTAATGCTGGCTTCCGTTCTTTTCTTTTTTTTAATAACAAGTGGGTTTTCAGTTTGCAGATAAAATTACTGTGTAGTCGCCGATTTTTAGTGAAGACTTACTTTGCTTTGATTAATTTCACTTTGAACTTCCCTATTTTCGGGCACAGTTGCGAAAACAGATGAGTTATTTTTCTGTGGGCTTATATAGACAGGACTTTGCAAAATACGATTTAAAATCATTGACATTTTACGATTTTAGGAGAAAGTTTGGCAGTGGAATATGAGAGTAGTTTATTTAAAAAGGTTCGTGAGAAACACATATTAACAAGTAGGTAGGTCAAGAATACATACAATGTGCACACTGTTAGACATATTTTGAATAAACGCACACATGCACACACACACATACGCACACAAATACATACACGCAAATGCGCGTACACACATATACATATATATACGCATAATGTTTTCTGTATATAAACAGATATCTAAATATATTGTTATGTATATATTTATATACACTATATATATTTCTGTACACAATATATATATATATATATATATATTTCTGTACACAATATATATATATATATATATATATATATATATATATATATATATATATATATATATACAGGTGTTTACATAAATAAAAATATATAGGACGTAGTGATTTTTTCTAGATGATTACTCGTTCTGGGCGATTTTGCATAATCTATTTGCCAGTTTTAAGGATCTCGGTTGGGGCTATGCCATGAAAACAGCTATGCCAACTTAAAAGGAAGCAAGAAGCATCATGAAGTACTCCAGTTCTATTCCGTTCTGATGAGACAATTTTGAGATTTAATGGTATTTTACTTGCTTCGTATTTAGTGAATTTTAAAAAATTGATATACATAATAACTGACAAAATATTTGTAGGTTGACCTCTTGCTGTCTGATCTTTTTTTAACCCTGTTAAAATTGAATAAATGTTTTATTCACATTCATTGTTTGTTTCTGTCAATCCTTGTCTTAGTTTTAATATCCCTTAATCATGGCTTTTAACATGTTCATTATATTTTATCTGTGAAATGCTTTGTTTTCTTAAAAAAAGTCTTCACTATCAATACTTCATAATGCATATTTAGGGAGAAAGAATTTATTTAAATAATGTTTATTTAATTAAATAGACACGGTTTGTTTAATTTTTTATTTCATTTTTGCAGTTTTTGAGTAAGTTTTTTACATCTCCATATCAAAACTGCAAAAATGGTGTAGTGTTTCCTTTATGTTTTCCTCACGGTTTGGGATTCAGTGTTCTCTTAGATTGAAGTTGCTAGCCAAAGCTACCAACTTCAATCTATTCTTATCTTTAATCTGTAACAAGGGTGACAAGATATGGATTCGAACCTTTCCTAATGACACCCGTGAAAATGTGAATGAACAAACTAAAAATGAAAGATTATAATGGTGTAATGATATAGAGATTGTATATCTTTCGAGAATATTCCAACTGGTACTTTGTCCTTTCCGGGGGTAAAAAAAGTATTTATTCGACAATAAGTAAAAACTGGATAACTTTGTGTTAAATCTGTCTAACTTAAGCAAAAAAGTAGATATTTAATTCTAAAATTTTTTGGCTCGGATGCTTAAAAATGAGAAGAAAGGCATTTATTTTGCACAACAAATATTTATTTTTTAACATAATTTCTTAATTAACTAATACACTAAACAGCATAGTTTATATTAATTACATAGATCAAATTCAATTAACAATTTTATGTGAATTATTGATCAACACACAAACGGACACAGACACAGATAGATAGATAGATAGATAGATAGATAGATTACTACACGAGTTTCACGCTACTGCGATCGTCAGGCGACCAGTCATTCTCATTCGTGGCGCTGATAAGCGTACTTGCTAAGTATTGGTAATTTAGACATAGTAGAATGTATATTAATGTATAGGTAGGTGTCTGCTTTTTAGTCTTTTCTTCTAGTTTATGTTTTCTTTTCCTTTTTCTTCTAATAGTTAGAATTCTCCTATTTCACATTCCGTGCCGTTAAACCGAACTTCCTTCCATGAATTTCCAGTACTATTGTTACTGCATAATATATTGGTAAAATGTTAGTTTATTGCATTATAACAAAGTAGTCTATGCGTTATACTGTTTAACCTATGACAGGTAATAAAGTTAGTAAACAGACAGGGGAAGCAACGAATTTGGTCTTTAATTGAATATAACCCTATCAAATTGTGCTTACATCTCTACATTTTATTTGTTGAGTAAAAGATAATTTACATCTAAATATCAAAAAAATATTTTAAAAAGACGGAGAATGAGAAGATAAAAAAATATTTAAGGTATACCATGTATTTCCCAGAATATAGATGAATGCAATTAAAATATGAAAACACTTATGGATTTGTCTTTTTATGTCGTCACTGACATTGGATTCGAAATATTGGCTTTCATTTTATGTGTTTATTCATATAAATGTAGACGAGCAATTTGTCTCTACAGAGATAAACAAAAAGAAGAAAAAGATGTGATTATTACGTTCATTCCGCGACGGATGGTTGGCAAAATGGTAGCGTGTATCAGCGGCTCCCCGATTGTTACGTTAGGAATTTTCAAAGAGAAAACGGCGAAAATAGTTGCAACAAATTTAGAGTTGCTATTTGGAAGCAAACAAAAGGTAAAATCAAGAAGGAACCGAGAAGGACGTTTTAATTAAGTAAATTTGAGTAATTGAGGAAAATCTACTAATTCGAGTAAGACAAGAAAAAAAAATGTATGAACGGAGAAGGAAAATAGATAAATGGGAGGAAAGGGGGAAATTATAGAAGCAAATTAGAGAAGAAAGGGTTGAAGAGGAAAACATAAATACAGATTAAAAAAAAGGGAGAAGAATAGAGAACAGTGTGGGAAAGAAAGTATAGTAAATATATGAAGGAATAGGCAAACAAGTTTAAAAGATCAAGCGGAAAGAAAGAAAGAAAGAAAGAAAGAAAGAAAGAAAGAAAGAAGGGAAATAGGAATAATGGAAAATGGTTTAAAAAGAGAAGGGAAAGTTTGATGGGGAAAAGGAAAGAAATATGAAAGTGAGGAAAAAGGAAAGATGAAATTTGGTGAATAACAAATACAGATTAAAGTACAGTTTAACCCGGATATAAGAGAGTTGTCGGGACTGGATAATAAGCCTCTTATATCCGGGTTTCTCTTATATCCGGGTTTGGTCTATTTTGTTTTATTAACACAGGCTTTAATTTGGGACCAGAGAAAATCTCTCTTATATCCGAGTTTCTCTTATATCAGGGTCTCTTATATCCGGGTTACACTGTATAAATCTATAGAAAATCTATGGAATAATATGCAATGAAGTTGAAAATATCAAGCGGGAAGAAATAAATAATGATATAAATAGAGAAGAATCAAAGACAGAAAAAAGAGAAAGCAGCTAGGAATAAGAAGAAAGAAAAGAAAGAAAAGAAAGAAAGTAAGAAAGAAAAGAAAGAAAGAAAGAAAGAAAGAAAGAAAAGAAAGAAAAGAAAGAAAGAAAAGAAAGAAAAGTAAAGTGTAAAGAAAAAAGCAACTGAGAATAGGTAAAAAAGAAAAGGATAAAAGAAGGAAAGAACGAAATATGAAAGGGTGAAAAAGAAGAGGGGTATATCAAAGCGAAAAAACTGAAAAGACAGAGAAAAATAAAATAGAAATGAAGAAAGAAAGAAAGAAAGAAAGAAAGAAAAAGAAAAAGAGAAAATCGGAATAAGGCAAAACGTTTGAAGGAGAAATGAAATAAATATAAAAAGGATAAACTGAAATTTTTTTGAATAATAAAATGCAAATTAAAATCAGTAAAGAAAGGATGAAGGACAAAAGAAAATGGATGATTTTGGAAGGGAATAGATCGAGGTAATACGAAAGAGCAACCAACGTCTATGAAATGTAAGAGAGCGCAAAAAAAAAAAGCAGAGATAAAATTAACCGAGAAAAAGCAAACGAGAAAATAAAAAAGAAGGAAAGAAAGAGTAAATAAAGGAAACTGGAATAAAGGAAAATTAAAGAATGAAAAGGATAGTTTAAAAAAAGAAACTAAAAAGATGAAAAGCTAGGCCAAAGCATAAAACAAAAATGAAAGCGAAATATGAAAGAGAGAAAAAAGGGAGAGGAAAAACGAAAGGGTAAAAACGAAGAAGATAAAGAGGAAAAAAGAAAGAAACAAAAAACAGCAAAAAGAAAAAGAAAAAGAAATAAATGGAAACGAAAACGCGGAAAGAAAGAGAGTAGGAGGACGTAGAAATGGAGAAAAAAAAACCTGTAAATACAATGCGAGAAATGAAGCAGATTACGAAATAAAGATAAAGAAAATTGAGACTGCAAAAAAGAACGAAACGAAGACAGATAGTAAAATTGAAGTTATAATAGAAGTGATTAAGAAGAAACATGAAAGAAAATGTAAGAAATAAGGGAAGGAGAAAGAGAGAGAGAGAGAGGGGGAATGGGGGGGGAGAGAGAAAGATTGACTAAAGCACTAGAAATGGTGGAAAACAGCAAGTAGCGTGATGAAAGCGAAGGAAAAATAAAAAGGCAGGGAAATGGATTTTAAAAAATAAAAAAAAGAGAAATAGAACCACAGACAATAAGAAAAAAAAAAGGATGCATTTTTGCGTTAAACTTTTTCGAAAACAGAAATCAATCAAAGAGATTACATCATCAAATATCCTGCTTGGAATAATGAAAACATTTTAGAGCCGGCGCCTGGTGCTCCTTTGAAGCAACAACAACGGCAGAAAGAAGAAGGCGTCGCAGAGGACGTTGTAAAGCCTTAAAAGTTGTTGCTGATATTTCTTTTGTAATGTGCTTTTAACTATCCCATCAACACGATCTACAACAAACTTAAAATAATTATTAAAAAGAGGTTGATTAACAAATTAATGGGAGAAAATTAGTTGTATGGGGCTTACCAGTGCAGAAGCAATGCATCATGAACTCGATTCAAAACTCCATATCTATCTATCTATCTATCTATCTATCTATCTATCTATCTATCTATCTATCTATCTATCTATCTATCAATCTATCTATCTATCTCACTCTATTCATGTCTATCTATATATCTCACTCTATTCATATCTATCTATCTATCTATCTATCTATCTATCTATCTATCTATCTATCTATCTATCTATCTCACTCTATTCATGTCTATCTATATATCTCACTCTATTCATATTTATCTATCTATCTATCTATCTATCTATCTATCTATCTATCTATCTATCTATCTATCTATCTCACTCTATTCATATCTATCTATCTATCTCACTCTATTCATGTATATCTGTATATCTCACTCTATTCTTTATCTATCTATCTATCTATCTATCTATCTATCTATCTATCTCACTCTATTCATGTCTATCTATATATCTCACTCTATTCATATCTATCTATCTATCTATCTATCTATCTATCTATCTATCTCACTCTATTCATGTCTATCTATATATCTCACTCTATTCATATCTATCTATCTATCTATCTATCTATCTATCTATCTATCTATCTATCTATCTATCTATCTCACTCTATTCATATCTATCTATCTATCTCACTCTATTCATGTCTATCTGTATATCTCACTCTATTCTTATCTATCTATCTATCTATCTATCTATCTATCTATCTATCTATCTATCTCACTCTATTCATGTCTATATATCTCACTCTATTCATATCTATCTATATATCTCACTCTATTCATATCTATCTATCTATCTATCTATCTATCTATCTCACTCTATTCATGTCTATATATCTCACTCTATTCATATCTATCTATATATCTCACTCTATTCATATCTATCTATCTATCTATCTATCTATCTATCTATCTATCTATCTATCTATCTATCTATCTATCTATCTATCTCACTCTATTCATGTCTATCTGTATATCTCACTCTATTCATATCTATCTATCTATCTCTCTATCTATCTATGTATCTACACAAAAAAAACTCTTGCTAAAACCAACACAAAACCTGTCAGATGATCAAAGAAAAATCTAATAAAAAGAAAATACATCAGCCAATAAAACAAAACCAAGAGAAGAACTATTAGAAGAAAAAGGAAAACAAAACATAAACTAGAAGAAAAGACTAAAAAGCAGACACCTACCTATACATTAATATACATTCTACTATGTCTAAATTACCAATACTTAGCAAGTACGCTTCTCAGCGCCACGAATTAGAATGACTGGTTGCCTGACGATCGCGGTAGCGTGAAACTTGTGTAGTGATCTATCTATCTATCTATCTATCTATCTATCTATCTATCTATCTATCTATCTATCTGTGTCTGTGTCCGTTTGTGTGTTGATCAATAATTTACATAAAATTGTTAATTGCATTCGATCTATGTAATTAATATAAACTACGCTGTTTAGTGTATTAGTTAATTAAGAAATTTTGTTGAAAAATAAATATTTGTTGTGCAAAATAAATGCCTTTCTTCTCATTATTAGGCATCCGGTTCAAAAAGTTTATAATTAAATATCTACTTTTTTGCTTAAGTTAGTCGGATTTAACACAAAGTTATCCAGTTTTGACTTATTGTCGAATAAATATTTTTTTTTACCTCCGGAAAGGACAAAATAGCATTTGGAATATTCTCGCAAGATATACAATCTCTATATCATTACACCATTATAATCTTTCATTTTTTGGAATATTCAAATTAGATTTGGAGAAAGAAAAACGTTAGATACACACCTTTAAAATATTACCTGCTTGTTATATCACAGGACATTCATTTTTATTTATAAAACCACGACCGACTTCAAGTTTTCAATGTTGTTCTACAAGAAATCTGAGGAAAAGAATACCTTTCTTCTTTATTAAAAAATGTTTTTAAAGACAATCAATAAAGAAAGGACTTGCAAAAGAAGAGGTTGAAATGGAGCAAATTTAAATGCAATGATTATTGTCACCAAAGAAAAAAGGGGAAAATAAACCACGAATCGGAAAAATGAATAAAAAATAATCCCCAAAAGTAAAAGAATAAATAAGTGAATAAACAACGAATAAGCAAAATGAAAACAAATGAAAAAACGAAAAATATAAAAAAACAACAAAAAAAAACCCCAACAAACAAACAAATGAAAGCACAAAAACCAGGCGCGGAAAAGAAATATTTGGAACCAGCAGTTCTCGTGAATGTCTATAAAGGCAATCTTATACAGTGTAACCCGGATATAAGAGACCCTGATATAAGAGAAACCCGGATATAAGATATATTTTATCTGGTCTCAAATTAGAGCCTTACTTACCTAAACAAAATAGACCAAACCCGGATATAAGAGCAACCTGGATATAAGATACTTCTTCTCCGGTCCCGACAACTCACTTATATCCGGGTTACACTGTATTTTCTACTGTCTGCATGAAGTAGTATAGTTTTAAATTCGGAAGAATCACTTCTTCAGATGTCATTTTTTTATGATTAACCATTGTATAGTAAAAGTAATGGATGAACACTATATAGTCAAGGCTGTCACTACTTAGAATGAAATTTGCTGTCAGTATGCAGTTTTAGACTGTAAAACATACCCAAGCGCCGACTGCTTGAGCGACCAACTTCAAGTAATACGTGAAACTACAGAAAATGAAGATGGCCAAAGCAGCGCTCACACGACAGCCTCTCGAATGATTCGAATTTGAAGAAGTATACGGACAGCGTTAAAAGAAGATAGAATGAACCAAACGAGAATGGAAATTTGAAGTGGGACACATTAAAAAAAAAAGCTTTAGTAACATCAGCAAAATGAGATCATCCCAAAGAAAACTAACCAAGTATAAAAGAACTGGCTAAGAGATAAGATTCTTGGCATGATGTAAAGGCAGCAAACAATGCCAAAATAGGATACATTATATACGACATTGCGCAAAGAAATTAGGAGCAAGTGCCGGCAGGAAAAGAGGAATGCCTCAACGAAAAGTCTGCAGAAATACAAAGAATGAGCATTACAGATAAAGTAGGTATGCATAGAAGAATCAGAGAATTAACAGGACAAAAGACATTTTCATCAACAGGATGCATAAAATCCAAAGGCGGGACATTGATAATAGGGAAAGAAAAATACTTCAGAAATGAAAGAAAAAAAATGCATCGGAGAAATTGAAAAGCAAGAAAAGAATACGACTACACGGAATTGTAATAAAGATACAGGAAGCTTTACATGATTTTCTGCATTGAAAAAATAACAGATAAATTAATTTTAGAACAGTGGCGATATGCCGGAAGACCTAAGTAGAGTCATTTTCATAGCCCTGCCTAAGAAGCCAGATGCAAAAGAATACGAACTCCAATCTAATGAGTTACATGTCAAAACGAATTCTGATTAATTGAGCGTGCAGCAGCATTCGACTGGAGATAGGATAGGAACAGTGCGGTTTTTGTTAAAGACACTGAGACAAGAAACATCATATTTCTATCCAGAATATACGAGCTTTGGATTAGTTTCATCCATTATGAAGAAGGAAAGAAATTCGATGAAATTTGAAATCTGTCTAGTCGTGTGCATTTTTTAACTAATTTTGAATGTTAATTTTATGTTGCCCTGTGTACGTGATGTTATTTAAACTCGACTCTACGTTAAGATCACGCGACACTAGTGTGTCTCCAAACTAAAAAACAAACAATGAAAGAAACATTATGCTCACGTAACATTACAAACTCAAATTCCAAAATCATATCAAGGATACATCTTACGACGCCGACTTTGACTAAACGGTTCCTTTATACGTTTAACACCAAGAAACTTGTACACCAAGACAAACTTTTAAAGCATATAACGGGCATAATTTGTCTGTTTTCGTTCACAAATTTCTTTTTATTTTAGAATATCACTGACACTTTGAATAAGACCCTCCCTGACGAAGTATTACATCATATATGTTCGTGTGTTTATGTGAAATCTTTATATCAGGGAACCTCACCAGGTTTGAATACACCACAGATAATATTTCATATATCTATGAAAATAAATAAGGCACGTATAAGTCAATAAATACAGAGATTAGAAATACCAATTTTCTTAATGACGCGAATTATTAATTGAGAAAAAACGTTTTCTCTTCGCTTTTATATTATACTTAATTTTCTAAACATACTTTAAAAAAAAAAAGAAACGAAAACATTGAAAGATAGAAGAGAGAAGAGAAAATAGTTAAAACAATAGTAGTGGGAGAGAGAGAGAAACTCTAGAGTGTTTTTCAGAAGAAGTTATCTCCCTTGACTATGCATTAACAGCATCGTTTTCGTCATTCACTGAAGACGCTTCTATTTTGTTTTTTTTTTAATGTTTAGCCTTGAAAAATAAGAAGTAAAAAAAGAAAAAAACGTTTGAAGAATTCAGCTCAGATCAAATTTTCAATCTCTGCAATAAAAACAGAAAAAAATAAAATTGCTGACTTTGGGATTTATGGTTTAGATAATCGATCGAGCATGTTTTCTTATAAACATGAATAAAACCTTTTGAAACTGTGCATGCGCAATGCAGAAAAGGCATAGCGTGGAAGTGTTTGTAAAAATTGCACCAACGATTTTAAGTGGTGTGAGGACATTTAAAAAAATATATTTTTATTCAGAAAAGAGAGGAGCAAAAATGAAACAAAAAAGAAATGTACATTTAAAAATGAACTTATTTGATTTGTTTTCCATCGTATATTTATTTTTTATTTAATGAAAAATATTACTAAAAGCAGAACTTTTTATATATATTCTTTTGTTTCAACTTTGATCTTTCACATTGACCTAATACAGGATTTTATTACAGTAAACAATACTGCCCCTAAGTGCAACGCGTCAGGCAATGTGTGCGAATGTTTCACAGATCACTCAAGCTGGTTGTAGAACGATAAACTAGTATATAATGGTGAGAGGGAAAAATTTTAATAGCAGTTACTTGAGAATCAAAGAGAGTGTAAAACATAAATTATAAGCTTCATTAGTTTTTAGAGAGTTGGTAAATAAAAGGTGATAAATTAAAAATAAATAGATAAATAAATAAATAAATAAAAGCACCGTTTAAATGCAATGCCAATCATTATCTTCTGACTTCTTAATTCCTGTTCTTATATTTGTTCTCTCTCCTTAATGTCTTTCTTTATTTCCTATTCTTTCGCACTCAGTAACCCCCTTCCGTCTTAGTGGCTTAGTTGCTTTACTTGGGGTGAAATGATTAAAAGAAATAATCTCAATTCTTATTCCGCATGTTGGCATATATGACGGATATACTTTTCATTCGTGTGGTATCTCTTCATCATCTCTCTGCCATCTTTCTGTTTTCGGGCAGTTCATGGATACGCTTTCAGGGATGCCTATTAGCGGGGGTTCCAACCATACAACAGTACCTCCATCATTGCACTAAAGAGTAAAGGTTGGTAACAGCAGGACTGTGGTCACGAACCCTTGATAATTTTTGTCTTTGGTCCATGGGAACCCATGTTTAAAAGCATACTGCTACTGTGGGAGAGGACAATAAATAACTAATGCACGTTCCCGGGCATTCATGCAGTGATCAAAATTTAATATCTTTTCATCATCTCTCTGCCATCTTTCTGTTTTCGGGCAGTTCATGGATACGCTTTCAGGGATGCCTATTAGCGGGGGTTCCAACCATACAACAGTACCTCCATCATTGCACTAAAGAGTAAAGGTTGGTAACAGCAGGACTGTGGTCACGAACCCTTGATAATTTTTGTCTTTGGTCCATGGGAACCCATGTTTAAAAGCATACTGCTACTGTGGGAGAGGACAATAAATAACTAATGCACGTTCCCGGGCATTCATGCAGTGATCAAAATTTAATATCTTTTCATCATCTCTCTGCCAACTTTCTGTTTTCTGGCAGTTCACATATACACTTTCAGGAGAGCCTGTTACCGGAGATTCCAACTATAGAGCAGCACCTTACAGTAAATAGACGGTTGAAGGATACGAACGCATGCATGAGAGTGGTCTTGAGGACTTGGCGATAGATACGCGTTAAAACACATCTTAATACCTTGGTGATGCAAGTTTGTTAGTCTTCTGGCTGGCAAGATACGCTGTACCTTTCTGCTGTGTCTCTTTATTCGGAAAGAGTGCGAAAAATTATTGACGGTGATGTCTGCTCCCGGAGATTTCAACCATGCTGAAGAACCTCCCTTATTCCAGTATAGAGGGAAGATCGGTGGAATATTTTAGCCTTAGTCCATGTGAACCCACCTCCCCATTTGTGTCACATCCAGCCATTGTGAGAAAACTAACTACGCAGTTTAAATTTACTATATTTATCTCTCTTACTTTCTGATAGTGTCATGTATTTACAAAAATTTACAAAAAATTAAAAAAATTACTCCGTTTCTGCACACACAGAAAATTCAAAATTCTATTTAAAATACTGCAGTCCCTAAATTGTAATAAGCTTTTTCATTTATGATTAGTAAATATAGTTTTTTTTCATACTAACAATTTCACATAAGCGCTACAACTTCATACATAATTTTTAAAGAATTAAAACTTTATAAATTTAAAAAAAAAACCCGAAAAGAATTCTTGCAAAAATTTGTTATTCATCGAAAAGTATTTTTCTAAAGACAATGGTGTCCATTAAAGCAATTAAAGCGTTTATAACTAAATAATTTTCTAGTTTTTTTTCTGGTTTTTATTTTTATTTTTTTTAAGCTTATCACCCCAAGCAAGGCTGGAAGCCACTAGCACGCAAGGGGTTACAGAAGGTTTGGAGGAAGAGCAAATAGGAGTGGTAAAGGAGAGGATATGGAGAAAGATGGTGGATCGATCAAGGCAAGTGGGTTACAGAAGATTTGGAGCGAGAGCAGATAGGAATGAAAGGGGAAAGGACGTGGAGAAGGGAAGTGGATAGATCAAGGCAACTGGAGATTTCGATTGACGTTACACTTAAATAGTTGGAGATTATATTTGTCAGGGAAACAGTAATAAGGAAGGGAGTTCCACAGGCGAGATGTGCGAAACATGAAGCTATTGGAGTAGAAGAGACGTCTACATCTAACAGTTTCAACGGTGAAGGGGTGGGAACGGGATACCAGCCTCGTAGGACGTTTAAATTCATGAGGCCTGGGAACCAGTGAATGCAGCTCATCGGAGCAATTACCGTGAAAGTATTTGTAAAAAATACAGAGCGAGGCAACGGCGCGTCTGTGAGAGAGCGACTGCAGACGAGATGACAGATCAGAGCCAATTACATTGCATATCCGTCTCTGGATCTTATCAAGAACTCTAAGGTAAACAGTCGGAGCTCCAGACCATATATGGCAGCAATACTCCATGCAAGGGCGAATGGTTGATTTATAGATTTGGAGGATCGATTCCGGGGAGAAAAATTTCCTGGCTCGGCACAGGGAGCCAACTTTCCTTGCGGTAATCCATTATTTTATTTTACATTTCAGAGTAGATTTTCAATAACTGGGAGTTCTGTTTGGCAAAAAAAAAAAAAAAAAAAAAAAGTTGATGATTTAAATTCTCCAAGGAGTTGTCCTTATAACTAATATGAACATTAAACTCTTCAAAAATAAATTTCTCGAATTTTCATAAAATTAAGGAAGTGGGAGTTAACAGATGTAAAAAAAAAAAAAAATTAATCAATATATTCTAAAAAGAAAACTTTCTGAAATAATTTCATTCATCGTTTTTCACCGCAAAATGACGCTCAAATTCCCCATATTAATTTATGGTCACTCGACCTAAAACAAACACCTTTTTTAACCAAAATTTCGAAGTTTCTAAAAAGGATTGAAAATATAATTTAATAAAAAAATCATTTGGTCTTTCCTCTTAATAATAAAATAAAGATTTTGAAGACAAAAGTTTGTTTTATAAGTTTGGATCTTTTTTCGTCATGTATGCTCATTTTTTAGCGAATCTTTGAAGGAACCTACATAAAAGGTTAACCAGTCTGAAAGCTCTTCGATTGGAAATAAGAGAGAAATATAGATTAAAAAATAAGTTTTATTAATTATCGATTAAAAAATCAATTTGATGTATAAAATTTGTTTGGTGGCGCTTGACCATTATATAGATATCGATGTGTAATTTGTTGGCTTAATAACATTATTCATAAACTTTCTATTGTTCCTGATTTATTTTTATTCTACTTCTTCTTTTTATTTTGACTTGCCTGTCACTTAAGCAGGAATCTAGTTAGATTATCTTTCTTCGAAATGTTTGTCTTCTTATTTCTCATTCTTAACCCCTCACCCTCCCGTTTTTCTCACAACATTTTTCCTTCAAACTTCCCTCCTCTCCTTCCGTCCCTTTTCAATTTCTCTTCCATTTGTCTATATCCCCACTTCACACCATTCGCTCCATTGTTGATGGGAGCACCAATTACTGTAACCATGACGACGTCATTATCATGGCGACTACAGTAACAACTCTTTAGTGTTGACGGGGCAGTCTGATGTTTTTCGACCACTCCCGTTTTTGGTTACAATCCTACAACGCCTGTCACTTGTCTTCATTGTTAACAATCGCGGCGGATTAGTTTTACACCCACGTCCAGGCAATTGACATGCAAGCAGACATGTTTTTACAGAGACATAAACGTGCCCGGTGACATGTGTTCACGCGTGCACTTCCGTCCAATTGTCGTAGTTTCATTTACATTTAAAAACGGCTGAGCAAGTGAAAAAAAAATGTGACAAAGATTCAAATATTTGACTGGTTAATTAAAGCGATACACGACCATTTTCTGTGACAAGAATGCTGTTAATTTATCATTGTATTTACGACAGAATGTGCTTTAAAATAACAATAATAAGATCACCAATTGTAGAAGATACTGGAACTAATTCTTAGAATTCAATTGTAATTGAAAAATAACATTTTAATATTTTGACATTAGGCTAACAACTATCATCAGGTGTATT
The DNA here is from genome assembly GCA_964036315.1 of Acanthosepion esculentum. Classification (NCBI taxonomy): domain Eukaryota; kingdom Metazoa; phylum Mollusca; class Cephalopoda; order Sepiida; family Sepiidae; genus Acanthosepion; species Acanthosepion esculentum. The sequence continues at coordinate 58,966,884 of OZ038478.1, forward strand.
GGACACGCACGATGGTAAACACAACTACGTGTATATATATATATATATATATATATATATATATATATATATATATCATGCATATATATATGAATAAAAAAGAGAAGCGGAAAAATCTATTCTTAGTCTACGAATAGCTAAGAATGGTTTTTCCTGTGGTCATTATTTTATTGACCTTTGGAAAGTGCTTGAAAATAATTTATAGATATATAATTCTAACGTATATAATATAAATCTGATGCACATATGCAATACATGTACGCATATATACATACATATATATATATATATATATATATATATATATATATATATATATATATATATATATATATATATATATATGATGCACCCACATACACACACATATATAAATATTTTAATAATTTCACCCCAAGCAAGGCAATAAAGTCACTCAGATGCAAGGCGTTACTGTGTGTTTGATAATATAAGGGGAAATTTAATATTAAGGAGAGAGAATAATAAAAGTACAAGAATTAAGAAGACAGAAAATAAAAATTAACATTGCATTTAAATTTTTGAAGATCAAAGTTTACCGGGAAGAAAGAAGCTGAAAGTGAGTTCTTCAAGTGAGAAGTGCGAGAGAAGAAACTTTTAGCATAGGACTTACGGTTACCTATAGCCATTTCGAAAATGTAAAATGATGCAACCTTGCCGCCAATATATTACTGCGCGTAAATGTATAAAGTCAATGTGTTACACAGCAAATTTCATCAGAACTATTACTATGAACGTACTTATTAAAAAAACACACAGGAAACTACGTTACGGCGGTGCAAAAGTGACTGAAGCCGCGATGCCAGGTCAGGACAGATAACATTACGGATTCTTCTTTGGATTTTATCAAGAATCTCTAAATATATAGCAGGAGCAACTAACCAGATGTGGCAGCAATATTCAGAGCAAAGACCAATGGTTGGCTTATATGTAAGATAAATCCTGACGAGAAAAATTCTCTATCACAACACAGTTAACCAATTTTCCTAGCTGAATACCTAGCAAGTGACGGGATATAATCTTTCAATTTCATATCAGCGGAAAACCTTAGCCTGAGAAGGAGCAATGAGTCACTCTTTAGGAGGCTAGAATCAGCCTTGATAGTGGAAAGTATAAGGTTCTCTCGGGCGATCAAAAGAGAGCAATTTCATTTGGGGACGTTACAATTAACAAACCATTGTTTGTCTCAGTTAACAACAGATTGTAAGTGATTTTTGAGATTATAAAATGAACATTAGGAACAACGTACGCCCAAGCATTCAGCCCTGGAGGAACACTAAGGCAAGAAAGTTTAGAAAACCCTGCAAGATGAGACGTTTAACCAACTCAGACTTAATTAGAGCGTCTAGTACTTTGATAAAACGAGATAGAGGGCTAAGAGGCCGATAGTTAGAAAGGTCAGACGGTTCGTCTGAGTTCTTAAAGACTAGAATTCCAGCAAGCAGAAAAGCAAGAAGCAGCAAGGCATTTATTGTAGAGTTTAAAGAGAATAGGGGACAGTTCAGGAGTACATTTCTTAAGGACTATTGTAGGGATACCATCAAATTCACATCCATTGTGCGGGTCTTGTTTAGAAATAATAGCAGAAACCATGGGCAGAGTTATATGAATATAACTCAATAGAAACTCAGTTGTAAGTGGAAAGTTGGGCAAATTTACCCTAGATGAGTCAAGAGTAGAAATTGAAGAGAAATTACGAGCAAAACATTCTGCTTTATCAGAAGTGTACTAATTATATCAGGGTGAGTGAAGAGAGGCGGAATAGAAGACTTACTCTTATTTAACACATTATTAGAGAGTTATTAGTAGTCACGTGAACCAGACTTGTTAGAGTCTACACAGAGTCCCTCATTCTAGCAACAAAGACTTTGAGATGCACGTTTATAAATATTGTAAGAAGAGACAAATAGGCGTCTGTTATGATCTGAGTTATCATGTTGGTACACCCGGAGAACATGTTTCCTGTAGTCTATAGCGCCTGAACAGGCCGGGGTGAACCAAAGAGAAGATTGTAATTGTCTATCTGCGAGTAGGTACAAAGGCTTCAATGCCGGCTTTAAACCAAGAAAAAACCCTGTGGCACAATTCTCAATAGAAAGGTTAAGAATATCAATCCATGGATCGTTTCGATTAAAGTCACGAAATGAATTATAATTAGTACACTGGTAACAGAAAAAGTCTTGTGAATTGGATGTTCCTTTTTAATGGAGTACTCAAAAGAAATATCAATAGATACTACACCATGATCCGAATTGCCAAGAGGACAGAGTTGTGATGCTTGATAAGAGTTAGGAGAGGAGGTAAGGAACAAATCATATAAAGAAGAATGTTGATCAGATTTATTAGCGAAATGAATTGGAGAATCAAATATTTGATTGACAGACTGAGCAACGGAAACATTTAAAGTCTAAATACCTGCAACATCAGTAATATTAGAATGTTTAATCCACTTGAAATGATGAGCAGTAAAAAAATCAATGACAAAATAATTCGCAGATGAATAGAGAGAAAGCCGAGAGAGAAATTGAGAGAGAGAGAGAGATTTCTATATTATCAGAAATTTTGTTAAACATATTACAGTCCTGAGAAGAAGGAGAGTGATAAACGTAAAAAAAGATAGTTAACAGAGTGCAAAAACGAAAGTCGAAAGCACATGAAAGCATCATTTGGAGATTCAAAAGCAACTGGGAAAGTTTCCCGAATATAAACACTGAGGTGATGCATATGTATTTTAGAATCTTTTCGACAAAGAGGAAGAAAACCTAGAACAGAGAATTTATTGGTAGCAATAGATGAATTTATATTAGTTTCACATAGTGCAAACATATCTGGAGTTTGTTTCAGGTGAAAAGATTATGCACAAATGAAATTAGATTGTGGGAATAGGTAACTTTTGTTTACAAGTTTATACGCATTTCTTTTCAATGTATCTGGTATAAGAAGATTTTGTTTTAAGAAGAAACAAGCCAAAATAATTATCACTATCTATAGTATATAGCAATACAAGTTTGGCCAGAAGGTAATCTCAAGTTTTCCCACCGGTAAGACATGCAGTGACACATATCCATGCGCTATATGGCACTACATATACCCCGATTTCATGTAACTATTGACCAGAACAGCCTCTCTAAGCACCATCAAACAGCTCGGGCTCACTACTACCAAAATCAACCAGAAAACTTCCAACCCGGTACCGTCATAATGAAAAATCGCAGCCACTGATCAGTTTGATCACAACATTTAAGACAGATAAATCATTATTGCCGTGGAAAAAAGAACCCGTCAACCATATCCTAAACAGGAAACAAGGTACAAACTCTACTCCTATTCAATAAACAAGGAACGCATATATACATACATACATACATATATATATATATATATATATATATATATATATATATATATATATATATATATATATATATATATATTTATATACTGGCTATAGACAAACTCCTATATACCTATTCGCACTATAGAATACTGGAGACATCCACCGTAAAACCATTTCTAGGAAAGCTAAGTGGGAATTATTAAATTTTAAAAACATTTCTTAAGATTATCCCAAGAGTTGAAATCAAAGCAATATTAACATAAATTAGATCACTTAATCTAGTTAAAATTACTAATTTAACGTTTAAACACACACACACACACACACACACACACACACACACACACACACACACACACACACACACACACACACACACACACACACACGCGTATATTTTACACTGGACATTTGGTAAAGACTTCGTTGGGAAATTTGTCACTTATTCTTACTCTTATCATAATTTCTGTTGAAATAGTAAATAATAGAAACCAAACAATGAAAAGAATATGTCTAATAAATAATATAAGATTATTGTCAAATATACAAATATATATTATAATACATATTTTATTATTGTCGTTGTTAAAACTCATTGAATGATAAATAATAGGGAGGAATCTCCAAAATATGACCAAAATAAACTGAGGAAAATATAAACAAAATAGAATTATGTATATACAACAAATATGGTTTTCATAATATCTTACAAAGATTTGATTAGGGCTCATGTCGTATGCATTTAACAATAAAGACAAAAGAAACTTCGTCATCTTTACAAAATTTGATACCAATGAACATAGCTGGGAATTAAAAAGGGTGCATTGATTCTTTGGGATGAAGTCCACCAGATACAGAGACACACTGGAAATTATGTAGAATCAAGCAAATGTTTATACAAATGTTGTGAAAAGCTGATTATTCGATTTTCGACCATGAGACCCGGATTCGAATCTCACTATGGTCGATTTGTCAGGGAGGCGACATTGATTTTATCGCGATCCCAGCGTGCGTCACCTTTGGGATGTTCCTGAAAGTCATACCACGGGTTTACCCTAGACTTGTGAGTGAAATTGGGTACGGTTTGTAATCCGTCTATGTTTGTGCTAGTTCGAAGTCACAATTCATTTTTATCGAGGTTTTGAGCCTACTGACCTCTCTCCCAGAAAGTGCAACTATGCGCAGCTCAGCATAGGAGCAATATAAACCACTGCTGAATAAATACATATGTCTGAGCATAACCGCCAACTATGATATAAGCGAGGTCATTATAAAGTTTAGTGCAATGAGGTTATGCATAATTAGTAATAAGATTATTTTGTGATCATCTTGAGATAATCATAATTGTTTGTCCCTAACGTGTATGTAGCCAGATTTGTTTAGTTTTATTTGCCAACAAAAATGTATTAAAACTTTTTGCGGAACCATTTGGCACCTAGATCACGAACTTTACTGTATTAAATACATATCTGAGAAAGGCCTATATACACATCTGCAGAACTGATAAAACCAACCAATATTTTTGAAAAAACTGTTGGAACATTCGTAAGCTTATACCGTAGAATCGTTGATTATATACACAGGTTTCTTCTCTCACACTTCTCGCGTGTGGAACTCTCTTTTGGATTCCTGCTTTCCTGTCAACTGTGATCTTTAAAAATTTAAATGCATTATCAATCCTCATTTTTGCCTCTTAGATTCTGTTTTTTTTGTTCTTCTATCTCTTTCTTTCACTGACCTTGGTACCGCAGTGGCTTTTATTGCATTGCTTGGGATGAAATGGCCAAAAGTGTTGGCCTACCATCTGCATTTCGAAGCATTTGAAGTTTGCGTGTCTTTTTTCAAAACTAATTTAACAGCTCACTACTGGTCAGAAGGGTTTTTTTTTCTTGAAGGATTTTATCATAAATTTTGTAATAATAAAAATAATAACAAAATGTACTCATTATTACCTTGAAGGCTAATGTTAATTTCCTACCTCCGTAATAAATAGGACGCCACGTATTAACGGGTAAACCAGTTTCCGTATCCTTGCTTAGTAGAAATTAATTAAACCAAAGAATGTATGAAATTTGCTAATTATTAAATCCAGAAAGCAGATCCAAATTTTTGGCATATAGGGTACACACACACACACACACACACACACACACACACACACACACACACACACACACACATTAATACCAGCGCTATATATGCGATATATTATAATTGTATTTATACATATGTGTGTGTGCATATGGGTGTGCGTATGCGTGTGCGTGTGTGTGTGTGTATACATAACAAATTTTGTTATGTGTTTAGCCAAAAAAAAAAATCGACTGGAAATTGGTATTTCTGAAATATAACGATTTTAAGCCAAGCAGCCCTTGCAATGAAAATGTTGAATCTTAATAGATAGTGGATTAATAGTAACAGATAAAATTGAATGTCCAATTAACTTTCCCTATTAATTTGAATTCAATTTACTATCAAGCCTCCTGACGAGTGTACACAGCATTGCCAAAATTAATTATAAGCGGATAAGTAAACGTTCAATTTTATTTGCTTCTCTCTCTCACTTTTCATATACACACACATATTAACATATGCATGTATATATATATATATATATATATATATATATATATATATATATATATATATATATATATATATATATATATATATATATATATGTATGTGTGTACGTATATGCCTTCAAACTTTATTTTTCGTGGATGCTCACATTTGAATAGAGGTTCTTTTAAAGAGTGTTTATTTCGTCTAAGAGTTTGTACACTGCAGAAAACTTAATAAAGAAAATGTGCCCTCCGGCAGAATTCGAACCTGCGTCCACTTCCCATTGAAAGAGAAAATGCCGTTTGATCTGGTGTTCTTTGACCGCTGGCTTACAAAGAGTTTTACAGTTCAAACAAGGTTCTATTTGCCTCATTGACATTTGCTCGTTCAGATTTTCTCGATAGCCATATTTGCTTAGTTTCATATCCGAACGGTAAACAAAGCATACGAAACTGAGCAGATATGGCTTTCGAAAAAATCTGAACAAGTGAATGGGCTTTGAATCAAATAGAACCTTGCTTGTCTGTGAAGCTCTCTGTAACCGAGCTATTAAAGACTGTCGAATTAAACGGTGGTTTTTAACGGTGGCTTTCATGTTACATCAGCAGAAAAAAACAGAAAATATTATTAATACGTAATGAAGCTTTGCCAACCTTTTATATATAATACTAACAAATGGCGTTTTTAACATTAGCGATAATATTTAATCAAAATAATTGTTGATTATATACACAGGCAGAGTTATATGCATATAACTCAATAGAAACTCAGTTCTAAGTGGAAAGTTGGGCAAAATTACCCTAGATGAGTCAAGAGTAGAATTTGAAGAGAAATTACGCTGGACATTTGGTAAATTTTTAAAGCACATTTTAATAAATATTTCGTCTGTGTTCTTTATTTTTAATTTAAATTTTAAAAAATTGCCAATGATAAGCAATATTTCTGTACTATTTTTTATTAATCGTGTATTTACAGAAATAAATTTTAAATTGACAGGCTTTATTATAATTCCGTTGTCATTTTAGTGTTGAAATAGGTAAATGTAACAGTAAATTCTAATTTAACAGTTTCTTATTTCGCACTTCTTGCCTGTGGAACTCTCTTCAACTCCGATCTTCAAAGATTTAACTACTATATTTTCATTCACCATGTTTTACCTTTCTGGACCTTGTTCTTCTATTATTATTCTTTCTCTTCATTAACTTCTCACTTTCTTTCACTCGCTGTAATCCGTTGCGCCTTCGTGGCATTAACGCTTTGTATGGAGTGAATTGATAAAATAAAAAAGTAAGAAACCCTACAGCGTTCCTAATAATGAACATTGTTGTTACCTGATATTTCACATTACTACAAATTATTTGAAAGGAGCTGAAACAAACGAATTATCTAAATAAATCAAAATAATCTGTTTATTAGATTTTCTTAAAACTGTACGATTTATTTGAACAAGAGAAGATATAGCAAGTTTTCTTAATTATTATTATTATTATTATTATTATTATTATTATTATTATTATTATTATAAACAATATTAGAAAATTATTCAAATTTTTCACTCATGGTCAGCTCTATGTAACCATAGTATGAGATTCAAGTGCATTTAGCATAACAAGAAAATTATAAAATATAGCTTCCATGTAGCTTCTCTGTGCTTTTTTTTCTATAAATATATACAGGGCAATTGTTCTGATGAACTTTTCTCTATGTTAGCTAGACTTTATGAATTTAACCGCAGTGCAAGATTGGCGGTCTTATTATTTTACATTTGAATTTAATGTAATCGTAGTTTCTATGTGAAAAGTTGCTTCTCTCGCATTTCTCGCCTACTATTTCTTGCTTTCCAGCCAATTTTGATCTTCAAAAATGTAAATGCAAAGTCAGTCGTTATCTGGTGTTTTCTTGATTCCTCTTGTTTTATTGTTCTCGCTCCTTAATCATGTTTTTCTTTTTCTTATTCTTTCACACTCAGCAACTCCTTGTTTCTTAGTGACTTTATTAGCTTGCTTGGATGAAAGGATTAAAAAATAAATGTTTTTAATGTAATTGTTGTTTATACAAGACATAATATGGAGCGAAGGGAACATCTATGACAACTCTTCTCTGTTCGTAGGCTAAGAATTCGGCTAGTATGTTACATTTAATTACAGATTCAATCAACAATGTATTTTCCCTGATTATCTATGATTCCCTCCATTTATTAACAAGCTTACTAATTCTATTACTGTAAAAAATTTTTGGCTTTGATTCGAAGAACTCACAAATGTCAGTTTTAACCTCTTCCAAATGATTCTGTAAGCTACGAAACAAATGGTAGTCTGAAGAAGCAATGTCGGGAGAATAAGGTGGATGAGGAATTTTCTCCCAACCAAGTTCTTCGATCTTTTGTGACGTGATTCTTGCTGTGTGTGGTCGCGCATTGTCCTGATGAAACATCACCCGTTTTCGATTTACTAGAGCAGGTCTTTTTTTCCTCAAAGCTTGGTTCAAACGCTCTCATTGCTGACAGTATATTTGAGCATTAATTGTTGCATTAGGTGGTAAGAATTCATAGTGGATTATTCATTGGCAATCCCACCAGATTGAAAGAAGAACCTTTCGCCCATGAAGTTCCCTTGTCGGCTGTGGCTGGGGTCCTTCCCCTTTACCAAGCCACTGTCTACGACGCTTAAAATTTCGATAAAAGATCCATTTTTCGTCGCCAGTCACAAGTCTATCCCAAAAAGGTGAAACAAGTTGGCGAGAATGGAGAGAAGAGCAGATGTCAACTCGGGATTTGAGGTTGTTTTCAGACAATTCATGAGGCACCAATTTTCCAAGTTTATGAATTTTTCCAAGTTGTTGAAGATGACGATGAACAGTTGTATGGTTTGAACTGAGAACCACTGCCAATTCCTCAACTGATAAAGCAGGATTTTCTTCAAGGGCTGCTTCAAGAAGCTTTTCATCAAACGCAACTGGACGTCCGGTTCGATCTTCATCTTCAAGTGTGAAATCTCCACCTCTGAATTTTGCAAACCATCTTCTGAAAGTTCTTTCATTCACACATTCCTCTCCATAAACTGAGTGAATGTTTCTAGCCGCTTCGGCTGATGAGTTTCCTTTCTTGATCTCATAAAGCATTATGTGCCTCAAATGATTCTTGGGTACTTCCATGTTAGCAGGGTTTTAATCAAACAAAATTTAATTTTATTGTTTTCTGAAATAACATTTGATCAGTTTAAATGTATCTAAACATAAGAATAATGTTCAGCCCCATTAGACATTATAAAATACGCTTTAAACTTCTTTCATTTTAACAAAAAGTTAAAATTCGGACAGAACTTATGGGATGACCTAATATATACATACATACATACATACATACATATATATATATATATATATATATATATATATATATATATATATATATATATATATATATATATATATATATATATATATAAGAGAGAGATATGCTAAGAAAGAAAAGCGAAAATAGGTAATCAAATCCCTCAATGACTAACATTTTTAAAACCTTGTTTGAGACCGGTGGGTTCTACGGAATTTATCACATATTTATTGTATCGGCTTCACTTACGTAGCTTCAAACACTTAGCTGTTCCCAGCGGCAAGATTTATTTCAGCACTTCATATTTTTTTGTTCTACTTCAGGAGAAAGTGATTAACATGAAAACTAATGTAAAACAAAGAATATATAATAAAAAGAGGACCGAGGGTCTAGAAAATATAAAACTCACATAACATATTGAAGGCAGACAAGAACCATAAAAAGACCCAGATAACCAGCTTGTATAAATGGATGGCAGAACAGGGATTGGAAAAGATAAGGAAAGACAAAACTTATTAAGACCTACAATTAATGGGAAGTTGTGGAGTGCCAAAGATTGTCCACACCCTGAATAGACATGGCATATAGATGAAGTCTAGCCTATGTCAATATGACCTCTGACAATCCATTTCTTCAGATTTCTCTCTATATAAATTTATAATATTTCGCAGTATATTTCCATATCATTTTTTACAGTGTTATTCCATCACAAAATCATTAGAGATTCCTTTCCATAAAACATTGATCTATTACTAAATTTTACTTTAATTAACGATCACTAACATACATTTTCCTGACGATCTTCGATTTATTTGAATAATAAAATCATTTGCAATGCATTTCTGCAGAAAAAAAATATTTGCATTTCTTATCTGTCACAAAAGGCGCAAGGACTGTCTTAGTTTATTCTGTTAACGACGAGATGCAATGTATTTACAGTGAACATAATTACAGAAGCCATTTTTTTATCAATTCGAATGGTTTATTTCTTGACAATAGATCTTATATTGATTTTCAATAAAAAGAATTAGATTGATTGCTCATATTTGCCAATGAAAAATGAAGGCGAAATTTACAACATTAAATTTTGAATCATCAATTTATTTCTACTGTCCCAAAATAATTATTGTGCAGAAGATGGTTAATGATAAACAGGCCAGTAGCGGAATATCGTTAAATTCTGTTGATAGCAGTATATACAAAAAGAAATTGTAACTTTGCCAAAATAGAATTGGTTCAACTGCTGCCAATACAAAATAATTATTTTTTCAAATACTCCCAACCTGATACCTTGTATGTAATGATTAAAGCGAATGAAGATTGTTTAATAAATCCTACTCTTGCTGTCACATATTCCATAAAGTAGTAATAAAGTGACAGTCGAAAGAAAGAATGAATAAATGAAAGAAAGAAAATGTCGATAAAGAAACAAAATGTTTCGGAAATTAAAATAAACAGTACTGAAAAAAGGTATTTATAATGATCTAATTACATGAGTACATAAGACCAAAAACAGCTTATAAAAAAGAAAAAAATCTGTACAAAAATAGAGTTGAAAAATAGAAAATACGACGAAAAATGAGAGAAAAGAAAGAAAATAAAAAAGCAAATTTGATAAAGAAAGAAAGAAGTAAAGGAAGAAAATGAAAATGAAGTATTAGAATAGAAAGGAAGAAGAAAAGAAGGAATAAAACAGAAAGAAAAAACAAATAAAAAGGAAAAAGTAAGGTTTAGAAAGAAAGATACAAAGAAAATACAGAAAGAAAGATAGAAAGACAGGAAGAAAGAAAGAAAAAAAAGAATGAATGAATCAACCAATCAACCAAACAAACAAATGAGAAAGTAAGAAAATAAAATGTAAAGGTAAGAAAGAAAGAGATAAAAAAAGAAATGCAAAAGTAAAGGCAGACAGAAAGGATCAGAAAGGAAAAAAAGAAAGAAAGAAAGAAAGAAAGAAAGAAGAAAAGAAAAAAGAAAGAAAGAAAGAAAAGGATGGTCAATAGGATTCACAATCGAGAGCGCACGTGTCTATTCAGTTAAAAGACGAGACGGGAGGCCCTTGAAAAATTCTGGGAAACTGAATGGGCGAAAAGAAGAAAATAATTAGTGTTGCATTTTGAAAGAGTGTGTTAAGACATCCATCCTGAAAAACTACTTTTTCTATCTCTCTCCTTCAGAATTCGCGGTCGCTACCCAACGTCCCACCTATTTTTATGTTTTATTGCATTTTCTATTATCCTTTAACAAATCATTCTGTTTCCAAGCGGGCATTAAACACCTAATGTTCTCTGATTGGCGCCTTGAACACAAAATTAGAGGGACGATGCTATGGTTATTGTTTTCCAGAACGCCGCAATTATTTAACAGCTTCGTCCCCGGTCAAGAGATTAAAAAGAACGTTCAAGAGTTAGAGAGAAAAAAAAGTATTAACAAAGGAAAAACAAACTTTGGCGCATAAAGTAAAATATAGAAAATGTAACAAAAAAAAAAAATAGCTTTGTTAATTGCAGAAAATAGTCTCCCTTCTTTCAAAGAATTAAAATGTATTTCAGCAGCTAGACCTGAAGCTATCTCAATATTAAAAATTATGGTAAAGCTATCTATCTATCTATCTATCTATCTATTCGAAAAGAACTTATCCAATCTTAGCCTAAAATTAATCAACACCACATCTTAGACAATAAGGGATATAGTTAGCATCAAATTAGAGAAGATCAACAACTGGACAATGCTGGGAATATACAAAATAGATTGCACAAAATGCCGAATGGTGGACAGCGACGAAATCCCACCAACACCAAAAACATAAAGCTATATAAGCATCGCAGAGATAGGCTGCATAAGAATATTTAAACACACAAGTATTTCATCGTTATACATTTGACCACAATTTCGACTTAATAAATAAATGCCAGCCTATCAGCAGAGAAAAGACTACGGAAATTGAAGAGTGCTATGGCAGCACCCAAATTGTAATACGACGGACTCTTGAATGACCCGAATCTGAAGGAAAAAATATATGAATTGTATGAAAAGCAGACACGAATGACGAAATGAAAATGGGCACTCTGAGTGGGACACGTTAATCAAAGCTTTAGTAATATCAGCAATCGAGATCATCCCAAAGAAAAATAGACAAGAAAAAAAGAATGGATGAAAGATTAAATTTTCAACATGCGGCACAGAATACAGAAGACTGCAAAAAGAAAGTAGGAAAAACTCAGGCAGCCTAAAGGGCAATGGTTCAGCGAAAATGTGCAGAAATAGGGAGAATGCATATCACAGATAAATTCAGTCAGTTATGGGCCATACGTGATCCACGCTTAGGCGATCATGTATCTTTCGATACATGACTGACGAGGCAGATCTTTTCCACCCAGTAGGTTGCCATTTCTTTCTGCGGTAGATCAGTTACCATCCAAAGCTACAGAATCCGGTCTGTCCTGCTATTTACCCATAGCGGGGAGAGAAGAAGAGGATTCATACCTTTCGCAAGTGTATGTAATAGATTCAACTGGAATTGGAACTCGGCTCTCCGATTCCTCAACCCGAGCCGCTATCCAGTACTCCAAGTAGATATGCATAAAACAGTAAAAGAACTAACAAGAGAAAAGAGATACTTGTCAACAGTTTTTCTTGCTAGCACATTCAATGAAACACACACACACACATTCACACTTACACACACACACACATATATATATATATATATATATATATATATATATAGTGATTTCCATAAAAATCGATAAAATATTTTTTTTTAAATAAAAAAGCTTTCTTGGAGCTTTTATTTAATTTTAAGCTAATGGATTAAATTTAACATTTACAATAAGTAAAATGCTTTGCTTATTTCAAAAACTAATTTAAATTGACTGGAAAGAATTATATTTTTTCTAAAATAACTGATTACCATCTTTTTTAGTCGTCTATCATTGGTATATAATTTTCTTTATTAAAAAATCTTCCAAAAATAAAATATAATTTTCTAAAACTTTATTTGGGGAAAATTAGCTGATTTAACGTATAATTAATCTGATGTGAAACAAATATTATTTACGTTAAGTTAAAAAATATAGCAGAATTTTTAACTGGACGGTAGCTGTGTTTTTAGCCGACTTAGCTGTGTTGACATCTCTGGCAAACTGATGATGACAGATCTAATGTTGTTCTACGGAGACTTTGTCTGTAAAACATAATTGTAGAAAATGACGTGAACGCCTTTTTTTATTTACTTTTTAAGTACTCCGTAATCTAATCTTTTATTGAATTTGAGAAATTTTGGCTTTAAATTTACTGTAGTCAACGGTAGTATTTTCTGATAATATCTTCTATGGTAGCCCGCGCTTAAAAAAAAACTGCACGTTTATAAAAAAAAATAAATAAAAATTATCTTGTAGATATTGGTGCTTGATGATTTGTAATAAGATTTTCCATTTATGATTAGTAAATATAGATTTCACATAATAATAATGTCATCAAAACCGCTGAAATTAATACAGAATTTTAAAAGATTTAAAGCTTAATAAATTTTTCTAATTAAAATTTAACATAAAATGAGAACAATTCTTGTAAAAATTCATTATTCATGGAAAATTTGTTTTTCGTAAGACAATAGTATTCTAAATATATCTCATTTATAAAAGCAATTAAAAGCGTTTCTAATTAAATAATGTTATAGTTTTATTGCATTATTTATTTTACGATTCAGAACAGATATTCCGTAAATGGTGTCTCTGACAAAAGCAAAATTCATGATTTAAATTCTTCACGGAGTCCTGTATTTAACTAATATAAATACTAAGATCCTGGAATTCTAATTTCTCGAAATTTCATAAAATTAAGTAAGTGTGGGTAACAGATGTAAGATTTGGGTAACAGATGTAAGTGTGGATAACAGATAAAAAAAAATTATCAAGATTTTTAAAAACAATATTTCAAAAATAATTTCATTCATTTGAGTGAAAATTTGTCTTAGAAAACGAAAATTATTTGATTTTTGAAAGAATCAGAGTTTAGTATCGCTCCAATTGCTACGTACATCAGCCTCATCTCGACGTGGGAGGGGGAATACAACTTTAAATCTTTTTCATTGTCATATTTTGCCACTTGTCTTGACAATTAAAATTAAAATTCTTGCAACTTTTTTCTGTTATACAACCGAGTTTTCAACTTTTTCCACGTAATTCATGGGCTTTAAGCAGGCCTATCTTGTAAGGCTGAAATGTCTTCATAAGTGATACATTTCTTTGTTGTACGCGATGTATGGCTATGTGATAACGTTTACATGCTCTACATTGAGTATCAAGATGCGAACAGGTCTATATCGACCTTCATTCTTTGTTTAGCTCAACCTCTACAGATACTCCTGGAAGTACATTACCGAATGTTTACTTCTTTTGCTCGCCACTGTATACTGCTTACATAGGAAGGATTTCCAAAAAGTGAGGTACAAAATTTTGCTAATCTAAAATCATTATTACTATACGAAAAACATTTTACGAATGTTATTAGTGGTACTATGCTACTTTTTCAACGTAGTCGCTATTAAGATTGAAGCACCTGTCCTATTACTGTGCGAGTGCATTAATACCCTCCTCCATGAACGTCTTGCGTCATCAGTAACAACCTGCTCCATCTTCGTTGGCTATTTTTCCGGATAAATGTTCAAGCAGATACGCAGTAAATCATATCGCTTAAGGCACTCTTTTATCATATGGGCATATGTGATGTTTCATTGACTTATAGCAGGAAATACCATTTCGCAAGCATCATGGTCTCGGCTTCCTTTGCAATGTCAATTGTTTTACGGTATCTGGCTCCGTTAATTATCTGCTTTTGGTGTATGAAATCACCAGCAGCATACCTGTTGTATTCCAGAAAAGAGTTACCATCAATGTCTACAGTATTCGCTGAACTATGAATTAGGAAGAGGCGGAGGGGTAATGACAGTTGATTCCGCCCTTGCCATTGGGATAAGGTAATGAATCCAAGTCTCAGCACTCATAATCACGTGCTCCGGAAAATACCCATTATCTACCCAATGCCGTTGCAGAAGCTGAAAATAACTGATCTACTGGAACTTGCTTTCTCTAATCAATTCTTTTGGAACACAAATTCAAAGTTGTAATTTTGCCCTTACACTGAAAAATTATATTACATTGCACACAACTGTTTCTCTCTTGTCCTAATGTAGCATTCATTTTTGCGGTGATCTCAAATACACATGCGCTCAGTATTAAGCTTCCACAAGAAATGTTTCTAAAGCCCTGTTTCTTTGTGTTTCGAATATTAAAAAAAAAAACAACAAAACAAAAAACAAAAAAAAAAACAAAACAAAAAAAGACTTAACGGTTTTCGGTTTGTACTTAGCATTTAGGCTTATGGTCATATCATGCTGAAAACACCGTTTCTCCTTCGCTCACTGATGTTAAGCCACCTTGAGCACGGAGAGTATTTAAATGGGATTCCGCTTTGGAACAACGGGCACTGTAAGCAACCCCTTAAAATTCAAAATATGTTTTGGCTTTAAATAAACCAAAAAGGATTGATAAGACGTAAAAACGGACAAATCAATCCTTACTCATGGTATGACGATTTTCATGATATATAAAATACTTTGATGGGATTATAAGGCAAATTTCTTCTTAAACACTTACTGACTGGTCAGCCCCATTGGTGAAACTGTATATCAATGAGTAAGCAAATATCTTTACATATTAAATCGCATTTTATCTTGCCCCGTTCATCAGTGAGCACATGTTGTTGCAGCAACCGTTTTCGAAGTGGTAAGACCTACTTCTAGCGCATTTGATGAATGTGTGTACATTCATTATTATTGTGCAGTGTTTACACCACTATACATATATACATACAGTGGCCTAAGAAAGGTTTTAACGAGGAGAAATAAACTACATCCGATTTCAAAATTTAATTACGCAATCCCAACTCAACATAAATAAACAGTATTTGGAGCTAGTATGAAGTAGATCCTCCATTTGCTAGTTTCAGTGCTTGTATTCGATTTTTCATGGCTTTGATCAAGTTATCAACAATCGTCTGATCCATATTTTGCCACTCCTTCAGCAATGTTTCTTTAAGGGTTGCCACTGACGTGATTTTAGTTGCACGCTCTCGAAGTTTTCGGTCAAAGTGCTCCCAGATATGCTCTATTGGATTCATGTCAAGACTTTGTGCTACCCATGGCAGTGACTTGATTCCTTGAAATTCCTTCTAGGCTTTTGCTAACTTTGCTCGTATATGGCGCTCCACCTTCTTGAAATAGGCAGACATTCTTGTCAATCTGATTGATTTCAAATAGTGGCAGTAGTTCTTTCTCTAATATTTGACAGTATTTTGGACTATTTAACCGCTCGTCAACTAGAATCATTTCAACGATAATGTGATTAACGATTCAACGATAATGTGATTTGTGTCAATACAAAAGGAATTTACTTAAAATAAATAGACAAAACTTGTCTATAGTATTTAATGAAATATGCATTAATGAAAAACTGCTGCCGAAATATACATAATATATATATATATATATATATATATATATATATATATATATATATGTGTGTGTGTGTGTGTGTGTGTGTGTGTGTGTGTGTGTGTGTGTGTACATAGAGCTATCATAAGTTTTTAGCAAACCTTAATTACAGCAATTATGGCTTCTGTAATAACGTCTCATCTTTTGTTGTTTTTTTGTGTTTTTTTTAGTATCAAGATACTCTCATCTATGAACGCTAGTTGCTTTATATCTTGCGATGAAAGTCCGGGGAAGTAAAGAAATTCGTGAATTTCAACGAGGGCAAATAATAGGATGGCATCAGTGTGGCAAGTCAAATAGAGAAATTGCTAGGTTTTTCCAGGTTAATCGTCAAACGGTTAATAATATTGTCAAGAAATTTAATGAAGAAGGCCATCGTTGTGTGGAATAATGTTCAGAAAGACCAAGCATCGTGTCTGAGCGAACGAAAAAGGCGCTGAAGATGGAAGTCATGAGAAACCGGCGTCAGACCGTCAAAGATGTGGCCAACAACATGGAAATGCCACCATATGCGGTGAGAAAGATTCTAAAAGAGTTAGGCTATCAAAGAAGAATTGCAAGAAAGAAGCCCTTTCTTACGCGAACGCAGGACACAGCTGGAAAGCATAAAAAGGACTCGCGAGTGATCTACTTACTGCTTTGGACACCTAGCCATGGAGCAAGACGAGTTGGTCTCACAACAACTACATACATTGAGCAGCTACCTTATGACACAGGATATCAGCTTAATGACCTTGCTGCAGGATCGTGATTGTTGACGTGATAGACTCATGAATGTCCGAGATAACTCGACCGAATAGACATAATAATTAAACATATTTTGTGTAAGACACGCCATTCAATTAACGTTCATTAAGTAGAATTTTCTTAACTGACCAGCCATTTCAAAGTGGAATTTGTGTTTCTAAAATGTTTCCATATTTACAAAATTATCATTAATATAACTACTTTTTTGGTATCATCGACTAACGGGACCCACTAACAAACAGGACGACTAACAGGACTTAGCGAAATGACTGCTGAAATAGAGAAGCAATATTATATTCAGTGTCGAAAGTGTGTAAGGAAAACCTCTCGGCCAACAATCCCCTATATTATCTACGAAGTCTTGCATGAAAGGAAACAATCAGAATGTTAAAGATTTTCTCCCAATTACTGATGGAATTTGAGGAGTACTGTTTTGATGCATGCTAAAAAAGTTGAACCATATTTTGCAGCATTATTGTATTCATAGAAATATAGAGATTTGAGAAAATTAACACACACGTACACGCACAACCACATACACACAATCTTGTGTTCTTTTCATTTAAACTCACATATTATTCACGCTACCATCTTTGCTCTTTTTGCTGTCGGCATTTAAATTAGCAATCGTGATGCTCACATTTCAAAGACCCTTTTCATCTCTGTTTTTATCTGTTTCTCGTCATCGCATATATATTGTAATCAGGTAGCTTTTGCCTACAAAGTTCAAGGAAAAAACCTCCCTCTGAGTCCAGTTTCAGTAGCCTCGATTTCATATTGTATTCCGACTTAGAAGAATCAGGGCCTGTTGCAGAGATTTCTCTCTCCTTAAGTCAATTCACCATTCATCTTTTAAACCAGACTAGTATTATTAAAACTGCTGTTTATTATTCGTAGTATTATTAAAATGATAATGCTTACTTTTATTTTTTTATTTCTACTTCCTTACCTCTAATTATTTCCCTTCAATTTTCCGGTCATATTTTTCGAATAATAGTTATTTGCTGATAGCGACATCACGTCCTTCTCAGAATGTTCTCGAGAATGTTTTAGGCATAGTTGGCTCTTTGTCTGGCTACCTTCGACATCACTTCTATCTGACACCATTTTTTCGACAAACAAAAGACCCGCTGTGTCAGCAATTTCATGTTATTCATCCTGTTCTTGTCAGCTTACAGTAAGCAGCCTATCTTTAACCATCAATAAAATGAAAGAAGAATGTTTAAAAAATATAAATAAGGTAAAATATAAATCAGTCGCTGTCTCAAAATCCACTTTTTTGATTTGTTAACACTTCCTTCGGCATCAATCCTTATACATTTGACTTTCTTTCATCACAAAAAAAATCTTATTTTTTCAGTTAATATTCATTTGTGATCATCATTCAAGCTTCAGTGGTGTTTCTTTTCATCATATTTAAAGAATTCTAACACAGTTTCATTTATATTTGACATTAAATGATTTTTCTTTTACAAAAAAGTTACTTAACAGGATATATTACCGCTACTTCGTAGGAATCCTTAAAATTTGTCGTGAGGCCTTTCTGAACAGAACGTAAACACAAGATTTCCAATAACTTTTTATTTTCAAACAAAACAGCTCTTTTTATATTTGTGACATGTTGGTCATATAGAAGGACAGGTTTCGATATTGGTTACGAATATTAAACATTTATA
The DNA here is from genome assembly GCA_964036315.1 of Acanthosepion esculentum. NCBI lineage: Eukaryota > Metazoa > Mollusca > Cephalopoda > Sepiida > Sepiidae > Acanthosepion > Acanthosepion esculentum. Next base: position 58,986,113 of record OZ038478.1, read on the forward strand.
CATGTTTCTAAAATGTCTTCTTGATTGTACTAGTTTGAGCCAAAACTTTTTCGGATTTTCACTGATGATGTTAGGAAACTTGTATCTCCATGTCATATCATTAATTTGATACAACTTTTTCCAGTAATATATTCATATATAACATATAAACATTATTCTATATGTTAAAGCTTTGATAATGAATAGTGAAAGATTAAAATTAGAGCGATTTTATGCTACCTGTAGAAAAAAAGTTCTGAGTGTAAGGACAGCGGCAAAAGAAATTAATGATATAGAAGGCTCAGGAATCGTCAACAATCTTGTGGTATAAATTTGTTCAGATGTTTCAAGGAACCTGACACCAGCGTCGAAGATAAACCAAGATCAGGGAGACCTGTTGTGAAGGATGTCCTTACTTGAAAAACAGCTAAGCACAAGCTCTCTTTATTGTCGACAGGCTCGGCTTTGTGAACAGACGATGGCGCGGAGTTTCGGATGAACTGAGTAATGACAAGACCCAACGACGAGTGAACATTTTCAAACAACTGCTGACAATTCCTCAAGATGTCGGTTTTTGGAGTCGAATTTTAACTGGGTATGAAAAATGGGTCTATTTTAGTAATCCTAATTAGAGAAATCAATGGTTTTGTTCCGGCCAGGCTTCAAAGCCTGTTGTCAAACTATGGCGATTTGAACAGGTTAAGGGTGTTTGATGGAATTTCGAGAGGATGTTGCATGTTGAACTTTTCCCAGATGGTCATAACGCGAACGCTGACCTTTATACTCAACAACTGCAGCGAGTATATGATGATTTGAAAGCCCGCTCCACGGCATTGGTCAATTGAACACGCGCACTCCGACAGTAATACATTGCCCCAGCACACGCTGTCAATGTGACCAAGGACAAACTTGATGGAAGTATTGCCTTAAACTTCCCACAGACAGTGCATCATCAGATTGCGAACATTTCCGAGCCATGTCGCATTTACTACGTGGACATAGGTTCAAGGTTAAACAATGTGGATGAAGTTGAAAACGGGTGCACTGAGCTTTTCTGCCTCTAAACCAGCTAAATAGTTTAAACGTGGAATTGAGCTTTTGGCACAACGATAGTAAGATACAACAGAATATGATGGGATATATTTTGATGAATAATCGTATGTAATTTGTTTGAAATATTAATTAGTGCTTGAAATACGAAAAAAACGTTTGGCTTAACCAAGTAAATATATACTGAGCTTATTTTAGTTTGACAATGAGACAGAGTTATTTTTATTTACCTTATTAACAGTCAGACTAATGTCCTCATCTTTGTTGTCATCATCAGAAAACTTTGGGCGTTGTGTCGTCCGGCCATCTTGTTTTAAGACGTTAACAGTGAAAACACATGAAACCTTTTGAAATAATGTAAAAGACCATCATTACCCATTACCGAGTGCAGAGGAAATATTTACAAAGCTCAACGGCGGTAAGATATTTTCCAAAATTGAGGCCTATCTTCAAATCCCAGTACAAGAAGAGAGTACGAAAATTCTATGTATTAATACGCACAAAGGGTTGTATAAATTCAACAGACTACCGTTCGGGGTAAAAGTTGCACCAGTAATTTCTCAGCAGACGGTGGACACAATGCTCACGGGCCAGAATTTTGCGACCGCTTATCTGGATGACAATCTAATTAAGAGCGACAGAGTTGAAGAGCACACATCGCACATAAAGGAGGTTTTCACAAGACTTCAGGACTTTGGGTTTAAAGTAAAAGGAAAAAAGTGTGATTTTTCCCTAAATTAAATTAAATACTTAGGCCAGATAACTAATGAAAGTGGCAGGAAACCAGACCCAGAGAGGGCATCGGCAATTAAAAACATGCTTGAACCAAAAAACGTTGCAGAATTACAAAGTTTCTTGGGCCTAGCTAACTACTATGGCGAATTTATTGATAATATGTATAAATTGAGGGCCCCATTAAATGAGTTACTAAAAAAGGAGAATAATTGGAATTGGACAGAAGACTGTAAAAAAGTTTTTAAGGAAATAATACAAAAATTAACTTCGGAGCTAGCACTGACACATTTCGATCCCGAATTAGAAATCATTATTGCAAATGACGCGAGCTCACATGGGGTAGGTGCGTGTATTCTACACAAGATGCGGGACGGTACAAAGAAACCCGTTGCGCACGCATCTAGATCATTATTACCGGCGGAGAGAAACTATTCACAGATCGAAAAGGAGGCATTAGGCATAATATTTACAATAACTCGTTTTCACAGATATATTTATGGGAGAGAGTTCACGCTACAAACGGATCACAAACCCCTTCTTACGATTTTCGGTTAAAAAAGGTCTACCAGTCTATACAGCGAACAGACATTTAAGATAGGGAACTGTGTTACTAAAATACAATTTCAAACTTGAGTTCTTACCATCAAAGAAAATTGGGCACGCTGATGGACTATCGCGATTAATACCGGCGAAAAGCGAACCGTTGGAAGACTCGGTGTTAGCGGCATTACAAGATGAAGATGAAATCAGTAAAGTGTTATACAATACAATAAAGGAACTACCTGTGACTTTGCTAGAGATAAGAAGAGAGGCGGAAAAGGATGAATTTATTCAGAATACCAAGAAAAAAATAAAAGAGAAGGAAAGGAATTTAGCAGACAGCTTCTCAATCTGTGACTACATATTATTGTATAACGAGAGAGTGGTAATACCGAAGTCGCTACGAAGGCGAATCTTGAAAGATTTTCATTTAGGACATCCGTGAAAAAAACGGATGAAAGCACTTATGAGAAGTTTTGTCTACTGGCCTAAGATGAACGATGATATTACGCAAATGGTGGAAAGTTGTAAAGGCTGTGATGCTGAGACGAAACCACCATCCTCTATACAAAAGCCATGGCCTAAAGTTGACAGACCGTGGTCCAGAATACACGTGGATTACGCAGGACCCATAGAGGATTACTACTACTTAATAACAGTAGATAGTTTCAGTAAATGACCTGGGGTTTCCAGATTCAAACACCCGACGACATAAAATACCATAAACTGTATACACGAATTATTCCCCAGATTCGGCGTCGTGGATTCCTTGGTAACTGATAACGGTACACAATTTACCTCCAGTGACTTCAAAGAATTTTGTGAGACATACCAAGTAAAGCATATCAAGATAGCTCCATCCCACCCGAGGTCGAACGGACAATCCGAAAGATTCGTAGACACACTAAAAAGAGCTTTAAAAAAAGCCGAAGATCTACCGACGGAAAAAGCGATACAGCAGTTCCTCCAATTATACAGAACAACACCTAACGGGAACACACCATCTGGTTTTTCACCAGCGGAATTGATGTTTGCCCGGAGAATACGGTCTGTGTTTGATAAATTATTGCCAAACAAGAACAAAAACCAGTATACACCTATGGTACCAAATAGATCGTTTAAACCAGGAGAACGAGTTTACTTTAGGATGTTCAGAAACAATAGGGCTTACTGGGAGCCTGGCACAGTAATTAACAGGCTGGGAAATGTGATGTACACAGTACAAGGCAAAAAGTTTACCCATAGAAGACATATTGACCAAATACAAAAAAAGACGGGTTGAAGAGCCAAGCTCGTCACTCGCAGAAAATGACGACTATATGGATGCAATCTTTGAAGCTTTTGAGATTCAAAGACCTCAGGAAGATACAGAATTTAGAAGCTTAAACAGGAAGAGAAAATTTACTGAACCTCTGATAAGCAACCATAAAAGGAAAAGATACTGACTCCCTAAGGAGGGTTTTTAAGGGGTCTCCCCTTTTCACACAAATGGACTCAACCGAGGTATACATATACTACCACCAGTGAATACCCGGCAGTACGTTAAGACAGTCGAGAAGTCTGTATCAGAGTAGTATCAGAGGAGGGTAACACAAGAGTCACCGTCACAGCCCCTAGACTCAGTTAGGAGCCATACCGCGATACTTCAATACCAAGACTGTATATATCTTATTGCTACTAACCCGTATTCCTGGATCTACTAACCCGTATTACCTGTTTGTATTATTACGTTAATACATTTATTTTCCTTATCTATTCCTGGCGTTTGTTATTTATTGATATTGGATTTCATCTCGGAATCCACAACACTTCCAAATATTTTTCTAATTGGAATAGGAAAGTGCACCCATTAAATATCACGTTTATAGTAATAAGAAGTAGATTATCCTTCATTTTATTTATTCTAGACGTCACTTTAGTGGATACATGTAGACACGTTATTTTTTAAACAGTGTTAATTACAATAATAAGAAATAATGTCTCAATAAAAATAAAATGTATTATCTTTCATCGAATTATATCACTTTTGTAATGTTTTTTGTATTCTAAGGCAATGAATCAAGCACTACTGATCAGAAATAACAACCTAAACGCTAACGAGATTTGAATTCGAATTCCGTATCTTGGTGAGTCAATCTAAAATAGCGGACACCTTCAATGAAATCGAAATTAATAATGAAAGAATTCGGTTAACTTAGGGTAATTATGGAAACTTATTTGGAAAACTTAAGATAATTATGTGATTATGGTTAATGAGATGGTTTTAGCTGACATTTCTTTATTGTTGTGTGAGTGGGAAGATGTGATCTATTTCAAATTCAAATTTAACAATATCGTTAAACAGAAAATAAAATAAACGAAAAAGGAAGGAAAAGAGCTAGAAACAGAGGAATTTTAAAGAAAACACATAAGTAGGTCAAAGTGGATTTTAGTAAATAACAAAAGAATAAAAACAGCTGTTCTTCTATGAAGAATAAAAGAATAAAAACAACTGTTCTTCTATGTGTCTTCAGGAATTGAATGATAATGGCTCTCCAAATCTACCTATCATTTGTAGCTCTTAGTACTCCCCATCCATTCACATAAACTTGTCAGGTAGATGCCCCGTTGCTTTCCTCTGCCCCTTTTAAATTCGATATGCTCTGTGATTCTGTCTATAAGTCTCCTTTTTGTTTTCATTTTCCTTGAAACTTCATAGTTGCTTACGTGTTCCGCCCGTGAAATTATAACATCCTTCTCTAGAACATTTCTAGAACATTTCTAGAACATTTCTTTTGCTCCAGCCATTTCTTCATCTGTAAGAAAATTGTCCAGCATTCACTGCCATATAAAAGGATCGATATCGCATAGCAGTTCAGCACTCATTTCTTTGTTTATAATGACATTTCACAGTTATATAGTACTTTGCTTACATTTTGGAATACGCCCTTTACTATGCCAATGCGTAGTCGGATTTCGGTGTCGCAATTTCCATTTATTGTTAAAACTAAAAGGAACTATTTTCGAAGCTCCCTATTCACTCGAGGCAAAATAAGAGATATGATCAAAAGCTCAAATGGAGAACATTAAGAAGTGAGAGTAAAGAAAAACGATGAAATGAAAACGTAGAAGAATAATTCAAACGGAAAAAGCTGAACCTAGAAAAATAAAAATAACGAGGCAAAGAAAAAAAATAAGTCAAAGACTAAGGCGAAACTGTATAATTTTGGAATAACAAAAAACAATTTCTGAGAATCTGGACAGGACATGAAAGATTTAAATAGAGCCTTGCATATACCGTAATAGATGTCTATCGCTTAAACTTAAGGGCCTTCTAAAAAAAGAGATGGTCTTTGGCATAATTCATTTTAGTGAATGCCTTGTTTCGAGTGATAAATTTGTCAGATTAATTTTTAAATACTTTTCCATTTCAATTTTGCAATGTTTTAAGCCGTTTTAAATTCTATGGCTAATAAAGAACATTGACTAGAATTAATAAGTTTCAGTGAGTTTTGATAACGCATCGCCTATCCTTGGGAGTCTGTCTTTCATAAATGATACCCCAGATCTGGTCACGGAAGCTTGAAAAAAAATCAGATTTAGTCTTTTTTACTAAACCATTGGTTTTCACGGAATATTATTTGTTTACATGTAGAAGAAGCTTTTTCATTCCTAATTAAATACACGAACAAATACTAATCTAACATCATTATCGGAACAAAAGTAGCGGTTTTCAAACGCGAGGAAGAAGTTATAATTTTTTATTTTATGTATTTTACTTTACTCTTCTGGACGGTCATCTTACATAAATTGGTAAATGCTACCATGATCCTTGCCTTCAGTTCATCTTTAGCGTTACAAGGAACTTTGTTGGTCTCTCGCTCAACTGCGCCCCACACATAATAATCAAAGGGATTGCAGTTTCGGTAGTTAGGTGGCCAAATTTAAGGGTGATGTGATCGCAGAATTTTTTTCACAGCCATGACTGGATTCTACTGTTTGTATGGCGTGGTGTTGTGTCTTGTTGCCAGGCAGAGTGTCTTGACCCAGGGCAGCACTACCTCCTCAAGGAACTTGATGTAGGCCTCCATGTTGAGTCTGTGACCCTCACCAACAAATTCGGGAGATCTTTTCATATCAGAACGATCAGGCTGAGTTTTCTGAGGTGCCGTACCTTCGTAAACACCATTAAACTCAATCAACTCTTTCCGCATCCTTAGCACTGTCCTCAGATTGACACCTAAACACTCTGAAATGTTCGTATTTTAGCTTCCGGTGCGAATGCCAAGCATATGAGCATGCCATTTCTAAACTGCTGGCGGAGTGAATTGAGTCATGGTGATCTTTTCCCACAAACGGGCCCAACTGATCCTACTATATTGTGTAATCGACAAAATCAAAAACAAGCAACGCGCATGCGCGAAATTAAAAATATAAAATGGTGACAATTTACCCATTGCACACTATATATATATATATCTGAATGTACTGAGAACGAAAATAATATAAAAATTCTAACGTTCACTGCATTAATTCAAAAGGTGGCTCAATACCGATAGTAAAGTAATCTATTATAATTTTTCATATAGACAAAAACAATTTACTCACAACAAAGATGCAACTTCGTTTCGATGCATTTAGTTGCACCTCGACTGGTGAGAACCAAAATAGTTATGAACAATTTTGTTTGGAATCAGGCCGCATGTGGAGCATAATTTCTTTTTTCAATTAGTTTGAAATAAAATAGGTACATTTTAAGAGGGGACGTATAAGGATAAAGGGAAAATAGGAGAGGCAAGAGGTTGAGAGAGTGAAACAAGAGTGTTTGTTGATATCAGTTTGTTGAACGATTGTTGAGGCGTTAAATTGATGACTCGACCGGAAATTTTTTTTGAAACGACAACGACGGTCAAGGGTTTAGGCACAGCATTTCTAAGCCTCCTAAGTGTGAGGGGTGTAGGAGGAAACGCGAGAAGAGAAGAGAGTAAGACGATGAAAGAGGAAGTAGGGATGGTTATAGTCGTAATTGTAAATTATTGCTACTAGTTTTGTAATCAATGAATATATTTTGTAAATTAATAAATTAAGAGGTGGAGGTTTCTACTATAACCATCGTTGGAAATTATCCCTACTTCCTCTTTCACCGTCTAATTCTCTTCTATTCTCACCTATCCTCCTCCACCCCTCACACTTAGGAGGCTCGGAAATGCTGTGCCTAAACCCTTGACCGTTGTTGTCGTTTCAAAAAACCTTTCTGGTCGAGTCATCAATTTAACACCTCAACAAGCGTTCAACAAACTGATATCAACAAACACTCTTGTTTCCCTCTCTCAGCCTCTTGCCTCTCCTATTTTTCCTTTATCCTTATACGTCCACTCGTCAGAGGGTATCAGCAGTTGACTTCTTATACTCTTCGAATTTTCTTTTTAATATGCACTTATCATTGGTGCATGATTTTTTTCTAATGTATGGGTGGGTGTGTGCGTTAACGCGCGTATGTCCATGTTCCTGTCTGTGCGGATGACGTATTTTTCACTTTACACTCAAATATTAACCTTTCTCTGGTATCCTCAGAACTCTTCTGTATCATCACTATACATTAATTTATTGAGTGTTCTCGTCTTGGCTGCTTAACCAAAACGAGGACATCTATAAAGCGTAATTTTCTACAGGTGATTTGATGATAAACGTGAATTGGGCTACTAAAAGGATTACGCTCCCATAGTCATTTGCTAAATCCAAACTAATGTCTGTCAATCTTAGAAAATGGAATTATTTTAGGGAAAGAACTCGTTAACATTCATATTCCGATAAGCATTCCCTAGCCTGAAACAAAACTACAAAAATATATAGACATTGAAATTTATTGGATGAACAAATTAGTATTCGAGACGCATTTACTGGAATTTTATATTTAGTATCTGTTCTTAAGATTGTCAGATTAGACAAAAAATAGAGTATTACTGCTATATCTGGCTGGAGTCGCCCGTTCCTCACTCTACAGTATTGTTCTAAAACTTTTATAGGGCATCGTCAGGAATGACATATTTGGCACCGTACAATCCTTTTTCTACAGACGCAATGTCGCAAAACTTTCGCTACGCTCACGCTATTTCTATAGCAAGTGTTCAGACGAGCTCTGTTTTTTAGTTTCACAAGTTTAGATCTTTACACCTACGACATGTCATGTTCCTTCCACTTAGTCGAATGACCCACATTTCCTCCTTGTTCCAAATGTAGAAAGAAACATCTTTTTTCCATGTATTACCATATTTTGGATTAGAATGCCGGGTGGTTACTTTCCTGGACACTTCAATCTTAACCTTGTAAATCGTTAGCTATGATCCTCATCACATATTATTCACTTCCTAACATATTCCCATCCATTCATACCACCCAACTCATTACCATTTAAGAGTAAACTTCTATTTTGAGATTATCTCGAGCCTTGTATTGGGAGAAGTTTAATATAAAAAATCACTCAGATCTAACTCTTAATTTTGGCAATGTTGAATTTTATCACAAGTTCCTGATACCAGTTCTGATAATCTGAAGAACATTTCTACATGTTCGTTAATCGCACTTATTCAGTTAAGATTAGCCGATGTGTCAAGCGCTGTATTTCCGTTGGCCCTATTTAAATTGTCTACGTTCCTCGTAACACTTGGCTCAACTTCCTCAAAACTGCCGAATTCATGACACACGCTAGGCTATAATATCTCCTGTACATTGTTTCCACAGTTGTTGCTGATTTCCGAGTTGGCCTCTGGAGACTAACGACAACGTCACGCACGAACATTTCGAACAGAAGAAAAACGTTCCAAAATTGAGATTCGTGCGGGAAGCTCTCGTTACAAAATATAGAATAATCAGTTTGGAAGGAGGATCATTATGAACGAGATCTGAATAAGCACAGATAACCTCTCATGCCAGAAATTTAAGCATAAATAATAATAATAATAATAATAATAATAATAATAATAATAATAATAATGATCTCTATCGCTATCTATCTATCTATAAATTTAGATAGTATAAATTTAGATTAAACAGAATCGACAGTATTTGAGTAAGAATATATGTGGGTGAAGCGAGAATCTTATCGATAACCCTAACACCGACGGAGCCATCATCTTTACATTCCATCAGTCTTCTTGTCGGTAGCATTTCGCGTACGAAATAGAGATGGAATGTAAAAGATAGTTGTAACCAC
>OZ038478.1:59000608-59025608 GCA_964036315.1 Acanthosepion esculentum
TTTGTTCACGTTATTTGCCAAACTCTATTACAAGAATGCTGAATTTGGGATTGCGCTACTATTTCAAGAGTTAAGTCCCTGCCTTAAAAATCAACGTTCAATGACTTGTACTTTACCTATGATCGAACACTAATCACTGCAACCTTGAGAAAAGAACGTAACTGATGATATGTATTTATCAAAGTTATTTGAATGGGAAAAATGTCAAGAGAGTAAGCTTTCAGCGTATCTGTGTATTTATTAAATAATGTTATAAATGTTCGCAAGTTTCATTGAAAAGACATTAAAATTGGAACGAATCTACATCGATTAGGCAGCAATTGTGACCACTGATTAAAACGTAACTAAAATGTTTATTCAATATTTATTTGAGATCTTTACGGTTGATTATACATATATATTAATAGCCCTGTTAAATTTTCATCTTAATTCTTCTCCACTGGCAAATCCCCTCTCCTTGATTGTCAATGTATTTATAGAATACATTAATTTACAGTGCCTTTCCAGAATGAATTATTTTTCAGTGCTTCTTAAATCGTAAAATTATTAGGATTACATTAAATTGCCGCATATAGAGCGGACATTCTTTCTGTAACATTTGCATCAATGTATGTTTAATAAGACGTTCTGTTTTGATTCTGATGCGAAACATGTAGATTGGAGTTCGAATATTTGTAAACTTTTTTCGACAGGGTTAAAACATATTTAGAATCCCATAACTACCCATTACCATGTCCGGAGGAAATTTTGGCGAATTTAACAGTGTAAAAATGTTTTTCAAAGCTGGATCTTTCTGAAGCGTATTTGCAAATATATGTTGAAGAAGAATATTCACAGTTACTAAATATAAATACGCACAAGGGAGTATATGAGTTCAACCGACTTCATCTGGGATAAAAGTAAATCCAACTATATTTCAACAAGTTATGTATACAATAATTGCATATTGTGTTTTCGCAGTTGCTTATCTGGATGATATATTAATTAAAGGTGTTTCTAAGGAACAACATATAGGGCACGTGAAAAGAGTTTTTTGAAAAAATACGAGAATACAGGTTCAAACTCTGTGAGAAAATGTGCAAATAGTTTTTGCCAAAAATCAAGTATCATTGACAAAAATGGTTCTCAACCAGATCTATCGAGGACTAGTCCAATTAAAAATATGCCTCCTCCAACAAATCTTACTAGGTAAAAAGCATTTCTAGAACTATCAAACTATTATCAAATCTATATACCTAATACGCAAAATTTGTGAGCTCTACTCAAAAATCTGCTCAAAAAAGATGTAAAGTGGAACTGGACTATAAGTGTCAAAAGGCATTTGAAGAAATAAGAAAACGCTAACGTCTGACTTATCATTAGTGCACGACGATTCAAAAGCAGAAATCGTTTTGGCTTAAGATGCTAGTGACTATGATATAGGAGCGGTAATTCTACATAAATATGATGACGGTAACATGAAAGCCGTTGCACATACTTCTCTTTCGCTACTATCAGGATAAAAAAAACTACAGCCAGATCGAAAAAGAGGCGATAGCAATAATATTTGTAGTGAAAAAAAATTCACAAATTTATATACGGAAGAAGTTTTCCTTTACAAGCAGACCACCGTCCTCTATTATCAATATATGGTTCGAAAAAAAGGAATTCCTATGTATACAGCGAATAGATTAATACGATGGCTTACCATGTTATTAAATTACGATTTCAAGATGGTATACGCACCGTCTAAAGAGTTAGGACATGCTGATGGTTTATCAAGATTGATACCAAAAAATACTGAACCGTTTGAGGACACTGATATTGCAGGATTCAAAATTGAAATAGAAATTAAAAATATATTATGCAATGTAGTACGTGGACTACCAGTTACCCTGGGAAAAATAAAAGTAAAAGCAGAGTAAGGCATGTTTATTTCGAAAAAAAAATCAACTAAAAGAAAGTAAGTAAAATAACCTATTTTTAAAACGCAATCGAGACTTGAAAGAATACTTACTATATGACGGAGTACTGATGTTTGCACAAAAGGTAGTAATACCTAGCATATTACAAAAACGGATATTAAATGGATTTCATAGTGGACATCCAGGAATTTCAAGGATGGAATCTCTGATAAGGAGATATGCATACTGGACTAAAATAGATCAAGACATTGAAAATTAGTAAAAGCCTGCAGAGATTGTGTTCTAGCAGTAAACTCACCTACCACGAAATTGCAAACTTGGTCAAAGATAGATACTCCGTGGTCAAACTGCATTCGCAGGTCCAATAAACGGATCACATTGTCTTGTGATAGTTGATAGCTTTACTAAGTGGACTGAAATTTGTAAGTGAAAAACACCAACTTCCACGATTACAGTGAATTTTTTTTACACGAACTGGTTGTAAGATATGGCATTCCAGATGCTAGTCTAGGATAACGGTATACAGTTCACTGCTTACGAATTTAAAGAATTTTGTAAAATGTTCTCGATTGAACGTATACCCTGCCGTATCACCCAAAGTCAAACGGACAAGATGGACGGTTAGTGGGTACTTTTAAAAGGGCTTTTTAAAAAGCAAGTAATGAAAAAGTGAACTAAGAAGAACTACAATCATTCTTGAGTGTACACCGAATAACGACGAATCCCAATCCACCGGCAGGTATATCACCGGCAAAAATTAAATTGGTGTTCGAAAAGTTGTTAACAGGTCAGAAAAGAATAAGAACAGATATCAAGTGTTTTTTCAGAGTATATAAACATGGAAAAGAAATGTGGGCAGACAAAAGGCACTGAAATCAATTAAAGGTTTACAAGAAGAAAGGTCCTCAAGAAATGAAGAACCTATGTAAGTGCTGTATGATATTATTGACGTACCAACATCCCAAGAATTCGTTGAACGTACAAGTATGATTACCAGAAAAAGCAAACGTACGGAAAAAAAAAACAACTAGTGGTTGACCAAAAATGAAAGAAATATAAAGTTCAGTAAGTGGCGAACCAAAGTGAGTTAGGGGAAATCCGTCGCAGTCTCGCGTCAAGACAATACCTCTGTCTTCAGGCAGAGGGTGACAAGACCCCCGTCTTTGGGCAGAGGATGACTCAATTAGGCTCTGTCTTCGGATAGAGACTCGACCGAGAAAAACAGATCATTTCTGTACACGAGATCTCTTTGGCGGGGGCTGGGTAAATTGTGACCAGTGGCCCGGTTGGAAACGCTCTGGTTCCCCACATTAAACTTGACCTTGTGTCGCATCTAGTACGCGGTGAAGCGACCGAAAAATATCAATCCGACGGAGTCAAGCAATTTGCTGCCAGGCTCGCGGCTGACTTATCAAATTCTCTAATACGGGCAGAGAGAGACCTAGACGAGGTCATGCCTACGCGCAGATTCTCGTCTGAGGAGGTCGACAAACCCGACCACGTGTATGCGTGGTCTACGGGGTATTTCTACCCGAGCCTACGGGCTCGGATTCGCCTCACTTGTGCCACATACTGCCTTGTAGGGAGTTGGGAGTCAGTCCAGAGTTCGTTAAATCTTACTCAGACCGATTTTAGTCTCACCAGGAGCACGACGTATTTTTGTTGCTAACCGATTGGAACTCATATTTTTGTAGTGGAAGAACTTTTTACTTTAAGTTTATCGCTTATATTTTACGTTTTTTTACAGATGTTTTTTTATCGAAGTTTTTTGAATTTTATTTTTCCCCCTTCCTATTCTTTTTTATTATTGTTGCTAGTATAACATTTAGTCTTACTAGTCTGTTTATTTTTGTGTATATTTTATTTTAATTTTCAGTTGTTTTTTTTTTTTCAGCCCCCGTCCGTAAACTTAATTTTTTATTATATTTTTTCGTATATATTTTCTGCTTAATCCTTTTGGTTTTAATTTTCTTCGTGTTACCTCTTTCTTGTGCCCTAAATTTAATTTTTACTCGTCTCCACCCATTTTTCGTGTTACGTTGGCCATCTTGTTTAACTGGTAAAAACTGAATTTTCTTTTTTACACGTGTCTGTTTTTTATAATTTTTCTTTTGCATTTATCTCATAATTTGTTTATTTTCCTGTTTTTAATTATAAAAAAGGGAAGCCTTTTTAATTAACTGTGTTGTTTCAGTAAATTTATTCTTTTTATTTTTTATGTTAAACGTTTTCTTTTTTCGCCTGTCCTTTTTTTCAGTTTTAGACTTTTTTTCTTTTCGAATTTGCTTTAATTTGTAACTTTTTTTTTTACATCAAACCTTCTTGTTAAACAAGCTTTGGTTGGTCCTTTTTTGCTTCATTGTCTCCTTAAAGTTGTTTTTCACTGTTCTGTATCTATTTAGTTATTTCTGTTGTTTATTTATTTACATATTTTCTAAAAAAAAATCCGTTTTTTTAAGAAAGAAGGAAAAAATATAATTTAAAGTAAACAAAAATAGCCGATAAAATTCGGTCAATTAAAAAAGACCTTTTGGAGTCGAAAATGAAAGACCCTCTCAATAAACAAAAAAAAACAATCAGTCAACAGTAACTACTGAGATGCTAGCCATTAAAAAAAATTCAAGGAAAAGTATGGAGGCCAAAATAGCCAAAATCAAGAAATGTTGTTGCCAACTGACTCTAATAACAGCAAAAGCAAAGATGAAAATATAGTGACCGAGGACTCGCCCATATCCGGGAAGTCTCCACCAAGGTGCATAGCAGAGTTGGTGGAGAGAGCTATCTTATCAAAGAAGATGAGCTCTTAGTATATTTTCAGGAATTAGAGAATGTTGAAAAAACAATTGTGCCATCTTTGTGGTCGACAAATGTTCACGCAAAATTTGTTGCTCCACAAAACACGCCGTCATCAAACCCCTGATGACTATGGGGATTTAAATCCCAAAGAGTCATAAGAGTCAAGAGATATTTCATCTGGGACGTACTGTGAGGACGCTCCCAGTCGCAACCTTATTACAAAAGATGTCATCATAAGAACAATATAAGGCCAGGATGAGGATGTCACTTCTCAGGTTTTAGGAGAGTACTTGGCCTATTATCTAGCTCAATTTGGGACGGTACACAGTGCTTCCTTCGACGTCCTTAATGGGGGTGGAGTTTCGAAATTATGATTGACCATAAAGCTTTCACATCCATCCCCAACTGTCTGTATGTAGAGGAACAGAACATATTTGTCATTGTTACCGGTCGTAAACCAACTTGCTGGAAATGTGGTAAGAGAAAAAAGCTTCTTCATTAGTGACCCACACCGACCAAAATCACCTTGTAATCCCGCCTGTAATGAGCATGGCAGCGACCAGGAAAGGTGTGATAAAAACCCCGGTTGAGTATATTTCACAGTCGCAATTCCCTGAAAAAACTTTGCTCGCCGCTTGTGCGGTTGCGGAGAAGAAAAAGGTGGGAGAATGGCAGGTCGTTGGTAAGACCAAAGGGAAGCTCCAGACTGCGGGACTTCTGTCTCCAGAAAACACGACAAAAGGCACTTGCTCTACCACTCCCAAGGGCTATGCCCAGCCACATATACGGAAAAGATCCGACATGAAAGACTCCGATATGAGCCCAGCCTCGAGAAGTTGGAAAGATTGAAGCAATTATAGGAATCGATAAGGACTAAAAGAACACTAGAAACATCTGTGAAAAAATAGACATTCTTCCTCGGCACAGTCCTCGCCATCTCTCAAAATGCAGACCGTGACTCAACCCCCACATGACCAAATAATTAACTTCCACCACAACCGAAATGACTAAACTGAAAAGGGTTCACACACAGTGGAGACCCTGGGTCATGCCTTCTATTTCAAGGCCGTTTGTCGTGTTGTGCAATTTTATTGAAGATATCATGGTTCGTATGCTACGTGAAAAAATTCTTTGTCCTGGAGGTCAGTTGTTTTTATGGTAACATTGTTGACTAAGGCTGAGCATTATGTGTTCCTGTGCTCATTGGTGTTATGCGAGTCATGGACGACGCGACAGAAGGAATTTTATCGAAACTGAGCTCGTTATTTAATCATCAGCTTAATGTCAAGATCTGGATGGAAAGATGGCGATTTGACAAAATGTGGGTGTGACTTGCGCGTATCTGTCGAGTTAGAGCAGCTGACTTGGAGTGGCATTTTTGGTTAGGCTTAAGATATTGGGAGCCCTGTATTAAACATTGGCTTCCCAACCCTAAATAGTGTAGTTTAGGTTAGTATTTTAAAAATTTTAACGCCAACTTAACTTAGCTAAGGGGATGTACAGTGGCCTAAAAAAGTTTTTTGCCAGGAGAAATAAACTACATCCAATTTCAAAATTTAATTACGTAATCTCTATTCAACATAAACAAACAGTATTTGGAACTAGTATGGAGTAGGTCCTTCATTTGCTAGTTTCAGTACTTGTATTCGATTTCTCATAGATTTGATCAAGTTATCAACAATCGTCTGATCCGTATTTTGCCAATCCTTTAGCAATGTTTCTTTAAGTGTTGCCACTGACGTGATTTTGGTTGCACTCTCTCGAAATCTTTTCTCCTAAACTTGCTCTATTGGTTCATGTCAGGATTTTGGGCTACTTGACTTGATTCTTTGCGATTACTTCCAGGCCGTTGCTACTTTGCACTTCTTGAAAAAATTATCTGATTGGTTTCAAATAGTGGGAGTAGACCTTTCTCTTATATTTGACAGTATGTTGGACCATTCAAGCGCTCGTCAACAAGAATCAGCTCAGATTTCCCTCCAAACGAGACAGCGCCTCACACCATTACTCCAATTCGTCCATGTTTCACAGTCGCCTGCAGGCATTCAATGTTCCAAGTCTCATTCTGATTTCTCCAAATATAAACCTGTCTCGAATTCGAATATTAGCAGAATTTACTTTCATCTGGTCAAATTCCAGACTGCCAAATTTCATAATCTTTGCTTTCGAATTCTCTCGCCCAGTACACACGAAGGTTCTGTTAACCTCTGAAAGCAAGGGCTTCTTTCTTGCAACTCTTTTTTGATAGCTTAGCTCTTTCAGAGTCTTTCTTATCGCATGTGGTGACATTTCCATGCTGTTGGCGGCATCATTGACGCTCTGACGATGGTTTCTGATGACTACCCTATTCAGTGCCTTTTTCGTTCGCTCAGACACAATGCTTGGTCTTCCTGAACGTTGTTCCACACGCCAATGGCCTTCTTATATTTCTTGGCAATATTATTAACCATTTGATGATTAACCTAGAAAAACTTAGCAATTTCTTTATTTGACTTCCCACACTGATGCCATCCTATTATTTTCCCTTGTTGAAATTCATTTATTTCCTTACTTCCGCGAACTTTTATTACAAGATATAAGTCAACTATCATTCCTAGATTCCGGTATTGTCTGAAAAAAGAAGAGACGTTATTAAACAAGCCAAAATTGCTGTAATCAAGGGTGGCTAAAAACCAATCCTAGCCCACTGTATGATCACTGGCCCCTCAAATTTTTGTCCTCTGTCTTTAGTTTAATTTCCCTTCCTCTTCCCTGTTAGGTAACCAGAAATACCAGTTCTCTGGTAACGTGGGATACTTTCCGTTTTTTGAGTATGTTCTTTCGTAATTGTTGTTGTGTGTGAATGAGCATGTGATTGTGTGTGTGATTGGTCGAACGACTGGTTTTTAATTCATCCGAGTCCCGCATTAATTTCGTCCAGTTAACTGATATTTCTGCCAAAATTAAAGATTGTTTTTTTCCAGTACTAACAACATTTGTTTAGGTTTTTGTATATATATATATATATATATATATATATATATATAAATGCATACATCGTAAATATTCGTTATGGGTTTTCATTTGAAATATTGTTATTCTGTTTCCCATCTCTCAGACGACTTGTACATATGAGGATTTGTTAGGACTTCAAAGAAACATTGAGGTATTTTGGTGGTTATAGTAAGAATTAAAAGTAAGAATGTGGTGCAAAGAATACTTTATAGTTTGTTTAGGTCAGTGATTGTGGCTAGCTTATTTTAAGATAAGACAAATGATGACCAGTCGTCTCCATCCCCACTTTTGGCCTTTTTTACAAAAATAAATATTCCATCGTAGTCAGTGGAGGAGGATTGCTAATGACGTCACGGCTAGTAGCCTAAACAAGACATATTATAACCGCTAGGAGCGAGTCATAACAATTTATTGTGCACTCTGCTCGGTGCAGACTGTGCATAAGCATGAGATATTATTCTCATGTTAATTTTATTAGCCTACTCATCCATGTCGGCTCTTGAAGATTTCCCCGCAATTGGTTGCCAGTTCTTTCTGCAGTAGAAAGACAAACAAGTCTATAGAACACAGTCAAGCCTGCAATCCAACCAATAGCTGGAGGGAGAAGAGGTGGATTCAAACATCTTACCAAAGGTTAATTGCAAATAAGTGAATATAACGGACTTGACTGTGATTCGAAACCGGTTCCCTGACTTCTTATTCTGAGCTAATCTCAATTACACCACAATGCACATCAATAATGCAATATTTCTTATTAATGAAAATTTAAGTGTATACTTCAATAAGTATTAACATAAATTTTCAATAATAAGAAATATTGATGCATTACTAATGTATTCCATATATATATATATATATATATATATATATATATATATATATATGTGTGTGTGTGTGTGTTCTAAATTTATCAGAATACATCTCTTAAAAAGACAAATTGAATAAAATAGACAACCAGAAAATAGTACTTGCCGACGCGTTTCGTCATTTGAACTTATCAAGGCAAATGGGGATAAACAAAAGCGAGATTTTATGTAGTTACATGAAATTCAAAAACTTTTAAAAGACGTTCCTGTGTTTGCCTCTTTTTGGATATTAGTGACGTTTTGTTTAATTTTTATTTTTTGACTAAGTGTGTATTTTTGTTTTCCATGTCGACAATGTTCTCGGAATATATCTGTAGAGAAGACAAATTGAATAAAATAGTGAATACAAAAATGTTTGTTTATATGTTTGTTTATATGTATACTCGAAAATAGATTTTGGGAAATTGTGTATTTTTAATGCCGTATTTAACCTTGCGCTTTGTATGTCTTTGCGTACTCTTTCAGTTCGAAACTTGCCACAACTTTGTATCCCAGGGTGAGCGCTTTGAGGGAGCTAGTGTATTGCCAAGAACTTCAATCATTATACCAGAACACTTTTCCCTTTTCGTGCCTTTTACTTGTCAATTAGCTCTGGCAAATTTCGATTACTTGCCATGCCGCAAAGTGCCGCTAATACAGACAAGGCACTGAGAACTCTGCGGCAATGCCAAAGAGCAGCCTCCACAAACAAAAACAGTACCTTTGTTCTGAGAACGGCTGATTTGTGTATCTTTTGATTGTGTTCTTTTATTTGTTAATTCATTGGTTGGCTGCCATCAGCGTGAGTGTAAAAAAACAAAAATCAACCTCGTAAAAAATTCACAATTGAATAGTGTAAATCCTTTGGTGCCTATTTATTTTTTATTTATTTTTACTGAAGAAGATTGTCAAATACTTACGCAGTTTATTGCTTTAATTCGTTTGTTTAAAGATTTTATTTGAATTTTATATTAGGAATTATACATAGTAATAAATAAATTACCTAGTAATTTTTATTGTTTTTTTTTAAAATCTTATCCATAAGATATATGGTAGATAATTACTATACATATATTTCCCGTTTCCGATTGGTAAACTTTTCAAGCGCATTGAAAATTATGCTGACCACTGAAAATTTATCTCTTTCTTTTCACTATGAAACTGGATGTCGAATTTTCTCAAAGTGTTGTATCCTTAAAGAAGTTACAAACAGACATAGTTGATACTCGAGTGAAGGAACAGCAACACGCGCCTAGATGAAAGAGAGGTTTATTGTACAAGAGAAAAGAATCGAGTGGCAGGCTAGTAATTGCCGAAGCAAGGCTATTTACCTTACCTCCCCGAGAGGCAGGATGTGGCACGAGGCCGTTTTTAATGCGGGGGAAAAAACCGAGGCCGTAGGCCCGGGAAAATATTCCTGGTAGACCCCGTATACACGGGGTCGGGTAGCTGTCTACCACCCCAGACGAGACTCTGCCCTTCGGCAGAGCCTCGTCTGGGTTCCTCTCTGTCCGAAGGCAGAGAGTTTGACCAGCATAGCTAGAGACGAATCTCCAACTAATTGATGCAGCAAGGTTATTTACCTTACCTCCCCGATAGGCAGGATGAGGCACAAGTCCGTTTTTAATGCGGGGTTAAAACCGAGGCAGTAAGCTCGGGCAAATATTCCCCGTATACACGGGGGTCATGTAGCTGTCTACCACCACAGACGAGAATCTGCTCTTCGGCATAGCCTCGTCTGGGTTCCGCTCTGATCGAAGGCAGAGAGTTCAACCAGCACAGCTGGAGACAAATCTCCAACTAATTGCTGAAGCAATCCCCCAGGTATATCCTGTGCTCACTATATAAAGCTACTGATATAGTCAGTCTCCATAGGCGATAGGGATTGTGGGATATTATATTATAACACAAAGACATGTCAAAATCTTCATAAAGCACTTATTGCTATAGATATTTTTTTATTTTTATTTACTCTGAGTAAAACTTGCATGGACTCCAGAGAACTGAGACTTTCTTACGTTATTTTTTTCAATGTACAATTGGGTGTCAAATACATTTTCGATGAAAACATTTTTAGATTATCGACATACGTTTTGTGTCGTTGCCACATTTGTAACATCAACGAACACTTGTTGTCACTTTCATAATTGCAGATACAACTATATTAACGCCGTTGAACAATACTGGTGTCAGCCGCCTTCGAATAACATTCGCACTAAAAGTAACCACCGAATAGTAATCCGTATAAAGGCATAGTATAATGAATAGTATAGAGAATAGCGATCCATATAGTAATACAGAATAGAATATAAATGGTGATCCCTTAGACTTCATGCTAATTCCCATATATACATTTCCTTACCATCACGTGATCTACTTATTCAAACTGGGATCGTCGCTTTGCTCTCTGGTGATCAGTGTTCAAACTCCAGTGTCGGCAGCAACACTTTATTCCTATATAACAATACGTTTTTTAACTAATTATTTTTTATTAATTTCCATTCATTTAACCTTGTAAACGACGGTTAAACATTTTATTTAATATTAATACAACCACGTAATAATAACATTTTATAATTATTAATAACCTGATCTATCTATCTATCTATCTGTCTGTCTATCTATCTCACTTTATTCATTTCAATATCACTGTATTCATATTGATCCCAGTCTATTCATATTTATCTTACTCGCTAGCACTGTATGTTCCTATCTATTTATCTATATATTTATGCATATCTATCTACCAAGCAAGTTCTTTCTAAATTATAAACGAGTAATATTTACCTATCGCAAAACCTAGCAAACACTTTGAATCTCAAATATAAACAACCATCCCGAATAAATGCTTAGAAGCTAAAGATGAAAAAAATGACATTAAATGACACAAGTTGTAAAATCAACCAACAAGTATGTATGTATGTATGTATTTATCTATCTATCTATCTATCTATCTATCTATCTATCTATCTATCTATCTATCTCAATCTTTCTGTTTCAACATATCAATCTGAGTTTAAGCTTTTAAACGAAATATTTAATTTTGAGTAAAGTATATATATATACTGAGGTGTGTATGGTGTGTATGGTGTGTATCGTCAGCGGAAGTACCTTTGCAGCAAATCGATCGACCCTGCTTTATTCTGGTGAATTGGGATTCAGAATTGTACTGGTTCATGCCTTACATCCAATTCTCACACATGGGTGGAAGAAGTCGCACGGACACTGCGACGCCCACACTCCGGTTAATCTGTGTGATAGTAGTCGAAAGGGTTCCCGACCTGATCTGTGAAAGAAAACGCCCCTCCCAAGCCCACATGTACCAAGCGGCAAACCCCAGTCACCAGTCAGGATGTAGAGCTGCTCCTCAGAGACGATGGCTTTACCAGTTGGCGGAGGAACCCCTGAGAGGAGGGACGGTTTAACGTCAAAGGAACCGGCAAGCCATTGCACTCTTTTGCCTTGAATGTCACCATGAACGACAAAGGAGTAGCGACCACAGTGGTACAAACTGCGGTAACTGAATAAATGAGGATATATACTGAAGTGTGTTCACTATCCATTTCTCGTATAAATAAACTCATCGAGATCACGTATATCTGACGTAATAGGTAAAGAGGTAATGTAGCAGTGTAGCAGCCATCAGACATGGAAATGATTGAACACTTTTTGACCGCGGAATCCTTGTTGGAGTCAAAACGAAGAAGCTTTTGTTACTTTTCTCAGGGAGCAATAGCAAGTCTATAATAGAAATATGTAATTTCCGAACACCGACAAGTGAAAACAGCGCTTGGATGTGATGCAAGAACGAGATCTCGAGTAATCAGTCAATATTTGTGAAGATAGTTACAAGTCAGCGAGATTACCTTCTTCATATTCTGACACTATAATCTCTTCGTATCATATTAGTAAGAAGGAAATTCCATTGAGACAGTTCCCCGGAAATGTTACCTTGCGGAACAGACTCCCAAGAGGATGCTTCTCCGATCACTACGATCTTAACCGCTTCAAGTCTAAGATCAACCGTTATCTATCCTATTTTGCCTCATAATATGCAGTCATTAATTTCCCCATTAAAACAACTTATTCAGTAACCCGCTACTTTGGGTGTCTCTCGGGGCTTCAGTTGGGTAAATAGCAGTATAAAAGAAAGATGATTTGTAAATGTTTCCTAAAAATAATACCAGAAATATTTCCTTCAATCATAAATTTACGTTTTTCTTTTGCGTTTTTCTTGAAAGCTCTGTGGTAGTTTGACATCTGTTGCTAGTCTCAATAAAATACTCAGTACCAAATTATATCAATATTTGCAACCATTGATTGTATCATTGTTCTCCTACATATTCTGAGCAACGGTCACTCTACATAGTCCCCTAAAGTTGGGGTTAAATGTCAATATAATATGGGTACTTGAATATTTACGGCGGCGTAATGGATAGCGGCTCGGATTGAGGAATCAGAGAGCAGAGTTCGAATCCATTACATTCACGTACGTGCTAATACCCTTGGAAAAGGTATGAAGGTGTCTCACGCATGGTACATAACTGACTCACTTTTATTCTCGAATATTTCACTTTCTGCAACAGTCATACAGTTCTTCTTCTTTTGTATATATATATAAGAATAATCTTATATATATATAAGAATAATCTTATATATATATATAAGAATAATCTTATATATATATAAGAATAATCTTATATATATATATAAGAATAATCTTATATATATATAAGAATAATCTTATATATATATAAGAATAATCTTATATATATATAAGAATAATCTTATATATATATAAGAATAATCTTATATATATATAAGAATAATCTTATATATATATAAGAATAATCTTATATATATATATATAAGAATAATCTTATATATATATAAGAATAATCTTATATATATATAAGAATAATCTTATATATATATAAGAATAATCTTATATATATATAAGAATAATCTTATATATATATAAGAATAATCTTATATATATATAAGAATAATCTTATATATATATAAGAATAATCTTATATATATATAAGAATAATCTTATATATATATAAGAATAATCTTAATAGATTTGCGTTTTTACGCAGTTTATGACTGTAATAGCATCATCACTGTTTTTTCTAATTAAAGACACACCCCAAATCAGTACGATTTATTATCTTGACCCTAAGAAGGCTACCGGTCCAGATAAAATCCCTATTGTTACCCTTAAGAACATTAGACCTCAGTTATCCCGGATCTTGGCAAAATCATAAAAAGAAAGTTGATTTTCATCTCAACTAGGAGAGCGATAAGGATTTCAGTCTACAAGTCCACTACTGATATCCTATCATTATGTACAGAATCAATGAGACAGAAGATACATCTCTAGGATAATCGCCTAAGCTATATCAAAGGCCTTTGAAAAGGTCTGCCATAGAGGGTTGTTACACGAGCCCTCTAGCTCTATGCTCACTGGAAACAATTCTCAATTATCAAGTCCTTCCTAACAGGTAGGTCGATGAAGGTCATAGTTAATAGCCAGTCCTCAAAGCTTCCTTCACGGCCCTACGATCTTTCTGCTTTATATTAATGACCGTTCTAAGACCATACTGCGATCTTTAGGGAATATCTATGCAGATGCCATAACGGTGTATGTATGTGCTTCCAAATATCTAGAAGACCGGAAGGTAGTAGTTGTTCTCTCCTCTGACCTAACACTAACAGCACAATGGGGAAAAACTAGCTGGTCACAGTTAACTCCTCAATAAGCAAACTTGTAACGTTCCATCATCCCGAGCAGATTCTGAACTTTCGCCTATCGCGATGAACGGTTGTTCTCTCAAGGAGGTCCCATGACTTGAACGCCTATTCGGACACCTCAGAACAATTCTCATTCCCTTCCGCAAATTTTTCGTTTTTCAGTTATTAAGTTCAAAGTTTACGGTAGACGCTGTTAAACGTGAAGCCGATCTTCCTCGATCTTAGTTTGTGATGCCGCGACAAACAGCAGTAAAGATTGGATGACTTGGCTGTTTTCGGTCTGGAAACTAAATTATCCAGAGCCATGTTAATAATAAATTTCCGGACAATTGAAAGTAACTGTATAGTGACTTTATTGCAAACCATATATATATATATATATATATATATATATATATATATATATATATATATATATATATATATATATATATATGAATTACATAAAAATGAAACTCAGTTGTACTCCATTTTGATGGGCATTTGGTTCCCCGGGATAAATTCCCTGGAGCTCGTCAATACTAAAACGTTTATTAAAAAAGGAATTGTAACTTTTTTTTTTATTTAAAAATTTAAAAAATGGGAAAGAAAGAAGACCAAATAGAGAGGAAAAAAGAGGAACAAATAACAAAGAAGGGAAAATACATTTAATAGGGAGATATAGGTACCTTCCTATTGAATTTCTTTTCTCTTGTTTGTTGTTTGTTCCTCTTTTTTCCTCCCTTTTTGTTCTTTCTTTCTTTCTTTCTTTCTTACCTTTTGCAATTTTCAAATTATTTTTTTTTAAAAGTTACTATTTCTTTTTTTAACAAACGTTTTAGTATTGACGAGCTCCAGGTAATTTGTCCCGGGAGCGAAATGTGGTAGAATTGAATTTCATTTTTATGTATTTCATTTCTATGCTCTATACTAACTATATTGAGCTCTCTTTTTTGTGGATCAGTTTTAATATTTTTTTTATTATTAGGATTCCCTTGGATTAATTATCCACCTATTTTTATCTATCTATCTATCTATCTATCTATCTATCTATCTATCTATCTATCTATCTAACGCTATGATAATGCACTTTCTCACTTTGCTATTATATGTTAATTGTGTTTAAAACCAAGTCAAACGTGAATATAAACGTTTAAATTTGACGAGTATTACCAGATACCTAACGTATATCTGCATTTGTTTGCGATTTATTATGAAATGATATTGGCTCTAGATATATTAAGCAAAGTTTAACTGTACAAATGAATCATATTCACATATTCGTTTATCGTAAATTCATCAACTAATTCAGAACAAAAGTCATAGAAAATGTTCGTGCATGTAATGAGACACGCTTCGTAATGTTAGCTTTTGCGCAACGAAAGTCTCAGTTATCCAAACGGCAAACCTGTAATACGATGACGTAACATGACACAGTTTGATTCGTCAAAACTGCAAGACATTCAAAGCAATTAACGCATTTCCTTTGCTAATAGCGATTTCAAACAATTTTGACATTTTTACCTGTTATTTATCTCTTTGTTAGAATATGACATCTTACAAACTTGTATCGCACAAAATGTGGGATTCTGACAGATAAAGTCGTTTATATTAGATTGAGTCAAAAGTAATTTCCGTTTCTGAAAACCAATTGTAATGGCGAATATACCATTCTGATTAACCGTTCCTTAAACATATCATAACAGGTGATGGAAAATGAGTTACCGACGACAATGTTCAACACAAAAGCAAACCAGGATAAATATTCACAAAATCTGATCTCTATGGAAGAAAGGTAATTTTGGGAATGTAGTGAGATCGTCGGGGGTATTATTCATTTAGTGTTCTTAAAACACGATAATATATTAAATTTAAAGTTCCAGCTGCTGCAACTTGCCCATAAACGTTTTGTCGAAAAGCGCCCTGCTCCCGTCAATAGAGAAAATGTTTTTCTCCCCCACCATGACAATGTATGGTCGCATACTGTAAGAATAACAACAGGAAAAAATTGAAACTCTTTGCTTTTCTTTCTACCGAACTAGCCCTATTCATTTGACCTTGCATCAACGGATTATTACCTTTTTATGATCACTGCAAAACGCTTTAATTGGAAAAAGTTTGTCAAAAACACTTATCATGCAAAAATGTCGAATTGTACTCAAAAGATATCGAATGCCTAATAAGTAGTAAAAAACCTTGCAAAAAATGGTAGATAAGTACCGTACTTTATGAATAGTACAACTCCTGAATATTTTTGCATGAAATCCCACCTAAAATTTATCTGTGTATAGCGTCACTGAAAATGAATGGATTTTAATCTCTTCATAAAAATGTATAGTGCGATTCTCCTAATTTTTGTGCAAAAACTGATAATAAAAACTCGCACTATACTCGAATATTGAATAAAATGTATTTATACTTTAATTTTTGAAGAATAAATGTGATATGAAAAATCGGAAAATATTTAGGATTCAGCCTATTATTAAAGAAAGTAAATTCCTGTTTGAATTATTTTTATATTTATTTTAGTTTGATTTTTCAAACTAATTTTCTCGTCTTTGCTGTTTGTTGGAGAATGGGACACACTAACATTTATGGAATAATAGACAGTGATGTTCAATGAAGAATAAGATGGTTGACGTTATCAGTACATATATTGGTATCAAATCATTCCATCAGAAATGCGAGTATAGACAAGAACAGCTTAGAGGGTAAAATCGATGTATTTTGGTTTCAACACGATTATGTTGATGAGGTTCTCCTAGTTTACTAGAAGAGAATGGATTTAGTACGAAGGTCAGGGAGAACCATGAAAAGGAAACAAAATCACAGACCTTATTGAAATGAAAATCTCTTGCAAACAATGGACTATTTAAAATTCACGACAATGCAGTCAACCATGAAAAAAAACATACAATTTCAGAAGGAAACGGATAAAATATCTGGCGATAACATTATGACTGATGGTTGAAAAACAATTCAGGTGCATTACGCTTCAGATCAGGGTTTTAAAGTCAAATACAACAGATACTCGAGGAAGGTCGGAAGTTAAGAAGCCTAAATGTCTTGATAAAACAAAGATAAAAACTTTTATCTTTCCTTGACATCAGAGCTGAACCTATGAGATTCGAAGGACCTGAGTGTACCTCGCTAACCTCACAGTATCAGATCAGACCAACAATAGAATATTGCTGTCATATCTGGGCTGGAGCTACCCAGTCATAAGTTGCTTATCCTGATGGATTTCAAGGGCAGCTACGCGGCTTTGTGCATGTTGAATTATTTTCCACCCTACAACCCTTTTCCCACAGACCTTATTTCCATGGCGAGTATTCCCATGTCCCACCAGCCGTGACGTTTGCAAATGGGATCCACTATGCCAAAGATGACTAATCCTCATTCCTTTTGTATGCCATTAGTAAGAAAGAATTTCCACTCGAACAGCTTCTTCCCAAGAACTGCTGTTTTATAGAACAGACTCTCGGTAGGATGTTTTTCCAATCACTACAATCTTGACCTCTTCAAGTCTAGCGTTAACATTTTTCTTTCCTGTATAACTTCATGGACTTCACTTCTTGCCTTTTCTTACGTTCATACAACGCTACACAATAACTCTCTATCCTGAGTGGTTCTTGGGCCTTGTAATGTGTGAACGCTAGTATAAAATCCACGTTATTTGAACTCCATATTCATATTTGGTGGCTCCCCGGTGCTAGTTTAATTTATTTTATGACAGTTATAGGGAACACATTTTTAATAATGTTACATCTTTTCTAAGGTTTCCAAATGGCGAGAAAGAATCAGATGACAACATTCTAAGTTTACTGAAAGTGATCAATTTCATAGATAAAGCTCAGTTTTTAGAAAAGAACTCAACTTCATAGAAAGAACTCAACTTGTAAATTTGCTGAAAGTGATCAAATTTAGAAAAGAGGTCAAATTCATAAAAAGAGATCTTTTCTTCTTATTCTAGGTTTATCTTTTAAAATACTTTTAATTTTGGCATCGACGGAACCTTCAATGACCTTATCGAGAAAAAAAATCTTATTAGAGACTGCTAGAAGAGCACATTTTCTTTATTAAGTCTCTCAAATACATAGTAAGGCAGATTTAATTCAGACTGTTCAAAAAACAGGGCGTCTACTCAAACATGTGTATCCACAAAAAATAGTTTAGAGTAATAATAATCAATCAAGTTCCATAAGTGACACACGCTTAGGCGATCATGTATCTTTCAAGTGATGACTGACTCGCCAGAACATTTCCCGCAGTCTAATGCCGTTTTTGTCCTCGGTAGACTAGTTGCCAACCAAGACAATATGAGCCGAACTCTCCTGCTATTCACCCTTAACTGGGGGGAGGAATGAATGGATTCATATCATTCTCAAAGGTATTGGCGAACCGTTATCCCAAACACCACACCACGCACCCGTAATATATATATATATATATATATATATATATATATATATATATATATATATATATATATATATATGTATATATGTATATATATATATATATATAGAGAGAGAGAGAGAGAGATGGAGAGAGAGAGCAGAAGTAAATTAAATTTTCACAGTTTTTTATCAAATACCCTAAACAAGGTTTATTTTGGCTTTCCTAAAATGTAACGGATGTTTTCTCTTTCAATTGCCAAGAAAACTAGAAGAATGCTAGTTAATGAAAATCATCAATAAAGTTTGAAAGCTTTGAAGCAAACACGCAAAGAAAATTCTTACATAGACTGGAACCAAACATCCGTTATTTTGTACGAAGTCAAGCGAAAATTACTAAAAAATCATAAAAATGAACTTTGTTTCTGTTCTTTAATAAAAATACACACACACACACACGCACGCACACACACACACACACACACACACACACACACACACACATATATATATATATATATATATATATATATATATATATATAATTGAAGTAGGTACCTTCAAAGATTCGCTAAAAATAAGCATACCTACATGAAAATATGACCAAAATTTAATAAGAACAAAGTTTATCGACAGAATATATATATGTTATTAAGAGGAAGGATCAAAGGATTTTTATGTACAAATTATTTTTTAAATCCTTTTTTAGAAAACTTTGAAATTTTAGATAAAAATTCTTGTTTTTCTGGTGTCAACGGGAGAACCATACAATAACATAGCAAATTTTAGCTTCTCCGATGAAAAACACATTGATTTGGAAATTCTTGCAAAAATAAGATAATTGTCAGATTTTAGTGAAATTTTCAGAACTTATTAAAAGAGTTTTTTGAAACGTTTCCTTTTTATTTCTTTCATTTTTAGAAAATCTTGATAACGTTTTTGTTTTACATTTTACACTTATTTAATTTTATGAAATTTAGGGAAATTCTTTTTTGC
Organism: Acanthosepion esculentum; assembly: GCA_964036315.1. Classification (NCBI taxonomy): domain Eukaryota; kingdom Metazoa; phylum Mollusca; class Cephalopoda; order Sepiida; family Sepiidae; genus Acanthosepion; species Acanthosepion esculentum. The sequence goes on from OZ038478.1 coordinate 59,020,277, forward strand.
TATGCTTAATTTTTATATTAGTTATAAGGTCAAGTCCTAGGATAATTTGCATTCTCGATTTTTTTGGGTCAAACAGAAACACCAGATACTCAAAGTATCCTTCGAATCGTTAAATAAAATATGCATTAAAACTAAGGTATTATTTAATTAGAAACGATTTTAACTGCTTTTATGAATAACATATATTATGGGGACAATTGTCTTAAGAAAAAAATTGATGAATAATAAATTTTTACAAGAGCTGTTTTCATTTTTAAAATTTTAATTACGTTAATTTATAAAGTTTTAAATCTTTTAACATTCTGTATTAATGTATAGTAGTCAAATAATATTTTTATTAAATAAAAACTATATTTACTAATTATAAATCGAAAAGCTTACTACAATTCAGCTACCTCCAGTAATTTAAAATGAATTTTGAAATATATTGTGTGTATAAACGTGCCGAATTTTGTGAGTACGGATATCCATAAACGATATTATCAGAAAATAAGAGTATAATTATAGTCAATTTGAAAGTTATTGGTAATTTTCTAACATTTCTTCAAAAAGCGTCTTCGTTGGTAAGACTATAAAGCCAAAGTACCTAAAATCCAATAAAATATTAGAATTTTGAAATATTTTATATTTTAAAAATTACTGGGTATTTAAAAAAATATCTAAAAAAGGGTGTTAATGTTGTAATCGTCATGCAATTTTATTACATGTATTTCCCCTTATAGAAATATTGCAATCATAAGATTATCAATGTATCAAAGCATCATGCAAACACCCACGTACGTATTAAAAAAATGGTTTTCCTGCAATATTTTAAACTAAAAGTAAGTAATATTTTATTTAATTCAAATTAATTCAACTTTAAATCAATTAATCTTCCTTAAATGAAGTTTCAGCAAATTATATTTTATATATGAAAAGTTTGTAATAAAGACAGTTATTTTTCAATACAACGTAAATATTTTAGTTTATTTTGCGATTTCCTGATTTAGGGTAAAATTGAACCTAGCAAAATCATTTTTTTTTTTATTTAAGAAATAGTTACAATTTTATGTCTAGAAAATTGTCCCTGATGAGAATGAGTTTATATTCAGGGGGAAGAAAAGGATAGTTATATTTAGAATTTGAAAGTGACAGGTGAAATTTCTGGGACGCATAATAAGGAAAGACGACTTGGACATTTTGGTACTCACTGGATATACTGAAGCCAACAAGTTCAAAATAAAACTGCGAGTAATCTAACAAGACGGTTGACAGGACAGAGTAGGAAAGATAGTAAAAGCGAACATTGCTTAGAGCTACAAAAGATAGAAAGTTATGGAAAACTAAGATTGTCCACGTCCTGAATGAACCCGTCATTGAAGATAGATGGATTACAGTAAATGATCACATATACGACCAATGCTTGAAGCAACAGAGACAGGGTTCTATAGAATCATGCTGAGAATACCGTAGACGGAGCATGTGGCCAACGAGGTAGTTTTAAGGACATTTGTACTTAGAATCAGAAAGAAGCAGCTGAAATTTCTGGGACCCTGGGATTGGAAAATTCGACACTCGCAGGACATTTTGGATGCAAGTGGAGCTGAGGGAAACATAGAGTAACCTATCTAACGAACTTGTGTAAATTGATTGTCCAATCCTAATGTGACACGGCGCTTAAAAGAGAAATAAATAATGATAATATAAAGGAGTCGACTGTAATCAGCATCATCGAGTCAATGGGAACTAGCCTTTCCTTTAGCTGTATAGTATGTGTTTCCCCAGGACAACATACAGTTTAGATTTAAGAGTTTTCCTTGTCCTAAATCAGTTGCCACCGAAGGCTACAGAACCCAGTCTGTCTTACTATTTACTCGTAGCTTGCTGGAAAAGAGTTCGATTCATACCTTTTCCAGGGGGAATTGGCATGTAAGTGGATGTAATGAACACAACTGGAATTCGATCTCGGCGCTCCGATTCCTCAATCCGTGCCTCAATCCATTACTCTACCTTGCCTTCTATTAAAAGAAAATATAGACACACTTAATTTCAGATTATTATTTAACTATTTGTCTAATAATTACAGAAAATACCCTTGAAGATATATTCTAAGTTTTGTGCGGGTTATATTTCAACTATCACTATTGAAACAATTGATATTAACTCAAGACAAACATCCTTATGTAAACATAAGGATTGTTTGTGAGGACTCAGTGTCATTGGTCTATAGATATGCCTGTGTTCATATATTATCGATAGGTGTGTATTATCTTTTCTCATATTTACATTTTATAGTAAGTGTGAACAATATTTTAATTTCCTCTGTCGAGTTCTGACGAGTGAGCAGCGATAACCGGTTAACTCTTTCTATAGTATTTCCTCCTATTTTAATTGCCAGCTTCTTCACTTGTAGTTTTCTCCTGTCACTTTTTATCATGCCAGTTTTTTTATTTTTTATTAAATTTTGAGCTTCTAATAAGATTTTAAAGTAATTTACTACTTAAAATAGACAGATTCACTCATAAAAATAAAGAAAATGTTGTTCATTAATTAAAAATGAATATATTATTTTTGTTATTTGAAAGAAGTCTTTTTGTAACCCCATCTCAGAAAAAATATGCATTTATGCGCAACAACGCAATGGCCAATAACTCGTCAAAAATCAAGTGTCAACTTGACACTGTATCGATATTATAAACGATCACCATTTCTAAATAGATAAAAATCAATATTTTCCGATTGTGATAAGTGTCAAGATCTAAGGAAGTTTTACAAAATGATAATCTAAAAAGAATTATTTCCCAACAAAGTTTCCATATTTTTACGAGTGGACCAATTTATTTAAGTAGTGCCAAGTTTATCAAATAGCAATAATTGACTGATAATTAAAGGTTCATCATGAATTTAAATTCTATTTCTAGTGATTTTCCCTCGTTAAATTTTAACAAGTAAAGGAAAAGCTTGCTAACCATTACACCACGGAGAGGTGCACTACACAAGAGCGGATGCTTCTGCAACTTTCAGCTGGCACACAACCGGGACATAAGAAAGGAGCTGGTCAGTAACTCAGTTTCGTGGCGATTCTAAAATTACACTTAGTCATAAGAATGATCAGACTATTTTCCCGTCTCGGTCGCAGTCTCGTTCAGATCTCGTTTGAGATCCGCCGAAGCTGTCACATCCTTTATTTAACTTGTTTCCCTTGGCATACATGATTATTTTTAATTACATAGTATAATCTGTTTTAATATTAAAATCCAGAAGTCGCTGAATGAGGCTGGGGAATGAAATGAAAGCATGTCTCCACCTTCCTCCAGCAATTCTTCCATCATTCTCGCTGGTTTAAGTAATACTGACGCCTGAAAAGTTTCTATCCTGTCAAGTGTTGAGACAATTTCGAACATGCTTTGTCTCAGGGCTGCCTCAACTCTTACTGGAATTCCTATTTCATCGACTCTTTTCCCAGGATTTTGACCATGTTCCAAGTGCTCCATATACTTTAGGCACAACATTAATTTTTCAAAAATTAATTTCTTGTAGCCTTTAAGGGTTAAATTACTCTTCAAATCATGGTTTATAACTACAGTGTAACCCGGATATAAGAGAGTTGTTTTGGTCTATTATATATACATTAACACAGGCTCTAATTTGGGACCAGAGAAAATCTCTCTTATATCCGTGTTTCTCTTATATCCGGGTCTCTTATAACCGGGTTACACTGTATTATTATTTGTATTTTACACGCGTTTCAAGCATTGCAATTTAACTCATTATGTAATAATTTCTGATTTTTCATACATATTATAATGAAATTATATCAGTTTTTAACTTGTGTAATGGTCACGCTTAATAGCAGTACAGAAAGAAACGGTACTTTTTATTATCATATAGAATTATTCTTTCTATCTTATTTGGGTTTTTACTGTATTTTCGATAATAGTTTCTCTATATGTTTCCCCTTGAAAAATTTTCACAATTATTTTTCATCACCTACACTGACTTGTTTCCTTTTTTTTTCCTTTTTTCAAACTATTCTCCGTGTAGTTTTTTTCTCATTTCCCGTTCTTTCTTCTAATATCCCCTTTTCCGATATTATAATATCCCGTCTTCTTTGTGAGAGAAGTTGCCTTTTAATCTCTCTTTTAGATACCATTTATTTTTATTTAATTTATTTAATTTCACTTTAACTTTATTTTCACGTTTATTTAACTTTATTTTTACTTTCAACTTTATTTTAGCTTTGTCTTACTTTGATTCACACTTTCATTTCATTTTAAATATTTAATATAAGTTTATTTTCACTTTCAGTTTTTTTTTTAACTGGACCATAGGCGAATCTATCTACTCTTATTGAGGAGAGAAAATAAATAAATAGTAAATTAAATTTCAGAGTTCTAGCGTTGACGTTAGAAGTATAGAGTTGAAGTAGACTTTAGAAAAAACCGGAAACCCAATCCTAAGAAGGAAACAAGGGATCATTACTTCTTTCATTATTTTTCTTATGCTAGAAAAAAATAATAGAAAATAAGAAATGTATAGATCATTATTTAATCAGTTAATTACACAATTGTTTGTCTGTAAATAAGTTTAATAATCATTTCTAAATTGATATGTTTCTATTTCATGAGGGACGTAATTGCTATTGTGTCCGTAAGACTATCACGTAAGAAATAAAATACATCGACCAACACAAGGGAAGTAACTAATTATTATTCATGAAGACTACTTGCTACATGATTCATTATTCCCTTAAAATATTGCTAATAAATTTCTACAGACAAACGTCATCCATTTTCAGTGCCCTGGACGTACTTATATATCTTTACCTATATTGGCTGGTATCTACGTATATATAAGTTTTCAAAACCGTTTGAAATGCTCATTTCTAATACAGTGTAACCCGGATATAAGAGACCCGGATATAAGAGAAATCCGGATATAAGATAGATTTTCTCTGGTTCCAAATTAGAGCCTGTGTTAATAAAACAAAATAGACCAAACCCGGATATAAGAGAAACCCGGATATAAGATACTTCTTCCCCGGTTCCGACAACTCTCTTATATCCGGGTTACACTGTACCTGTATTATAAACTAACTCGAGCTTAGTGCTGTTTCTATATCAACAGAGACATACAGTAATTTATTACAAGACAACCTGTTTTTGATGTATTTTTATTATGTTCTGCGTTGTTGATATCATTTAGCTTAGTCTGTACTAAATAGTATCTAATCAAAACAAATAGAATTCTCCCCCAGTGTCATTATAGTTATTTATTTCCAATAAATGACAATTTCGTATTTTCCTCAAACAGACCATAACAGCCAGACAAGAATGCTATAACAAAGAGGCAG
>OZ038478.1:59033108-59100608 GCA_964036315.1 Acanthosepion esculentum
ATGAGAACGATACTGATTTTAACCAAGGTAAATGCATACTCGGGTGTATTACATAGTGTGATGAACTGTACGTAGTAACATTTATAACAGTGTACGTTCTGAGACTGAACACGAAGCGGTAATGAAATCGAAAGAGTGGAGAAAGTGTTGAGTTTAAGAGGATGTGATAACAAAAAAACGTGTGTGTCTTCGTACAGCTGGAAACCGTTAACGATGATGTGACAGTAGTCAAGCGAATATTCCTTCATACGTAGGCCAGGTTTTCGACTGTCACAAGGTACAGGCATTCGTTAAGGCAGACACGTTTTAAGGGTAGCAATAGTGTAATTATATATGATGATCCTCATTAAACGAGCTCAAAGAAGAACGAACCCTTAATTGGGCATCATAGCTGAAATCACTTGGGGTGACACTTATCCAACTCTGATCTGTATCCACCATATAATATATTGGTCTGTGTGGGCTAAGAGCAGCGACAGAAGACGGTAAGTGCGACACTGAGATCCATAGACGTATTGGGATGGCCAAGGACGCATTCCAAAAGCTGGGCAGAGTATTGCGAGACAGGAGGATTTCTTTGGTAACAAAGAAAAGGATACTGGCATGTTAAGTGACATCTGTCCTTCCTTACGGCAGTAAATATTGGACAATTTCCTCAAAGATGAGGAAGAGACTCGAGGCGACGGAGATGTGATTCTACAGAAGGATTCTGAGGATTTCGTGGACCGAGCGTGTGAGCAAAGACAAGGTCTTGGAGAGGATGCAGACATGGAGGAGGGTGATGCTTAACATCAGGAAGAGGCAGCTGAAGTTCCTGGGACACATAATGAGGAAGGAGAGCCTGGAGAATCTGATACTCACGGGTCGAATAGAGGGAAAGAGAGACAAGGGAAAACAACGCGTGACATACCTGGCGGGCTTAAGCAAGCGGATGACAGAACGTGGTCTGGGGGAGGAAGTAGAGGAAAGGAACTTTTTGAGAGCTGCAAGGGATAGATGGAGGTGAAGAGCCATGACCGCCTACGGTCCGAAAGGACATGACACATAAAAAGAAAAGAAAGAAGTGCTAGGAGTTGACAGGAAGGTGGAATAACAAAATCCGTAAAGGAGAATGTTTGCAAGCTAACCCCATGAGCGCTAACAGTATCCTTTGGTTTTCGCTATCCTCATTTTCAAAGTTTAGACGTAACCGTCCCATCTTGAAGATGAATCTTACGAATGAACCAGAATTATACTTTCAATCGTTTTTCGTCGTCCATGATTTTTCTTCGACGAGTTATTTTTCAATATTCAATCATAGCAGCGTCTAAAACATAATCAACTGCTGTTCCAAATTGCAACGCTAGAGTAGCAGGCTACATGATGTTGTCCACAGCACCGATCAGAATTAATATGATTCTAGGAGTTTCAACATGGTGCACTCGAGCCACTTTCATTGCAGCAGATGCCTAAGCCCGCCTGTCTGTAGGCAAAGATCCACCTTTTCTTTTTAAGCGTATCACCCCAAGCAAGGCTTGGAGGCCACTATCACGCATGGGGTTACAGAAGGGTTGGTGGAAGAGCAGATAGGAGTGGTAAAGGAGAGGATGTGGAGAAAGAGAAAGACAGTGGGTCGATCAAGGCAAGGGGGTTACAGAAGATTTGGAGCGAGAGTAGATAGGAATGAAAGATGAAAGGATGTGGAGAAGGGAAGTGGATAGATCAAGGCAACTGGAGATGTCGATTGACGCTACACTTAAACCGTTGGAGATTGTATTTGTCATGGAAACAGTAATAGGGAAGGGAGTTCCATAGGCGAGATGTGCGAGACATGAAGCTAGTGGAGTAGAAGAGACGTCTACATCTAACAGTTTCAACGGTGAAGGGGTGGGAACGGGATGCCAGCCTCGTAGGACGTTTAAATTCACAGGGCCTAGGGACAAGCGAAAGCAACTTCTCGGGGCAATTACCGTGAAAGTACTTGTAAAAAAGGCAGAGCGATGCAACATCGCGTCTGTGAGAGAGCGACTGCAGACGAGATGACAGATCAGGGCCAACTGCAATATTGATGTACACATCACCAGTTGTGTTATCATGTAAGACCCCCTTTGCATGGGTAACGAAGACCTGCAGAACTACGTCTTCCAAGAGTATATTCGCCCACAACACAGTGGCATCATGGTGTAGGTTGCCAAAATATAAACTTTCGTTTGCCTTTCGTGTTTGTCAAAAGCTAGCTGAAACGCGCCATGAACGTTTAAAGCATGATCCAATCTGTCCTGCAGCAATTCCTTTACACCTCTTGCGCATCCAAGCAGTTAGCACCTGGTATTCCGAAGTCTTCACCCATTTAGGTACTGACCAGGCTCTACATTGCTTACATTCAGTGATAGTACAAGAACCGGTGTTTTAACAAGATATGATCATAAGCCAGATATTTAAACAATACTTTGAGTGAGAAGAAATGGATTTATACTTTTCCCAAGGGAACTAATGCGAAGCGAAGGTACCTTACTACGCCAGAATTTGAACTCCATTCGACGCTAACCGTTACGCATTACGAACCGCCTTAATAGGCAATAATTCGGAGATTATAAATATTATGAACCTTTCCTTCTACTTTATTAAAATATATTGATTAAGAGGCATTATTTACTAAATTACAAAGAGGTACCGTAGCATCGTTTCTACGAATTAAATTATTATAATTATCATCTAAAAATAGAAATGTTTTTCAAATTTCTTAATAGGCTGAGGACAGCATGATGTTAATCAAATTTTTATGATGAAAGCGAAAATAGAATGTCCGTTAAAAATAAAAGAATTGGAAGAAATCCATATTTCTATAGAAATAAAAAAAGATCAGGGTCGGCAATGGCATTTTTCTCTTTTGTGCCGAAGAATATAAAGATGAAGTTTAATTTCTTTAATTTATTAAATTAATTGCAATTTTCTCTACAAATGAGTGGGTGGCTAAGCTTGCTAGCATGTGTGTTTTTTTAAGTAAGAATTCTGTTGTTTTGAAAAGTCTGTCGATGGCAGTTGCATTAGTTAAGTGAGTGAATGAATCGCTTTATGCGTATGTCTTGATCTGGTTGCTTAATCAATCTATAATTTAAAAAAAAGAGTAAATTTCGCCTAAAACAAGGCGCAAGAGTCAGTCAATGTAGCTGAATCAGTCAATACTCTTCAGAAGTTTAGCCACAAAATATATTCGTTATTTTGCGAATTCATCATTTTCCCTTTAACCGATTTTAAAATTATTTCGTTCAGTCCATTCTCTTACTGTCTCAAACAACAATTTTTCATTATGTTACGAATTATTCAAACCAGTATTCTCTTTTCTGGTGCTCCGATCGATAAATTGTACGACCATCCTTATGTTGGTTGTTTTTTGTTTGCTTTGTTTTTTTGTTTAGAAGCATATTAGCCTCTATGGTATATTTAATGTCGAAATTCGAATATTTTTTTATGAAATTTTATTTTTATTTTTAAAGATAATGGTTTCACGGATACAAGTTTTCTTAATTAACCCATAGATTGGAGGAAAATAGTGAATTCATATATTTCCCAAGGGTATTTGCTCGTAAAGGAATGTAACGAACCTGATTGGAATTGGAAGTCGGCTCTCCGATTAACAATTCCACGCTATTATACATTACACCACCCGCACATCGAATCTTACAACACCTAGTAATCCAAAACGATCATCTAAGTACTGACCAAGCTTTACGTTACGTAACTTCGGTGATTGTATGGGAACCTGTGTTACAACGTGATGTGGCCGTAAGTCACCTCCCCTATTTTCTTTAATTTAAGAGATTAATTACTTTCATTGTTCAGACTGGATGTGTAAGTAGCGTAATGGTTATCGGCGCTGAAAGTGGAATCAGCGAACCGAGATCTAATTCCTATCTAGGAAGTTCGCTTCTCGTATAAATGCATTTGAGAAAGGCACGAATCCCTCCGACATGAGTCAAATATTAGAGTAGAAAAGAACCCTTTAAACTTGAGTGACTGTCACTTTAACAGAAAAATTACTCAGAATTCTAAAATTTGAAGAAAGCAAAACTTTTCTCCCAAGAAGTCGTAGAAGTTAACAAATATTAAAGAAAAGCAAATGTGGAGAAAACCATGGTCGCCTACGTGTTGAAGAGAGATGCCATTTAAAACAAAAATTATTCAGACTGGCACTTGTTAGAAACAAAGAAAAGACTACGGAACTCTTATGTAATATCCGTCCTCTTATATTACAGTGAATGCTTGACAATCTCAGAGAAAGAAGCTGCAAATACCTTGGACTGAACATGTGAGCAACAATGAAGTTTTAGAGAAAATCGAAACAAAAAAAGACACTTATTCTTAGTGGAGACAGTCGAAAATTTTAGAGCACATAAAGAGGAAAGAGGGCAGAGAAAATTTAGCATTTACAAGACATATTGGTAATAGTGATGGTAATATAGTATTGGTATTGGTAATGGTAATATAGCCGTTTCCCTACAGGGAAACATATGGCACTCACTGACCGAGCAGCCAGTATTGCTTTCAGTGGAAATTTATAAAATATATTTCTTAAAACAATTTTTCAGGAAAAACAGGTTTCTGAAATCCAGTATATGCCATCGCTCATTTCAGAATTGATGGGGATTACTTTACTAACCTTTTATTTGAAATGGTGTGGAATATCAACATCTTGATTATGCTATTATTTTCTCTTCGAGTGATATGCGCTATCCATTTTAGTCGTTGCTGCTGTTGGAAGTCCTCAAGTGTTGCAGCTTCTGTTATTTGGTATAGTTTTTTGTGATTCAGTAGCGCCAGCCCACAATGTTCAAAGAAGGAGAAATTTAACTAAGACCCTCAGGCATTACTCGCTCAATGCCTTTTCTGAACATTGATCTTAGGAAGCGTTTGTGTTGAAGTTCAAAAGGACAGGAAAATAGTGCATAACCTATCTAACCAGCTTGTGTAAATTGTTGGCAGAATAGGGATTAGGAGAGATAGCAAAAAGACAAATTTTATTAAGAGCTACAAAGGAAAGGGAATTGCGGAGAGCCATGATAGCCAACCTCCTGAAGGAACTTGACACATAGAAGAGGAAGAATTTACCGTTACATTTAATATGTTCTTTGGTACAGAGAAGATACTTAATAATAGTTAATTTCTTTTATTTCGAAGTGAAGCGTTTTGATAATTGCATTAATGATTCGTAGCACAATATTCATCGTTACATTTATCTTTTTAAACATTTCATTCCAAAGAAGGCAACAAATTCACTAAGACACGGGGATTAAAAACACATAAAAAAGGAGAAATCTTATTAAGGAACTAGAAGAACCAAAGAACAGAAATTATGAAGACAATAAATAACGATTGACATTGCATTTCATTTTTTTGAATATCAAAGAAAAAGTTCCACAAACCAAAAGTGCAAGAAAATAAATTGTTAGCATAGAACATACGGTTACATCTAGCCATTTCAAGTCCAAAATGATGAGATCCTACTGCAAATATAGTACTGCTCTTACATGGTCTAGGTACCATAGAGGAAAGTGATATTTATTCTGTAAAATAAACAGAAATGTGGCACAAGGCCGAAGTGGGGGATTGGGGAAAGTTACCATAGAGCAAAGTTCATCAGAACACTCCCCATGAAATTATTTATAGAAAAGGCACAGAGAAACTACATACGGTGGTGGGAAAGTGACGGAGCCAAGATATCAGGTTTTGACCAATGAAATTGCAGATTTTTCTTTGCATATTATCAAGAAACTCTAAATATATAGCTGGAGCATTACGTGTCCAGGGAATTTCAAGTGTTTTTTTCCTGATTTTGAATATCAGTGTTCTTGTTGTTATCAATTTTTTTATAATTCATTGTTGGTTACTCACTTCGTTCATAGAATTTTCAGTATTTTTCAGTATCTCTTGATTTTTTTCTCATCGGTGGGAAATCTCAAGCATTCACTGGCATATATGAGGACGGATATTTTCTGTTTTTCAGCATCTTGCTCAGCTTTTGGGATTTCCCTAGTCCAATGCGCGTTCAGATCTCGGTGGCTCACTTTCCTTCGTCTGTTAAAACGCTTCCCAGATATTTAAACTTCTGTACTTGCTTGATGTTAACATCACCAATTTGTGACCCGCATCTTGGACATTTTATCTTGCTGATGATCGTACTTCCTGTCTTCTTGCAGTTGGTGCTTAGTCCTTTCTTCTCGCTTTCTTCTACCATCCTGTCTAGGAGGTCGTGTAGATTTAATTCCGAGTCGACCATCAACATAGTGAGATCTGCGTATCTTATATTGTTAAGATTACATCCACCGATAGCAAATCCTGATAGGGTCACTCGCTCCCTTAGATTAACCGCCTCACTTTAGAGATTGGATAAATCTGGGAAGAACAGACATCCTTGTTTCACGCACTTTTCTATTTTGTATAGGTACTCAATTAATTTTCTATCCGTACGTAGACGATTTGCTCTCAGTAAAAGTTCTGGAATATTCATAGATCTTTTCCAAGCGGATGTAATATAGTCAGTTTTGGGAATTTATTTCCGAAAACAATCAAAATATACATACATAGATAATTTATCAAATTAAAACAAACTAGAGCAAATGAACACTTATACTTAACATCAGAAAGCGACAAATGAAATTTCTAGGGTACATAATACGGAAAGAAGGCTTGGCAAATGTGATACTCACACGACTTACTGAAGGCAAGAGAGACAGACGAAAATAACGGATTACTTACCTAGTGAGCTTCAGTATATGGATGGCAGAACAAGGATTAGATAAAATTTATTAAGAGTTACAAAGGAGAGGACAGTGTGGAGAGCAATGGTCGCCAACATCTTGAAGAGACATGGCAAATAGAAGAAGAACATTAAATAATAATTGCATTAATAAAAAATAGGTAAATATATATATAAACAAAATTTAAAAAAAATCAACAGCAAGAAAAACATTTACTCACATTCGTTTATTAGGCATTAAATTACATCACTGAGTATCCTTGGTAGTTTACATTTACTTACACAATTGGCGCTATTAATAGAAAAGCTAAAGATATTTTTACACCTGTTTATAAATACAATTTGCAAAATAAAAGTCTTACATTTACCTTGATAAAGTCCAACGGAGGAGAAAACGCTTTGGTAAAGAAAGGTTTTCCTTTTTTCATTATTCATATATATATATATATATATATATATATATATATATATATATATATATATATTATTGTCATCCACAGCTCTTCAGTGTAGCTAGACGTCCGGTTGCCTCTAGCTAGGATAGAAACCTGACTGAATTGGCTTCAGTCGGAAATTCTACCACTAAGCTGTCGGCGCACGGCAGAGATGAAGGTGAATATTAGCGTATTTATTTTTGGATAAACACACAGTCACCGACAGGACTCAATTCACTTTTTGCCGAAGAGTGATGCTATATCAGCTTTTTAAAAACTCACACTTCCTTCCCCACAGAGCTCAACCGAAATTAATTTTTTCAGGAGCCTATATTATTGTCATCCACAGACAGACTGTTTTGCTGTTTCACAGCTTTTCAGTGTGGCTAGACGTCCGGTTGCCTCTAGCTAGGATCGAAACCCGACTGAATATTGAAAAAAGTATTAAATTAATACTTATGTATTGATGGATATTTATTGACTGAATCGGATTTTCTCCCAACCGAAGTTCGTCGTACATCAAGTCACGAAAAGTAGATTTACAAGGAGAGTTATTGATTGAGGGATTTGTGTTTTTTTTATGGCTTATTTACGCTTTTTTAGCTTATTTAAAAGCAAAACATATTTTGGATTGTAAAAACAATTTCTTTTTTTTATGTTTTTATCAGCGAATATTACATTAAGAACTTTCTGAGAATAACAATGATTTTTTTTCCAGATACAAGTCCTATATTTTAATCCATAGCTGAAGTGAGGTGATGGATTTGTACCTTTGCCAATGGTACTTGTGCAAAAGTGAATGTAACGAACCTGACTGGCATTCGAACGCTGCTCTCCGACTTCTCAATTCCAGTCCGTTATTCGTCACATCACCCGCACACTCACAAATGATATTAAATCAGTATATTATGTATGTGTGCATTTCTGAATATGTTTATGTCCGGGTTAGTCTGTGTTAATATATATTGCATAGATTAATATGAAATGGTATAAAATAATATGCCATACGTTATTTTAAATATACAGTCAATGTTACATTTTTTTTATGCAATTAAATTTTTTCACAAAAGATGCTATCAACCAGTAAATATTGGTAACATTTTCTTGATACAAATTATATTTATATAATAAACATATAACGAGGACTTCCGCATATAATATCGGATTTATTTGAAATATTCGCAATTATTTATTTGATAATGTGAAATTTTATTATCAACTTCGTGTGTTGCTCGTAATATAAATAAGTATTATACTATAATTATTCATATTTCTAATTTCATATATATATATATATATATATATATATATATATATATATATATATATATATATATATATATATATATATATATAATATAAATAAAAAGAAAGAACAGTAAGATATAAAATCCGGTGTTCTTATAGATATTTTTATTTTTACACAATAGTGCTCAATGTAAATTTACAGAGCATTAATATTATAAATTAATTGATTTAAAATATGGTTTTTTCGCTACACAGTGATAACCATGTTTCAGAAATGGAAGCTAAAGCTATATATATATATGTATATGTGTGTGTGTGTGTGTGCGCGCGCGCGCGCGTGTGTGTGTGTGAAATTTTATTATCAACTTCGTGTGTTGCTCGTAATATAAATAAGTATTATACTATAATTATTCATATTTCTAATTTCACATATATATATATATATATATATATATATATATATATATATATATGTATATGTGTTTGTGTGTGTGTGTGTGTGCGCGCGCGCGCGCGTGTGTGTATGTATATTTAATTAGAAGAAAGAGATAATCTCTAGAATGAAACTAGTAAGTGTAAATGAGTGTGATGAGGATACAACATTGGAAATTGCCGAAAAGTAGAAGGGTTATCAAATAAGACTAAAAAACGAAATGGCAAATATTGGCAAAATAAAAACAAGAAAAAACTTGCCTTTTAGAATGTCATACAAAAGAGATTATAGAAAAATTAAAAGAATAATAAACTAAAAGAATGGATTAGCTAGCAGGAACATAATTCAAGTTGATATTCAGTAAACAGAGAGAACATTTGCGGAATATCGAGAACATTTGCGGAAACAGTGAATACATGAACTAACTTTAAGGAAATATCTAAAAACAAACAAATAATAATAATAATAACGCAGGAATTGAACAAAAAATTGCATAAAAAACTTATTTCTCTGTAGTAATTTTTAGTGATGAATGCAGAACTATATTGGATGGATCTGATGGCTATTCTAGAGCTTAGGACTTTTTTGTAATTAGTAAAGTAACATGATTGAGAAAATGGCAGTGGCGAGCGTAGTTGTGCTTTAAACTGAAATAAAATCTATTGCAAATAATGTTAAAGATGAATCAGGAGAAAACTTAAAATAAATAGATGATAGATTCACGTCAGTTATAGAATGGCAAGGTATGCATATTAACAAAGAAAATAGTAAAGTAATAATTTATTCAGGTATGTATTGGATATTTTGTTAATAATATACGTTTCTGTGGATGATGCTTCTTTTTGCATTTATTTATGAATAAATTATGCAAATAAAATATGATGTGGAATTTAGTTTCTTTCATGGCACCAAAAAAATAAAGAAGCAATAAATAGTATAACCCGAAACTTATGCGCTGTTTCAAATATTTTTCCCAATATCATTTTGGTTAAAATAAATTTTATGAAGACATTGATTTGAATAACATTATCTGATAGTGCAGATAATAAATGTATGCAAACATATATGCGTGATGGCGTGCACATGAAACAAAGAAAGGGAAGAAGAGTAAAGTGTAATATTGTGATCTTCAGAATCGTGTAGGTGTTCATGTTCAGCAATAAAGAGTCCAATGATTACTGGGGAGGTGTGGATAACGAATCAAGATCGACGTAATTCATAATAATATTAATAATAATAATAATAATAATAATAATAATAATAATAATAATAATAATAACAATTGTAATAATAATAATGCTAGTACTACTACTACTACTCCTACTACTACTCCTACTATTACTACTACTACTAATAATAATAATATCTTGACAGTAACTAGGGACCTAGATTTGTGATTTGAATCAGTTCAATTCCAGTCCATTCAGACAGAAACGAAAGAATATTATCCGTTTCCAACTAATTAGAAAACTTAACATCTTTTCATTTTCTTGCTTTTGAATTTTTTCTCACTGTTAAGGCGATTATCTTTTTTTTTTTTTAGTCTCTGATTTCTTCAAATTACATTTTTTGAGGTTTCTAAAAGAAAACAACAAAAAAAAAACGAACATTTTTAAATATCAGACGATTGAGAGATATTTTAATGAACCACCTTCGGGAAACGGAATATTTTAGATAATGACTGTTTTTTGTCCTCTCAATGGATACCGTGGGTTTTATCATTTTAACTAACTAGTTCGTATTAACGCCCGTCAGTAGGTATCTTTACATTGTGCTAGACCTAATATTCAAAATAAAGAAAAAATGAAAAAGCTAAAAACAAATAGTGTACAAGTAAATTTAGGAATAAAATACTGGTTATCATTTATTCTAACAATTATTATTCATCTAAACTTTGTATACATATTTACGACCCGTTTGTGACTCCTCGTTAAATAGATACATATGCTCTTTCACTATAGCATAAAATGTGATTTTCTTATATCAGTGTTTTCAACATGGAACGTAGTTGTGAACTTAAGTAGAGTTTTGAAAAATACCACATTGGCAAAGTAGATTGTGAAATTGGAACTCTTTTGCAAAGATTTAACAATCAACAAATTACTATTCTCTTATAGCGTTATATGCAGGAAATATTTTTGGAATCAAGCTTAAATTTAGATCAAGAATCACATTGAGCTCTCACTGAGAATGGAACTGGCTTTAACAGGTTATGGGAATAAATTGCGAAGATACACGGACCAGCAAACAATCTACATGTGATCAAAGAACTACTTTTGGACCGAGCTAAGCTTTATCCAAGTCTGCATTCCTAGCGCACTCAATAGCGATTGACATCTTTTTCATTGCCTTGTGAGTTCACCATCACTGTTCGGTAAGTTTGTTTTTCTTATTTTTCGTTTAACAGGCTAAATTGAATAAGTTGCTTTAATTGTAAGTTGTAAAGTATATTTTAAATTTAAAGGATCTATATTATAATGACTTAGTTTTGATTCGTAGGTGTTTGGTGTCGCAAATCAGGAAAAATCGGCACATCGTAGAGAGATTTTTGCTAGGAAACTACAATGAAAATATTCTAAAATGAGAGAAAATCAATTTCCAGTTCAATCTTCAACGTAATAATAAAGGTGCAGAGACAACGTTCGTGCTCACCACGATAATATTGATCAGAAGTCTGTGTATTTGTTATTTTGTTTATTACAAATACGGGAAAAGTCATATCAACATTTAAAATGAAAAGAAAGAAAAGATTACTAATTACCACTTAAAATAGTGATCCACAAGAAGTAATAACACTTTTGGTAGCCCTTTAGTCGAGTATATTATAACAGCAAAAATATTAACCGACTTCTTCATGAATTTACATCGGATCAACAGGAAAAACAGACTTCTATAAATTTAACATCAAATAAAAACAGAGATTGCTATTAAATGTGCGTATTATTATCATTTTATTTACATTGTAACATGTGTCACGTGATGAGACCTAAAGAAACGTCTCCATTCCATTTTATAAATCTCCAAACAGTCATAACATTCCAAATATCTTCATCACAGGGCATTTATCTAAAACGATTTCCACCGATTAGGAGACATGTTAACAGTCATATAATGGCAAGATACGAATAACAAATTTAAAAACAATGTGCTTTCTGCTTCCATACATGCTAAATTCATAACAATTCCAAAAATAAAAAAAAGATTTGTGAAAATTATATTAGATAATGATTTATTTCTCGATTCATCATTCCTATTTAATAATTTTTCAAACGAGATCAAAAGGCTGAAATAATAGACAAGAATTTTGAAACTGTTTTTAAATTTTCTAAAATCCGAATAAAAATTTGAAAATAATAATAAAAGAGCAGTATTTAATTTTTAAACAAATAAAATTGAATAAGAATAAGAATAAAAGAAGCAGACGAACAAAACATTATTTTGCAGTTTGAAAATTTCTAATTTAGGGCATAAAAACAATTCCAGAAATATTGTTTTTTTCAAATGAATTAAATTTTAACGTGAGACTTTTTCATTAGGCAAGGGATTGACCACGGGTTATTGAAAAGGGGAAGAATAGAAACCACGAATAATTTGTAATCAGTTTGTAAAGCTAGGTTCTGGGCAAATGTTAATTCATAAAAAAAAACGGACGAATGTTGGTAAGAAGAGAGTGTCGCCCAAATCTTCCAAATGCTTCAAAACTACTTATAATGAAAATGGTCACTCGAGATCATAGTGGATCTAGTGGAACATACGCAACGAGCTCTATCAACAAGCTGGCCAAAATTTAGATTTAGGTATTTACTAAGAGTATCCTGGTTTGTAAGGCGATCATAGTATCCGGACACCCAGTAAGATTCGAACTCACTACAATACCGAATTGTTTGCGAGTTTAACTGTCTCGTTAGTGTATAGATCTATTACAATTTTTTTATTGTTTTTACATACCTAAGCCAACTTTGTATGAATATATCATATGTTTTGCTAATTAGGAAGACTGTGTGACTGCAACGTCATTAATTCGTATGAAAGTGGTCTCGTCATTTGTTTTATTTTCACAAAATTCCTCAAGTATGAGACACCCAATTAGAATCGAACTCACTACTCAGTCGTAATGAGCAACCGGGCTGGTTCGTTAACTTTTATACAGGTTTAAGTGTATGGGACACTATATAAGAATCGAACTTACAGCTCAAGCTAGCTCGCTAACCGTTGCCTCCCGCCTTTGATAATGTTTGTTACATTCAGTGCGCAAATCCTGATTTTAACTTCATTTAATAATAACCGCTAAATTAAAATTAGGATTGATGTTCCTCGGCTTTGTACGCCTATAGGTATTCTTGTTCCGTAACTACATTACATTAATTAGAGATTTAAGTTATTTTCATTATTATTAAAGGCCAAATCTCTTATAAAAAAAAACTATATTTTTACTCCATATATATTCAAACTTATTCAGCTGTAGCAATATTATTGTGCATCTTCAGTGTAAATAAATGACAGGCGATGATGTTACTTTATTAAGTAAAAATGTTTAAATACATATTTTTTTTTAGTAAATGCAATGAATGTTCTTTGGCACGGAGCTAATAAGCCTAATGCATTCGACGAAAAAAGAAGCAGGCCGTGACAGCATATTGTTCAGAGTATTATATTGGTAGGAATTAAATTATGCTTTATACAACAACAGATAAAAGCAATGTCACGTGAATTTCACACAATGAATTTCAGAATTAATCGACTTATCCAGGTAAGAAATGTAAGTTCCAAAGCACGTGACACGTCGTCTCTGCCAACCGTCGAAATGCAGTAATATTCTGCAACTGATTCTGACTCATATTAGTGTACAAAGCCTGAGGAATCTGATGTTGGGTTGGGTGCCTCGTGTTGAGATGCGAATCACAGTAAAAGATGCATCGACAGAGAGGAAACAAATGAAACTTTTAGTGAGTGGGCATGTATGCTCGTGTGTGTGTGTGTATGTGTGTGTGTGTGAAGACAAATCCGTTTCAAGTGGAATTAACTGAGTATTAGGAACTCTTGCCGTTGTGTAGTAGGAAAGAAAACATTGATCCAAGCAGCCATTAATCGTGGTCGCAACAAATGTAGTACGGAAGCAAAGTGGAAGTGCAGTGGATAGCGGTTTCGTTTGAGGCATCGGATAACCGAATTCTAGTCGAGTTTGTTGCATTCACTTACGCACAAATAACCTTGAGAAAGTTATGAATCCATCTATTCTCTCCCCAAATGGCAAAACGGACGGCATTCTATAACATTGGTTGGCAATCTGTCTAGGTGAAGGAAACTCTAAATTCAAACCACCCTGGAGAAACTATCTTGCCTAAGGCACACTACTGCTTACTGTGCTCTAGTGTGTGTGTGTGTGCGTGTGTGTGTGTGTGTGTGTGTGTGTGTATGTGCGTGTGTGTGTGTAATATGTGTGTGCATGTGTGTATTATATGAAATGGATTAAATCTGACAATTGTTTTCATATCTCTTCTGATTCTAATTTGAGCTTTGTTAACCGGAAGTTCTCTTTGGCTGAACGGTCATAGCATGCCAGGCTTAATGACGGTAGCGTTCTAGGTTCAACTTCCATCGGAGGACGCATATATTCTACGAAATTTCCCGAACATTCAGGCCAGTAAATGTAATTAATACTGCTTAATTAAAAAACAGAGCATTTACTCAAATAAGTGTATCGATAAATAACGTATAAATAATATATATATATATATATATATATATATATATATATATATATATATATATATATGAACATGTCCTATTCCTATCGGAGGACGCATATTTTTTACGAAATTTCTCGAACATTCAGGTCGGTAAATGTAATTAATACGGTTTAATTAAAAAAAAACATAGACTTTACTCAATAATATATCCTTACAAAATTTATAAACAGGGATTATATTAAAATATTTTTCGGATTTAATCCATTTCATATAATATGTTGTCATTGTTTACGTTAGGCTACACTTTCAGAGCAGATATGATAGATCGAGAAAAATCGGCGAAGGTATGTGTTTAAAAGCAGTAATTAGAGCTTTTCTGTCCGAAATTTATCTGTGGCTGAACACTCATAGCACGTCAGGCATAATGATAGTTCTGAATGGGATACTGTTTCGATTCCTGTCGAAGAACGCGTATTATCTATGAAAAATAAATGTAATTAGAACTGTAAACGTAATTAAAACTGATTAATTAAAAAACAGACCATTTACTCAAATAAATGTATACATAAGGAACGTATAAACAGAATATATATATATATATATATATATATATATATATATATATATATGTGTGTGTGTGTATGAAATAACTATATATAAATATTTATATATCAAGAACAGTTTTGAAAGGAAAGATGTATGACAAATTGGAACATTTTTTTGTCACGCGTTTCATCCGTTACGACTTCATCGGACTGGCTTTGTTTACGCTGTTGCGTCTATCCATGTGCACAAACGAGAGACGCTCGCAGTTTTAAACTTAAAAAAAAAAATTTTGCATACAATCTACCCAATTTCATCTAGATTATTTTTCTTTTTGTTTCCGTCATCGTTGGGATTAGATTTCCCATATTGTGATAACAGAAAATCTGACAAGAATGGCGAATTGTACAAATCTGAGCGCAAATTTACTATGGCTGAACGAGCGATTAAAGCACTTTCTAGACATTTTCGTGAATTTCGTGAATTATTTTCTCTTTTAATTAGAGTAGCGTTTTATGTCAAAATTGTGGTCAGTTTCGTTAAGGTAAACAGCCAATGCGTTTCGTGTGATGTTTTTAAAAAGGTCTCTTTTTGTTGTCATATGATCTTTTATTTAAACTACTTGAAGTTTTTCCAAAATACATTCTTTCTGTCAATCTCCGCAAGTGATAGAATAAATTCCTTTTGGCTTTTTTTTGTATTTATTAAATATTTTATTATTTTAGATGTAGTTGTGACAAATTTTATGATTAGTTTCTATAAATTCATTTCCATTGTAGCTGTGATAGTGTCAGTGGGTAGAACAATATTCTTTTTTGATTTGTTGAATTTGTTAGGAGGGGACACTTCTATTTTGAAATATTTTATGATGCTTTTTTTACATTGAATATGAAATTGTTAGGGTATTGAAGGATCTTTCTTCCTATTCACTGCCTGATTTCTGAGCTATATATATATACATATATATATATATATATATATACATATATATATATACATATATATATACAAATATATATATGTATGTGTGTGTGTCTAGTTTTGAACAAAGACCAACGGAATTTCTATGTTACATATTTTACGTAGTATTTTTATAAACATCTTTTTTCTCTATTTCGGATTATTTTCTTGATTTCTGGCATATATTTAGATACCAATTGTCCAATGTCTGCGTAATTTGTACAATCGTTAGCTTTTGAATCGGGTAATTTATATCTAAATAGCAATCGGAAACTAAAACAGCAAAAGATAATTCGAAATATAGAAAAGAAATAACAACAAACTTAGTTAATCTTTCTCGAAACTAAATATATAAATATATATATATATATATATATATATATATATATATATATATATATATGCGTCTATTTCTGTATGCAAAAGCAGTCACGATTAGGCAGAGACAGAGATTGCTGTAGATTGATCAAATGAATTGTGCTTGAACATGCCAAGGAATATTATGTGCACGAACCATAATGATATCCTACAGAATTGGAAATTAAGAAGAACATTACAAGTTATCACGCAACTGTGTCTAGCAGTGCGAACGCATATATCGTAAACAACTAAAGGTGGTAGATGTCACCCCTCCAGAGAAATAAAGTAAAAATCTGAATAAATATGAATACCTTGCCAGGAATCGGAGGAGGAATAGAATTATGAATGTGACAATTACAGCAGTAATTGGAAAGTTGACAAAAAAACCCTTATTATCAAAAGAGCTCTACAGACAATAAGATTATTGAAATCAGCAAGACGAGTGTAGATTCGCTTTAACTTTGAACCATTGTTGAAACCAGCAGTTACTTCTTCATCTTCTATTATTTGTTATGTACTTAAATAACAAGGGGATCATAGCTCTCCACATTTTTCCATCTTGTGATGCTGTATAGTGCCTTTAAACTCATTCATATTTGTTCTTGTTCTGCCTTCATTTACATGAACTCGTTAAACAGGTCATTCGCCGTTTCTCCTGCCACTCTGGCATTCATTATGTCGTGTGAGTTTAAATTATCTTTCTTTATTATCTGTTCCAGACATTTCTGCTGTAGCTTTCTAATTTTAAGTTGTTGCATCTTCGCATGTGCACAAACGGGAAACACTGGGAGTTTTAAAATTTAGGATTTTTTTTTTTTGGCATACAATATAGCCAACTTCATCTAGACTCTTTTTTTTCTGTCATCGTTGCTATTAAGTTTCACATATGATGATAACAGAATATCTGACAAGAATGGCGAAAAGTTGAACGAACCTGGGCGCACATTTACTCTAGCTGAACTAGCGATTAAAGCACTTTCTAGATATTTTAGCGAATTATTTTTTCTTTTAATTGGCGTATCATTTTTATGTCAAAATTGTGGACAGTTTCGTTAAGGTAAACAGCCAATGCGTTTTGTGTGTTGTTTTATAAAGGTCTTTTTGTGTTCCTATAATGTTCATTTAAACTTCCTGAAGTTTCTCCAAAATATATTCTTTTTGTTAATCCTCGCATCAAGTTTTTGATTGCTTTTTTTTGAATTGATTAAGTCTCTTTATTATTTTAGGTGCAGTTGTGGCAAAATTTATGTTGAGTTTAGATAAATTCCTTTCAATTGTAGTTATGATAGAATCAGTGAGGAGAACAACAAACTTTTTTAAGCGTTGGATTTGTCAGGAGGGGACGCTCTTCTATTTTGAAATATCTTATGTGCTTTTGTTCGCATTGAATATGAAATAGTTGGGGTATTGTAGGATCTTGAAAGTATCTTCAAAATATTTTTCCAATTCGTGCAAATATTGAAGGCTGAAAATTCTGAGTGCTTCCCGTCCGATATATATATATATATATATATATATATATATATATATATATATATCGGACGGGAAGCACTCAGAATTTTCAGCATTCAATTCGTGCAAATATTGAAGGCTGAAAATTCTGAGTGCTTCCCGTCCGATATATATATATATATATATATATATATATATATATATATATATATATATATATATATATATATATATATATATATCGGACGGGAAGCACTCAGAATTTTCAGCATTCAATATTTGCACGAATATATGGCCGAGAGGTTATAACGTTCGCTTTCTGACTATAAGACCCTAGTTCGATTCAGGAAGGAGACTGCCTCATGTTATCGGAATGGATCGAAGTTGATCCCAGCGTGCGGCTCCTTTGGCTTGGAAACTATACCACAGGTTGACCGAAGCTCTTGAGGGCCGTCGATAGCTGTGCTAGCACAAACCCATCTTGGCAGAGGGCTTCAACGTGCTGGCCTTGTTCAAATTGTTGATCTCGTTAGATAACACGCTATCTTCCAGAAACTGTAACTAAAGTCTGCTCTGCATATTGCAGTAAAAAACACAGATAGCTTTTGTGGGTGTAGAGCAAGCACAGATTTGCTTGAGAGTGCGTCTGCAATATGGATCGCCTAGCCTAGCCACCTTAGTAGACGGGTATCCTGGAATACGAATGAGACCAGCTATATATATATATATATATATATATATATATATATATATATATATATATATATATATATATATTATATACATATTAAGAAAGTATACGTGGCTTCTCATTATGCTATATATGTATATATATATATATATATATATATATATATATATATATATATATATATATATATATATATATATAGCATAATGAGAAGCCACGTATACTTTCTTAATATGTATATAATATAGAAAAAACAACTGAAAAGTTGCAAATTAAAAAAGAAAATTAAATTTTTTTTTAAAAGTATTCATATATATATATATATATATATATATGTGTGTGTGTGTGTGTGTGTGTGTGTGTAGTTTTGAACAAAGACCAACAGAAGTTCCTTGCTACGCATTTTACGTATTATGTTCTTCATTACGTATTATTTTCCTATTTCCTCATTATCTATTCATGAAATATCTTTTGTCACTTTTTGATTTTAAGTATCAGTTTGCTGGTACTTCATAATTTCATAACAATTTACATGTTACTCGCAGGTTTTGTTCATTTCTCGGCAGAAGCATTTCTTCCTTAGCTGTTTGTTATCTGTTAAATTTCCCGTCGTCTATTATTGCAATACTCGATGAGTTTGAAAATTAATACCATATTAATAACAGTAAACGTGAAAATACCTGAAATAATAATAATAATAATAATAATAATAATGATAATAATGTTTATCGGCAGTTCGTGTTCAGATCCCAATGAGGCAGAGGATTAGTTCAACTAGAACTGTCTTACAAAACGACAAAATCAAAGATTCCTGGAAGCAACAGAAGTCTGGATGATGATCTGTGTCAAAGAACATGAACAAATAACAAACTGTATTCAGCAATAAAGGAAGCCAATAAATTCAAAATGGAATTTAAAGTCAGTGAATAGGTGCAAGTAAAACTTAATGCATCTATTGCAGCGACAAAGAGTTTTAAAAAAGTAAAATCACATGTAATGTACCAAATGCAGAAACGATGGCAAGATAAACCTTTTCATGGTCAATACTCTGCCCGTACCAAACAAGTTGGTGTAGAAAATCGCCGTACTCATCAGAGGTTACGTAGTACAGTGTTGAAATCAAAAATCGAAGGTTTTAATCTTGCTGCACAGGGCCAATGCTTGCTAACTAGAAATTACTAAGCACAAATACTGAAAAAATGTGTTAGCCGAAAATAAAGATTCTGTGATAAATAACCAGTAACAACTGACCATCTTGTGTCAGGTTTCACTGTATTAGCACCAACTGAATATAAAACTTGGCATGACAGCGCGGGCCAATAACTGCACTATAAAATCTATCACTTTTACGGGAAGGAAACTGCAAGGAACTGGTATGAACATCACTCAGATCCGGTTACAGAGATAGGATCTGTAACAATTTTATAGGTTTTACAATACACACAGACAGAACAATCAAAGATAATCGTTCAGATATCGTGATCAAAGACCACTAAAACAGAATGTGTTTTTTTTATTGAATGGCAGTTCCTGCAAACTGTAATGTATCCTTGAAGATCTTTAAAAATATCCAAATACAAGGATCGTGAAGTCAAAATATAAAATAAATGTGGCACATGAGGCCATAAATAATTTCATCTGTAGTTGGAGCCCTCGGCTTGATTTGAAAAGTTTCCGATAGACTCAGTGTAGGGATACCTGGTAGCCCATATATTAAAGAAATACAAAAACTTGTACTCACAAGTATAGTTCATACATTACGAAGGGTTTTATCTATTTAAAATATGTCTCTTCTTTTTTAGTAAAATACTCAGTGAAAATATCATGAAGCCATTTTTGATCTTCGGGCTCTGGTTGGTATTATATGCAATAATAATACCATAAATCAAAGGAAATAATAATAATAATAATAATAATAATAATAATAATAATAATAATAATAATAATAATAGAAAAGTTAAATTCCTGTGCAATATGTCGAGAAAGACACCCACATTTCGTTTGCTGGATAAACAGATATATATTTGCTACCTGATAGAAGTCTCATAACCATGATAGTAAAATTAGAAGAGTTAGAACCATTCAAACGACGTCATTGCTACAGACAACAAGGTTACTAAAGAGACTTGCTGTCACTTAATCTCTAGTGGAGCCACCAAATACTACTGTAGAGGACACTCAAGGATAAAATAAGAATAATAATAATAATAATAATGCCACAAATCAAAGGAAATAATAATAATAATAATAATAATAATAATAATAATAATAATAGCAAAGTTAAACTTCTGTGCAATCTGTCGAGAAAGACGGGCAACCTTAGAGCACAAGAAACCACATTTCGTTCTGCTGGACAAACAGATTTATATTTGCTACCTGATAGAAGTCTCCTCTCCATTTGACATGAGAACGGAACACAAAGAAAAAGAAAAGCTCGACATCTATAATGCATTACAGAATTAAATTCTGAAAGATTTTGAAGGATTACCAAAGTAAGTAATTGCAGTACGAGTGACCATTTGAGTATTGGGATGTTCCACAAAAAAAAAAAAAAAGGAAAAAACAGTGTATATATTGGATTGTGATTTGGAAATAAAGCAATTGCAAAATGGTTTCCTGCTCTGGACAACCAGGATACTTTGGAATCTACTGAATATTCCCTGTCGGTGAACAGACGAAATTATCAGTTTATTTTCTTAAATCACAAGACATAACCTGCAAATAAACATTTTACCTGCATTTGCACTGAATAATAATTACACTATTTACATTCGAACTAGTGTCCTCGTCTTTGTTGTTGTTATCAACAACGTTTCAGCCGCTATGTCCTGTGATTTATTTAATGCATAGGTTACCTGTGATCCTATTTAATTTATGGTGGTAGATTGTTCTCGTTCCACTGCCCATGTCTAGAAATATCTTGTCTAATTCTTATTATTAGTACGGTTCAGTTATTTTTCACCGTTTTTCCAATGATTCCAAGTACGCACTGCCCAGCCCAGCGATTGAACTCCCAATTACTATGTTTTCAAATTCATAAGCAAACGCTTCAATCCACCAGGCTATTTTTTATCGTAGAACAACTGTGCAGTACTAAAAATATGAACTTGGTAAGAGAATGGATGATAGTTAAATTAGCAGAGTTACAACAATTCAAACGAAGTCATTGCTACAGACAGCAAGTTTGCCGAAGAAACTTGTTGTCACTTAATCTCTAGTGGAATCCACCAATTGCTACTGTAGAAGACACTCAAGGATATAATAATAATAATAATAATAATAATAATAATAATAATAATAATAATAATAATAATAATACACACTGACAGAACAATCAAAGCCAACCACCCAGACATTGTTATTAAAGACCACAAACAAAATAAGTGCCTCCTTATTGATATGGCAGTCCCTGCAGACTGCAATGTATCTTTGAAGATATTCGAAAAACTGTCAAAATACAAGGACCTTGAAATAGAAATCTCAAAAATGTGGCACATGGGAACATCAACAATTCCTGTTGTAGTTGGAGCCCGTGGACTGGTTGGAAAAGATTCCAGTAGGCTGATTGAAGGGATCCCTGGAAGCTCATGCCTCAAAGAGATACAAAAAATTGTTCTGACAAGTACAGCCCACACTTTACGAAGGGCTTTATCTATGTAATTATTTTTTTTAATTTTTTTTGCAGTGGAAAGTGTCATGATGCC
Source organism: Acanthosepion esculentum (assembly GCA_964036315.1). Classification (NCBI taxonomy): domain Eukaryota; kingdom Metazoa; phylum Mollusca; class Cephalopoda; order Sepiida; family Sepiidae; genus Acanthosepion; species Acanthosepion esculentum. Next base: position 59,055,360 of record OZ038478.1, read on the forward strand.
ATTTCTAACCTTAGGTCCCTGGGCGGGACCCGGAAAGAAATGTGTAAATGCCAGATATCAAAGGAAATAATAATAATAATAATAATAATAATAATAATAATAATAATAATAATAATGGCAACTGCACTATACAAGCAAACATGCCAGATATTGCCAGAAAAGTATTTGAAGAATATTAATGCAGTGTTCACGAAATCACCATGCTGTTGACAAACAAATATCTAGCAAGGAGATAGAAATAACAAGAATATGACATTTAACCACAATTATAATTCCGGTATTTGTAGGATTACTAGGAATGATTAAAAAGAATAGTGACACCTTCATTAAGAAAATCTCAGGAACTCTATCTATAATACTAAAAGATTGTCCAGTAGGACTGTTAAAAATTCATTCAAAATTATATTTACATTTCTGTAAAGCACACACATAGATGCGTATTACAATTTTGAAGAAGCTTTTCAAGTTTTCATTCTACAGCCTCTTTCTGATATTTCATTGTTTTTTAAAACGTTCTTATGTCAGTCACCGAACAATACAACTTTGATGTCGTTATTGTTGTTTTTACAATTATTAACGTTGTTATTATTATTATTATTATTAATAATAATAGTATTATGATTATTATTAGTAGTAGTCGTATTAGTAATCTCTTTTTCTTAAGAACAATACTTCGCTAGTTCTTCGCTTATTTGTGTTTTCTTTTATATTCTTCGTTACCATTCATTAAGTCACCTCAGTTTTATTTTTTTGTTTCTTTTTTTACTAAACAACATCATTAGAGAAATACTTTGAGTTTCAACCTGAGGCTACGGCTAAGATCATGGACAAGAAACAGCAGGGATGGGAAAGGAGGTTTGGAAAAGGTGGAGAATAGGGATCGCATGGCTCTTCAATTAATTTTGTCTTTTACCGTCTGCAAAACGGCACTGTTTAAAAAATCCACAAAAAAACAAATAGACAGCATACACATGCGTGTATATGTGCTTTTGTATACAAGCAAATTCAAGATTGTAGCTTTGAGTTGCTACAGTCGCTTGAAGGACTCTCACGACTGTGAATGAACGCAGGATTTTTAGTGTATAAAGCTGTAACGATACATACAGATCTAGGCGAAGAGGGGAGAATGGGGGGTATCTTGTATTAGAGTGTAGAAATATGGCAATGTTTATACGTACGACCAAAAAGTGTCTCTATGGGAATAATACTACATTCAAGTTTACTTAGCTTAATTAAGCATGGCATAAGGCCGAATAGAAAGTGAGCACGAGAGTTGCAGACTTATCTAACACTAATAATCTCAAGGTCAAAATGGAGTACGAGGAGGTAAGATGGAAGATTATGTTGCGCCAGATTTTAGTAGGTAATATAGAGCCTCATGACTCGAAAGCCAGAATTTATACCGACCATGGGTACAAGTAAATAATAATAAGTCTGATACAGTATTTTTATACTACTGTAATTATTCGCTTATTATACGTATTCGTATATAATACGCCCCCTAACTTTGAGCTGGGAAATTCCGGAAGCGAGCATATATCGTGTATAATGCGCAATAACATTTTAGAATTTGCAGCAGGTAAAGTTAACTAAAATTTAACATTTCGAATTTTGATCATGTTTATTCAGTATTCGGAGCAAGCGCTCGGCCGTGTCCGCACTCAAATGCAACAAGCTTGCAGTGGAAATAAGGTCAAAGTAGACAGAGTATTAAAAACAAAGGCACATTACGAAGGCTATAGATTATTTTTCTGTAGCTTTGTAAAACTGAAGTAGACATTGCTATTACGAATTTAAGTAACCCGATAAAAAAAATATAAAATTGTTATAATGTCTTTGATACGAATAGAAGGGGCGCAAAGCAAAATGAGATTAATAACTATGTAAAGAATTTAAAAAATATACAAAGTGTTAATCATTTAAATTCTTTGCTGAACATTAGTTAGTTTGATCCGTATGTATAACTAGCAGCATGGCCCGGCGTTGCCCGGCGTTGCCCGGCGTTGCCCAGCGCTTGATTCAAAAATCGTACGACTCATACAGCAATCGTTATCACTTGACTTAAAATATTTTTGCCCTTCCTTGCCTTTAAAGGAGTGCCTTTTGCCGTGCTGATGTTGCTACATTCCTTACTTCTTGCCTATCTCACACTGCAATTTTTTTCTAAGCTCTATACTAAACATTAAATCTGTTACGAAAAAAGAACTAAACAAAATGAACACCAAACGATCAGCTTTAAAAAAGGACTCGTAAATGGAAAAACCGAATGAAAAAACAATGTTAACAACAAATACTTTTTCACACCCAACCCAGTTCTGCGAAATCAGAATCAACGTTGAGTTTAAGCAAGCGAATGAGCCAATTGGAGTAAAGGGCCATGAAGATTTAAATTTTCCCACTTGTGACGAATGCAGCTATCGAAGTTTTTGCATGTTAGCATGCTAGTTAACACTCGTGTCAGCCAGCTGATGGCTCTCACGCTGGCCAATAGAATCTTCCTGCCTATTCGTGGCAGCTATAGGCTCTCACTCTGGCCAGTAGAAAATGGCCGCAAACTACATGAAAACTGCCGTAGAAACATGAAAAAAAATCGATTATTTCCACTATCGATGGAAGTTGGGAAATGCAACGTCGGTCTTGGCCTTAATACTAACTTGGAGCATGTGCATGTAAATTTTGGTGCAAATCCGTCGAAAATTGCGGCCGTGCATTCGTTACACACACACACGCACACACACATCCTACCTTTTATAGATAGAGAATTACATAGATAAATTTATAGATAGGATATTTCAAGGCACGTGGCACGAGGAAAGATAAATATTTAATTCATGTTTATAAATCTCTACTCTTTTTTTTAAAGCAAGAGAGGTGTATTATAAATGAATGGTAATGGTATGATTAGCCATTGCCATACAGGAAACATTCGTCATCCATTTACGGAACAGAGTTAGCGTTACCATTGATGAAATTTAAAAAAAAACAACCTTTCTTTAAAAATGTCTTTCAGGAAAATAGTCTTCTCAAGTCGATTGTTATCACTGTTTCTCAAGGTGAGTTTCCTTCCTAACTTTTTGGTTTTGGTAATGTGGAAAGTCAGCGTCTTGATTATATCATTATTTTTCCTTCTAGATACATGTAATATCCATATTAGTTGTTGCTGTTGTTGAAAGGCCTTCAGAGATGAGGCTCTTGCTATTTGGTAAAATTCTTTGTGATTTTTTAGTGCAAATCTATACGATCTAATTATGGCATATATGCTTATTTGGTATTTACTGACTTTATCCTACTACCAAACAAAACACAAGTTAGGTTAATCAGTGAAAATTTGATAAAATGAGGTGAATAATGCGCTCATCCATTTATTTTACTGTTGTGGTAGGATCCACCTAATTTGCATAGTGGAGTACCGACCATATAAATATGGTTGGTACCGGGAAGAGGGGGGGGGACGAATCAAGAGATTCAACCAGAGACTCTGCCCGACTGCGACTCAGTCAACACATTCTCCAGGAACGGTCTTCCCAGGAATATACAAAAGACTATATGTAAATATTGTGTACACTTTCTTGTTTCAATACATTTTGTTCTACGTACATTTTGTGTTGCATTATTATTCCATGCATTAGTCAAGTTTCAACATTTACAAAACTATGGAGTCTTCTAAGGAAGCGAGTTAATTCCTGTTACAGATGTCTACTTAGGCAAATCTTCGTTTGTTCAACACCAACAGAATCAACCTGTCGTTTATGCCAACATTATTGTGAACGAGCCTTAGTTTCAGTTTCTGGGAAAGAGTGTCGAATGTAGCGTGATCAGTAAAAGCACAACTTAAATTCCTGCTGACGATTACTTGTGTCAATTTCGTCTAACCAATTTTACTCCAACACCTTTGGTAAAACGACAGAGATATGTTTCTAGTTACGAATGCTGAGAATAGGATGGGCAGAGCATGTGAGAAAAGAAAAAGGCGAATAGAAAATACAAATAAAATGCAGCTAACAATCAGAAAGAGATAGCTAAAATTTGGGGGACATGTGATGAAGAAAGAAGGCTTGAAGTTAACACTGACCGAGTGTATTAAGGCAAGAGAAGCAGGGAAAACAGTGGGTATACTTCTTAACGCGTTTGTGTAAATATATACAGGGATCACGCAGACAAGACGCGAGGTCAATGGGATAAGAACTACATGGAGTAACTGATATAATGGAATAACCTTTCGCCTCCATGAGTGACTACACTATAGGCAGTAACTAGCTATAAGTAGCTGTAAATCAACGGACTACCGAGACTTGCTGGAATCTGTTCCAACAAGACGGTTGAACTCTCTGCCTTCGGGCAGAGAGAAACCCGGACGAGGCTCCGCCGAAGGGCAGAGTCTCGTTCGGGGAGGTTGAACAACCCGATTCTTTGTTTACTGTTTCTACGGGCATTTTTTGGCTGTGCCTACGTGCACGGAATACCCCTCGACCTTGTGCCACATCTTTCTCTCGTGGGGGTGCAAGTAAATAACGACTTGCTGAAATCTGTTATTCAGATCCTGGTTGCTGTCGAACTCTCGAGGCTATGCCGAAGAGCAGGGTCTCGTCCGGGGAGGTAGACAGACCCGAACCCGTTTATGCGGGGTTACTGGGAATTTTTGGCCGAGCCTACGGGCTCGGATTGCCCCGCATTAAATTCGGCCTTGTGCTACATCCTTCCTTGTTGGGAGGCAGGTAAATACCGACTAGCTGGGATCTGTTACTCATCTCTTAGGTGTTGTCGAACTCTCTGCCTTTGAGCAGAGAGCAACCCGGACAAGGCTATGCTGAATGGCAGAATCTCGCCCGGGGCGGAAGACAGACCCGAACCCGTTTATGCGGGGTTACGGTGAATTTTTGGCCGAGCCTACGGGCTCACATTGCCCCACATTAAATTCGTCCTTGTGCCATGTCCTATCCCTAGGGGGGTTGGTAAATATTACTAGCTGGGATCTGTTGAGTATGACTCAGACTTACGCGAGAACTACCGACCTTCCAATAGTAGCACTCACTACTGGATTGACTTGCGACGACCTTGTGCATAACTGTTACATTTATTCTTATTGTACTGGTTTTTACAATAAAACTTTACTTAATTTTTCCACTTTATTTTTCAAGTATATAATATATATCCTATAAGCAGTATATATATATCCTATAAGCACGGAATATAACAGTAACAAACAATAGAAACTCGTGAAATATAAACGAAGTAGAAGATGATTGAGAGATATAAATATTTGTTTGCAAGATGAAGAAATTTCTGAAAAACGGATTTATTACAATAATCCAAAATGAGAAAGGTCGTAAATGAACAACTTCGTCTGAACTAGATAGAATACCATACGACGCAGTCGTAATCATAGAATCATTATGATTTCTATAACCATTTCCATTGTTGTATGGTATGTCCTTCGCCAGGGTACCTACCATACGGTTTTGAATTCAGAGCGGCCCTTCTCATAGACTAGTTTCCAAGCGCGGCTAAAAAGCCCAGTATCTTCTACTATTTGATCCATATCTTAAGAAAAGGTGTATTCCTACCATTCCCAAGGTATTTGTGCTAGAGTTTTCTTGAAATTCGAACATTTCTTGTTGAGAGCCACTAACCATTACCCAATCTGCACATAACCCTCCTAAAAAAAACAATCAGAGAAAGAAATTTCCATTTAGAGTATTCTTCTTTTATGTGCCATATCCCTTCAGGACGTAAGCGATCATGGTCCTCCACATATTCGTTTCCCTTGTAGCTCTTAATAAATTTTGTCTTTATGTTATTTCTTCCAAACCCGGTTCTGCTATCCATTTGCTCAAGCCCATCAAGTATGTCACGCGTGGCTTTCCTCTGTCCCTCTTTCCCTCAATCTGTCCTATGAGTATCAGATTTTCCAAGCCCTCCTTCCTCATTACGTGCCCCAGAAATTTCAACTGCCTCTTCTTGATGTTAAGTATAAGTTTCCTTTTTGTTTCCATTTCCTCCAAAACCTCGTTGTTGCTCACATGTTCGGTTCATAGTATCTTCAGCATCCTTCTGTAGAACCACATTTCCGCTGCTTCGAGTCTCTTCTTAATCTTGGAGGAGATTGTCCAGCGTTTGCTGCCATACAGGAGGATAGATATCACGTAACAGTTCAGTACTCTTTTCTTTGTTTCCAACGAAACTTTCCTGTCTTGTAATATTCTGCTTAGCTTTTGGGAATCGACTTTTCCCATTCCAATACTTTTACGGATCTCAAGTTGCACTTCTTTCTGTCCTCTGTTAGAACACTTCCCACATATTTCAATTTCTGTACCTGCTTGATTTTAGTATCCACGACCTGTAATTTGCATTTTGGGTTCATCCTTTTACTGGTAGCCATGCATTCTCTCTTGTAGTTTATACTTAGTCCATTCTTCTCGCTTGCCTTCGCTACCTGTTGTAGTTTCCTTTTCGTGTATGCTATAAGCACTTTGTGATCTGCATATCATATTTTTTTGGATTGAGGCCGCCAATTATGAATTCTGGTATGATTTCTACTTCTCTCGGCATTGCCCCACTGTATTGTTTGAATAGATCCGGTGACAAGAGACATCCTTGTCTTATACAGCTTTTTATTTTTGTATATCTGTTGAATTCATTTTCTGTCTGTATGCAGGCGTTTTACTGCCAGTATAGATTCTTGATTATTCTAATGTCTTTCGCGAATATGTCAAGCAGCTCCAACAGATCTTTGTGGCGTACTTTGTCGAATGCCTTTGCGTAGTCTATAAAACACAGGTACACGTCCTTCTGCATTCGTATTGCTCTTTGTGATAACATTATGAGCATAAATATCGTTTTCCTTGTTCCATTGTCTTTAACGAACCCGCACTCTTCTTGTCCTATATCTGGCTTGATTCTGCTGCACACGCTATTTAACATGAATTCGGATGATGAGTTTTTATTTATGTGGCTCATTAGGCTGATTGTTGGGTGGAGTTCACATTCGTTAGTGCCTGATTTCTTAGGCAGTGCTGTAAAAATAGATCTGCTTAAGTCTTCCGGCATACAACCACTATTGTAGATTTAATTTATAATTTCTGTAATCTTGTCTATGCCGAAATCGTCTAAGGCTGCTAGCATCTCTATTACAATTCCATCTGACCCTGCCGCTTTGTTTCTGTTCAATTCGGCCAGTGCAACTCCCAGTTGGGTTTTTACTATTTTAAGTTCGTCGGTATTTCTGTGCATTGCCGATTGTTCTCTTTCGTCGCGGAAAAGATCTCCAATATATTCGAAAGCTGAAGAAATCTTTTCTTTCGCTAATATAAGCGTTCCGTCCTTAGATTTTATGCAGCTTGTTAGTTCCCTTATTTTTTATGCATATCTCCTTTTTCTGTGATATTCATTCTTTCTGTTTCTGTGCATTTTTCGTTGAGCCATTCCTCTAGAGCCTGCATGCATCTGTTCCTTATTTCTTTGCGTAGTTTTCTTTTTTCCGTTCCATGTCTTGGCACTGTTTTCTGTCTCCTTTGCATCATGTCAAGAATCTCATTTGTGATCTATTCGTTTTTCTTTTTTCGTCCATTTTCCTTTGGGATTATCTAGTTTGCTGATGTCACTAAAGTTTCTCTTAGTGTGCCCCACTTCTTCTTTTTACACCGTTCATATATTTATCATCATGTTTGGGTTGTTCAGGTGTCTGTTGTATTGTAATTTTTGTTGTTGCGTTAGGCCTTTTCAGTTTTTATAGTTTCATTCTTATTTTACATATAGCAGGGAGGAGGTGATCGCTTCAGCATGAACAACAGCATTCCTGAATGTCTTGTTGATATTTATGTAGTCGATTTGGTTTCTAGTTTCTCTTCCTGGCCTTTTCCATGTCCATAATGGTCTTGGGTGTTCTTGGAAGCAGGTTTTGTCTATTACCTAGTCATTCGCTGTGCACCATTGATTCCATTTTTCTCAGCGTTCGTTGCGGGCTCCTAGTCCTAGTCCAGCTATTTCCTTATCCCTCTTCTTGCCTACTTTGGCATTCAGGTCTCCCTCGATAATTATAATTTCTTGTCATTTACTCTGAGCCATGGCGTTGTCTAGCATGGAGTAGAAAGATTCGATTTCTTCTTCCGTACTTTCTACTGTCGGTGCATACACAATTATAATAGATATATTGAAAGGTTTTCCTTTCAGTTTAACTACAGGAATTATTTCAGATAACTGACAGTATCCCAGAACGCATTTCTTGATGTCTTGATCTAGTATCAATCCAACTCCTTTTACATTTTTCTCTCCGATGCATATATAATACTACGGCTGTAACTAAAAAATTCTCTTTTGTTTATTCACCTAGTTTCACATACACCTAAAATGTTGGCATTTAACCTACTCATCTCCTGTTTCACATTATCCAACTGGACACAGTTGTTTAACGTTCTAACGTTCCATGTTCCGAGAGTTAGTTTTTGTTTGATGCGAGCAGTCGGTGGATGACGGTCAGGTGACACCTGTTGTTCATGTCGTTCTTTACCGGGCGAGGAGTTAATTGCTATAGACTTAACCTCGTTCACGCCGTTAGCTCGTTTGATAATTCCCATGATATTTCTTGTGATTAATAGTGGAGTGGTTTCCTGTTAACTTCTCCAGGTGGTTTATTAGTACACCGCTTCTAGTGAACTGACCGCTGACTCATCGTGAGTTTTTCCGCACTTTGTTAGCTCTTATTTTTCATCCGTTTAGATTACGGATTTCAGAGGCCTGGACAAACTGTTAGTGCGCAATCTGGATGTCGACCAGTGACGTCATTGAGTGACAGCATCCGTACTCGCGTTTCAAACGTTATGCAGTAAACTATTTCCTTTGCTAGAATTGGACGTTTATAATTCAACGCTACTTGTCTGAAAAATATATCGAATCGACAACGGAATCGTTCTTTGATGATTAATACACAGTTTCGCTGAAAGGTGGTGTATAGTATTAGATCAAGAAAAATGATTTGATTACTAAATCACGATGCTCTGGATTTATATGTAAGAAATTCTTTTTTAAATTACTGGAAAACTTAATAAAAATCTAAGCGGACACTCATTACACTAGAATAGTTTTAGTATAGCTAGCTTGCCGATCATAATTTTGTGTTCAGTTTTAAAATAGATTTTACAAAGCTTATATGATTGCTGTATATTGTCATGATGTCTATAATTCGTTCTGTTTCTTACTCCAGTTGTGATAAATTTCTATAATTGTCTGTTTTCTAAGTTTTGCTCCAGATAAATTTCTATAATTGATTTTACTGCAGGTTCCGATTCTGATAAACATCTATAATTGTTTCTATTTCAAATTCTGATTCTAATAAATTTCTATGACTGGTTCTATTTCAAATTCTGAATCTTAATTTATTTAATTGGCTCTATTTCAGATTCTGATTTTAATAAATTTCCACAATTGATTCAATTTCAAATATTTATTCAAATAAATGCCCATCATTGTTTCAATTTTACATTCTAATACTAAAACTTTTCTATGCCTGGTTCTGTTTCACATTCTGATTTTAATAAATATAGATAAATGGTTCTCTTTTAGATTCTGATTGTAATAAATTTCTATAATTGGTTCTATTTCAGATTCTAATAAATTTCTGTAATTGGTTCCATATGAGATTCTTATTCTAATAAATTTCAATGACTCGTTCTATTTCAGATTCCGATTCTAATAAATTTCCATAACTGATTCAATATCTATTCTAATAAATGCCTACAATTATTTCAATTTCAGATTCTGATTCTAAATTTTTTCTATGCCTGGCTCTATTTTAGATTCTGATTCTAATAAATTTCTATATTTGGTTCTATTTCAGATTCTAATAAATAAGTTCTGATTTTAATAAATTTCTATAATTTGTTCTATTCATGATTCTGATTCTAATAAATTTCTATTATTGTTTCCATTTAACATTCTGATGCTGATAAAATTCTATTTCAGATTCTGACTTATAAATATCTATAATTAGTTCTATTTCAGATTCTGGTGCTAATAAATTCATATAATTGGTTTTTACTTCAGATTCCGATTCTGATAAATTTCTATTATTGATTCAATATCAAATTCTGATATTAATGAATTTCTATAACTGGTTTTATTTCAGATTCTGATTCTAATAAATTTCTATAATTGGTTATTTGGGATTCTGATTTTAATACATTTCTATGACTGGTTCTGTTTAAAATTCTGATAAATTTCTATAATTGTTTCTATTTCGGATTTCTGAATGTCACTGAATTTGTGGATTTTGTTATATATTACTCAGTCTAAAGAAACGTATCCATTTCATTTCATAATATGATAAATAATAAATCCGTCATTGATATTTCTTCAATGTCATTTTGCTTAACACGAAACTAAAACCTTTAGAAAATTCACCTATGCACAGTAAAAACTACAAAAACAGTAACTAAGCGGATGTTAGTATTGGATATCAAGTATGAATTGAACTAAGTTCAGAAGGATTACCTTTGTGGTCATTTCTGAAAGATGAGGCGATGCGAGATTTGCAGGATTTTATATGACAAACAAATTTTCAATTTGCTAAGAAAGAAACGTTAGATAAACAAATAATAGTTTTATTGATTCATTAATTATATTAAAAATAACAAACAAGATCATGGACGACGACAAATATGCCATGTAATAAAATAAAAGTAAAGATAAATATAAACAAATATTTGTTGCTTTTTAAGATGAAGGATTCTAAATGCTCGTTCGTTGCAGAGACCCGGGTAGTTTTATTCAATTATCGAAAGAATCGTAATGCGAATTGGATGTATTGCGGTTCAAACTTACCTCTAAAGATAACAAAAGCTGACGATTCTTCCGGTTAGTTGTGTCTGCAAAATAAAATTCAAAGAAGTAAGGAAAATTATGGATAAAGTCAAATAGTACGAAAAGAAATGAGAGGAAAAGAAAAAAAAAGAGATGAAAAAGAGGGGAAGCAGAAAACGTGCAAATTATAGAAGATGAAGAAAAAGGAAAGAAAATGACTAAATGTAAGTAAAGTAAAATAAAGTAAAAGAAAGAAAAAAAGAAGGAAGGAAGAAAGAAAGGAGAGGAGAAATGAAAAATAAACAAAAGGATAAAAAGACGAACAGCAAAAAAAGAAAACACGAGAGGAAAAATAAAAAAAAATATATAGAAGAAGGAGCTGAAGGAAAGAAATCCACTATTTTGTTCTTTGATATTTAAAGTAAAAAACAAATAATTCATGCCAAAGTAAAGAACGAAATATGTGATTGTTTGAAAAGAATTCAGAGCGGAAGTAGACATGTATGTTTACAAAGAAGAGGGCGACCTTTGAAAATCAGGCGAAATAAATAGTAGTTCAGGAATAATGTCTAGTAGATAACAAAAACAGAAATAAAAAATAACTGTCTTTGTTAACCGCTTAAAAGTCGTGATGCAACGAAATATTATTTCACTGTTTATATTGGAGATTAATGATCACCCATGGCCAAAGGTATCACTTTTAAATATCTGAATTATTTAACATTATTTTCACTTAAAATTATTAAAATTGTTAGGTCTAAATCAGAAGAAAATAATAACCGGCTTTATCTGAAATACACAATCGAAAGACTGAACGGCCGCATGAAAAAGATCTGAGGTTTACAAGTTCCACAAATTTCTAAGTTGTCCAAATTTACATTAAAATTATACTAAATTTGCTTTTTCTTACCTTCAGAAAGGCATGAATCCATTTCACCCCACTGCCATGCATTAAATAGTAAGACTTTCTGGAAGAATAAATGTCGTTCTCAAAAAGATTGCTAATAAAATATTCACTAGCAAAAAAAAAAAAAAAAAAAAAATCCTACAAAACAAAAAAGTGTTACAGGTTTTACTAACCAGCAAATGGTTAATAATCCATAAACAAGAAATTAATCAACGAATTAATTGTTGCGACTTTATATATTTATTCTATTTAGAAGTTGTAATCAACATAATAATCCGGTGTTGTCCGAAATTCTTAATTACATTTCCTTTATCAATATCAGATATATATTTCTTCATTTTAATTTTGTTTCTAGTTTATACTTAGTATAAAATGAGGAAAGAGTAATGGTTACCGGCACGGAAAGTGGAATCGGTGAGCCAGGTCACCTTCTCATTTAGTCTTTTGCGTTCCTTTCGCAGTAATTAACTAAGGGAAATCATAAAACTATCTTTCTCCAGCTATATGTCGGGTGAAACTGAACTCTGTATCCTTGATTGGCACTCATAGAAAAGTCAACGGGAAACTACATCATTATCCTTCGCAAGCTCTTATGGTAACCCATAGATATTACCGATAAAGAGGTTATGGAGAGTTATTATCTTTTACAGCCTGAAGTGACGTGGCGTTAAAAGATTTTGCATCTAGTAATAATAATATGCCTAATAGTTTTAAGCTGCCCTAGTTTAATAACATTTTCATTATTAATATTTATTTTATTTTATTTTAATTTCTTTCTAACTCTACGACTGTTAAGCGCATGGAGAGAAAATAAAGAATTAATCTCCAACGAGACCTGAACACGCACCATGTATTCATCAGAGTGTCCGGTCCATTCATTTTCATAAACACACGTATAATGTAAAACTGCCTGTGACTTGCGAGAGAGAGAGACACACACACAGAGAGAGACAGATACACAGAGAGAGAGAGAGAGAGAGAGAGACACACACACACACACACACACACACACACATATATATATATATATATGAAAAAGATTGTTTTGGTAACAGTTGTCAATATTCTGTATTGACGTTGCTTGACTTCGGTGAGCGTACGGGAAGCGGCGTTTCAACGTGATGTGTCATAAGCTAAAGAAAAAAAGAAAGAAAGAAAGAAAAAAAGAAAGAAAGAGAGAAGGAAATTAAATGAAAATAAAGACTTAATAATAACTATAGAAATGCAAGATTAACTATCGATGAAGAAAGACAGAAATTAAAATAACGATAACTATAAAAGCTATTCACGCGAAAACCCGTGCTTACTATTTAAAGAGCCCAAATGGTAACAGTAAGGGTTATAGGTGTTTCCTTACAAGGAAGTATTCACCATTCATTGACTGAACAATCATTAAAATTTGTAAAATCTTTCTTTAAAACAATTTTTTAATGAAATAGCTTACTCTTAAGCTTAAGTCCAGTAATTGTTACCGCTCTTAACAGTCTTGGTGGAGGCTTCCTTCCGAATATTTTGTTTGAAATAGTGCGTAACGTGAACATCATGATTATATCATTATTTTTTCTTCGATTTACATATCATAACCATATAAGTTGTTGCTCCTGTCGAAAGCCCTCAAGTGATGTGGTTTCTGTTATTTGGTACAGTTTTTGTATGTGATTCTGTAACGACAGTCCACGAAGAAGAATGATCCTCGCTAAGACTTACAGGTTTCATTGGAAGACATTTTTAATCATTGGTTCGAGAAAGCAGTTTAGATAATTCTTAACGAGTTTGGCAAAATGCATACGAAAATTTATATTTGATGAGCTTACTTAATTACATGACTAGAGGTTTTAGGTCAATGTTATGGTTTTGTATCAGATTTGCTGGTGTTGGGTGAAACTACCCCAAGGACGAGAGAAATACGTGGCTAATTATTCTTAGATGAAGATCGTACAGAAAGACGTTCATAAGAGGAATAATAAGAAAAGAAATATGGTTTCTATAGACTTTTTAAATAGTTCACAGTATGATACCTCGTATATTGAAAAGTTTAATTATGTTATAATGTTCAAAATTATGGTAACATTCTTTGCAATGTGAAACTGGAGGTTAAAATTAACAGCTGCTGTATAATCCTGGAGGCCAACTTAAGTTGGATATGCTCCTCCAACTCTTCCCTACTAAGCAAAGAAAACTACACCGCGCACTATTCCTTACTGCTTTCACTTAATAGCGCGCCGATGTAAGTCATTCTGTGGTAATTTTCAATTTTATTCATATTTTGATATGTATTAGCATTATTTTTAACAGCACATTTCGTTTAGAACAGTTTTATCTTCCCTTTGCTCTGTTATAATATCTTGGAGTGTTTAAGTAGTTTCAATAATTGGCTCTCATCTTATTTTTCGACACATTGAAGTAAAAATATTTTTATCAATGATAACAAAAGGCGAAAAAATTCATACACATCAAAGATATTCGAAACCGGTTCACAAAACCTAAATCATGACTTTAAATTAGTTTTGTAAACATTGGTTTAATTTCTCATTGGTTTCTCCAGATTTCATTGCCTTGGGCCATGCTAAGATATATGATTTCTCTCCGAATGCGAAAAAGAAAATATCACCAAGTGACCTTGATTATATTACATTAATATTTCGGGGAAGTTTCTTCGTTTCTTTCATCATTTATCGTAACACTCGAATCACTCTATATATGGCATCATTTTACTGCAATCATTTTAATGACACTGCAGTCTCAGTGCATTCGGCAGTAATCCCTCTTTTATACATGTTTCGTTACAAATAAATGACTAGGTAATTCTATTCATTTTGTTATTGCATTTTACTTGCATGTGAACAAGAGTTCCTTTTTTAACATAGTGAGTCTAGAAAGGAAAGTATGCATAACATACGTACTTCTGTAAAGAAGAAGAAGAAGGAGGAGGAGGAGAAGAAGAAAAAGAAGAAGGAGGAGAAGGAGGAGAAGGAGGAGAAGGAGAAGAACTCGTTTACTTGATTGTTAATTCTGGGTGCATTAGGCTAATGTATTAGCCATTTTCAAGGGTTTGTTTTGTCAGGGTTTTTTTAAACGCTTTTTGTAGTTTCCGTTGTGTATCTCTCTCTCTCTCTGTCCCTCTCTCTCTCTCTCTCTCTCTCTCTCTCTCTCTCACACACACATATAATTGGACACTGAGGTCAAAGCTGTGGGCGACAGTCTGTTTTGTACATGTACCCAATCTTATACCGTGATGATTGCGTTCAAGCTTGAAACAGATTGTCACTATTTGGTGTTGATCTTATTGTTCACTCTTATATATACAATAGCTCTATCCTGGAGAGAGCTGTTACCAAAACGATACTTTTACTGATATATATATATATATATATATATATATATATATATATATATATATATATATATATATATGAATAATACCTAAATGAGTGACTGTTTGGGGATACTAGGTAAACTTGGATATGCGGGTGGTGTAAAGGATAACGGCGTGAAATAAGAAATCGGAGAGCCGTGTTCCAATTCCAGTCGTGTTTGTCATATTTACTTTGGGAAAGGTATGAATCCACTTCTTCTCCCTCCAATTATGGGTTAATTAGTCGTAATTGTATCAGTAAATCATTATTATCCCCACCCCAATTCTTACAATCTAAAAAATGTTTTCTGGCTTTAAATAAGCAGCAAAATATTGATAAACCGTAAAAAACAAATTAATAAAAAAAAAAATTGTTTCTTTTCCTTTTTTCTTATTTTCTTTCTTTATTTCGTCGATATTGTATCCTATTTTTTTATAGTTATTATTTATCTATTTCATATTTTAATTCATTTCTCTTTTCTTCCTTTGACATCATATCGAGTTTGCTATCGTTCTTATTTATGGTATTTATTTTCATTTCTTGCTTTCTTTCTTTTTCAACATATAATCATGACTCTGCCCTCCCCTGATTTTCAACATATTCATGTTTTCTTTCTTTCTTTCTTTCTTTCTTTTTCAACATATAATCATGACTCTGCCCTCTCCTGATTTTCAACATATTCATCTTTTCTTTCTTTCTTTCTTTCTTTCTTTTTCAACATAAAATCATGACTCTGCCCTCTCCTGATTTTCAACATATTCATGTTTTCTTTCTTTCTTTCTTTCTTTTTCAACATATAATCATGACTCTGCCCTCTCCTGATTTTCAACATATTCATGTTTTCTTTCTTTCTTTCTTTCTTTTTCAACATATAATCATGACTCTGCCTTCTCCTGATTTTCAACATATTCATGTTTTCTTTCTTTCTTTCTTTCTTTCTTTTTCAACATATAATCATGACTCTGCCCTCTCCTGATTTTCAACATATTCATGTTTTCTTTCTTTCTTTCTTTCTTTTTCAACATATAATCATGACTCTGCCCTCTCCTGATTTTCAACATATTCATTTTCTTTCTTTCTTTCTTTCTTTCTTTCTTTCGCAACATATAATCATGACTCTGTACTCTCCTGATATTTCTTTTTTCTATTAAATTTTATTCTGAACTTCTAATCTTCACTTTCTTTTGTTGTTCTTTCGCTATAATCTTGCAAGCTTTCGTTTTGTTTTCTTTCTGATATTTTTTTGTTCATCGGTATTTAATCAATCGTCTTTTTATTGTTTTTTGTCAAAGTTCTTTTCGGAATATCTTATTTTTTTCAACATCTTTTTTTTACTCCTTTATTTTCGAGGTCTCTATAAAAATTCTCATTAGTTATTTGGGTCTTAGCAAAATGAAGAAAAATTGTGCCTGAGTATGAGAATCTTTGTGTTCAGTATTTTCATTGGCATAATGTAATCATGTCGCATTGGGGGGGGAAAGTCTTTAAAATTTGGTTATTGGGATCTCTGTGCTTTGACATTTGCAGAAATGTGCCATAAGGCATAAATAAAAATACAATAAAGAAAAATATTTTAAAAAATGAAGTAAAGGAAGATGTCGAGTCATGTTGTAATAAGAGAATGAACGCAAAAGTCCCACACAAATATATGTAAACACAAAACCACATCCATATGTAACCACACTAAGGTACACAAATGCACAAACACGCGCGTGCGCACACACGCATATTTTAACAGAAATAACGACAAGATTAAGCATTTATTAATACGGATATTTCATTGCGTAATTTCTATGCATAAACTTGATTAACTGAAAAGGATTTATTTGCAATAGAAAATTTGAAATTTAATTTTATATATCTAATTACTGATGTATTTTCCTTGGTAATATAATACATTATTGGCCACAATAAAATCCGTTATTGATCTGAAAAATAAAAATCCGCTCTTAATTATTATAATTTATATGCAACCCCCTACCAAAAAAAACCGCTTAAATAAAAAGGTTTTATTTATGTAACAGAAATTTTAACATGTTATTTCTTACATCCAATTACTGACGTATTTCTCCTGATAATATAACAGTTTAGGGACCAAATAAAAATCCGGTATTAATTTTAAAAATTAAAATAAACACACTATAATGAATTATGATTTTCTGAAGAAATTCAGTATTATTTTAAAATAATTTAAAAAATTCAGTATTAAGTAAGATTTATGAAAATAATGGAATGTTATTAACGCCAAGAAAAGACACTTGAAATTTCTTTCATAATGAGGAAAGAGGGCTTGGGAATTATGATATTCACAGGACAGATTGATGGCAAGAGGAATAGAGGAAAAGAACGCATAACATAGTGAGCTTGATTGAGTAAATGTATGACGGAACAGAGTTCAGGAGAAATAAAAAAGACAATGGTTATTAAGAACTACAAATGACAGGAAGTTCACTATTTACATTGCTCGGACTATCATCCTCATCTTCGTTGCCATATTTATCACAACGTTTCGGCCGTTGTACGCTCCCTCCCCCTTCAGGTGGTTGGAATGTCAAACTGAACCCTTTATTTCGCTCGTTGGGGTAGATTGTTCTAGTTCCACGTGCCATGTCTAATGGATGTCAGTTATCAGTAATCTCCTATTAATTCCCCTCTCTAAGTTCTCTGCCGCCTTAACCAGGTATTGAACTCACACTCTTTGGATCCTGTCACTGGATCTAACTAATTATCCACTGTGTCATGTGTCCTTGAGGACATCTGTGTATGTCTTTCTGGGTATTATAAACTTAATGTCTTCAGCACTAATTTTTTACCAGTGCTCATATTGCAATTCTTGCTGTTATCATTTTATAATTTTTTACCAGAGATCATATTGCAATTTTCGCTGTTATTATTGCTTTTCTCTGACACTCCTTATTACTGGTTACCATATTATATTTATTTCTATGCTTGGTCGGCTCAAGAGATTTTTATGGCCTAGCATATATTTACGAATTTTCCCATCATTTTCTATGTCTATGATTTCAACCTGATCCCACAAAGGGCGGTGATTTCCCTTTTCTCTCCATATGTGGTCAGCTACGCCTAATTTTTCTCCTCTTGTACCCGCCTATCCCAGTTTATTGGGGCTGCTGCCATGTACACAGGGTTGTTACGTTGTAAAGTAATGCTTATACTGAACAATTCTTTATGTAATGTCTCTGGGTCGCCACTTATATTTCGAGGATTTCTTCAATAGAATTACCAATGAAGAAAACCGAAGAAGGATCCAAAATTACCTGGATAAATCCTTCAGACATGAATTTGATGTAGTCAAGATTCGCCAAGTATAAAAATTAAATAGATTGTAAGGTCAGAAGGTGACGCACAAGGTCCATCACCCACCAGTGAAAGCATCAGTCAATATCAGCTGAGTGGCTCTGAAGAGTCAGTATTAAATAAGGGTCTCATCTTCGCCTCAACTATCAGGCGAGTGCCATACTTGGACATAACTGCCAGAATCGAGGAATTGACCTTGAACTTACTACAGGTTCAGGCGGATGAGCTAAGATGGAGGCTGAGACAGACTTAGGACAAAGTCAAGCCGCCCAAGTCACACACCATAAAACTGGAGAGGTTGGCAATTTGTTCCCTACAGAGGAACGAAATCATAATCATACTACTGGTTAACAAAGGCAATGCTACTGTAGTGATGGACAAATCAGATTATACAAGAAAGCTGGAAGACATCATACAGTAAAGTAAAAAAAAGGATCCTACAATGAAAACGGAACGCAAACTGTCACAGGTACTAATCAAGAAAAAGGATCACTCAGTACCTAAGATGTATAGGCAGTTGTCGCAGCGTTACACCAAGCTACCTTACATATACGGTCTCCCTAAGATTCACAAGGACGGTATTCCGCTCAGGCCGATTGCTAGTTTCCAAGGCTCTGTGTGCCACCCTCTGAGTCGCTTCCTTGTAGATATAATTGACCCATTGATCGGAAAGTCACCTTCATATCTCCGAAACTTCACCCACTTCGTGGAAATAATCAGATGCCCACATCCTATCCAACCAGATGATGAGCTTGGACGTGGTGAGTTTGTTCACCAAGGTGCCCACGGAGAAGGCACTCTCAGTAGTCAGGGACAGATTGGCCTCTAACTCATCCCTATGTGAACGGACCTGTATTCCAATAGATAATCTGATGGAGATGTTGACTTTCTGTACACAAACAACACACTTCGGAATGGGATCCCACGTATATCGACAGGATGAGGGCTTAGCAATAGGCTCGCCATTATCACCAGCAATGGCGAATATATACATGGAATACGTTGAGGAAATGGCATTAGAATCTATATCTCTAAGGCCAACTCTATGGTTAAGCTACGTAGATGACTCCTTCATACTCTGGTCACACCAGAAAAATGTCCAGGCTCTACTGGACAATGTGAACTCAATATGACCTTCGATAGAGTTCGCGATGGTGAAAGAGAGTAACAACATTTCTAGATGTTCTAATATCTCAAACAGAGCATGGGTTCAAGACATCGGTATACCGCAAACCAACATTCACCGGGAAGAACCTCAATTTTAACTCCCACAATCCATACAGCATAAAGAAAAGGATCGTCCGCTGCTTACAACACTGAGCAAAAGTCATGTGGCGACCCAGATATATTAGATAAAGAATTGGTCATTATAAGCAGTACCCTACAACCTAACAACTACCCTGGGTACATGGCAGCAGCCCCAATAAACTGGGATATGCGGGTGCAAGAGGAGGAGGACAACAACACTCAGAAAACAGTCTGCCTGACTTATGTGAAAGGGCTATCGGAGAAAATACAAAGGATCTGCGGTCCATATAACATCAGGACAACCTTCAAAAGCTGGACGACACTTCGCAGATACCTCTCCCGAGTAAGACCCCTCATAGAGGAGAATATAACTAAAAATTGTGTGTACTCGATCCCGTGAGTCTACGGAAAGAAATATAAAAGGGGCGACAGGTCGCCCCCTTAAACTAAGGCTTCAAGAACACCAAAAAGCTGTAACACGAGGGGAAGTGGGAAAATTAGGTGTGGATGACCACATATGGAGAGAAAAGGGAGATCACCGCCCTCTGTGGGATCAAGTTGAAATCATAGACATAGAAAATCATTGGAGAATTCGCAAACTTAAGGAATCAGGATATATGCTAGGCCACAAAAAACTCATGAGCCGACCAAACATAGAAATGAATACAATATGGGAACCAGTAATAAGGAGTACCAGAGAAAAGCAATAATAACAGCGAAAATTGCAATATGAGCTCTGGTAAAAAGCATATAATGATAACAGCAAGAATTGCAATAAGAGCACTGCTAAAACATGAATGCTGAAGACATTAAGTTTATAATACCCAGAAATTCATATACAAATGTCCTCAAGGACACATGACACAGTGGATAAAGGCGTTAGTTAGGGAATTAACAGTGGATAACTGATAACTAGCATCCATCAGTCATGGCACGTGGAACTAGAACAATCTACCCCAGCGAGCGAAATAAATGGTTCAGTTCGACATTCCAACCACCTGAAGGAGGCCGGAGTGTACAACGGCCGAAACGTTGAGATAAATATGGCAACAAAGATGAGGATGATAGTCCGTGTAATATAAATAGTGTACATAATACCTCATCTCAGAAACATAGACATAGATTTATTACTATTATTATAGTGGATACTCATAGTTGAAATAAACGTCCCATTTTTATTTTGACTTTTACCTCAGATGGACAATAAAACATTCCGTTTTGATTGTTGGGAAATACGATTGAAAACAGTCTATCAGAGACGATCTTTAGACGGTTTTAGTGAGACAAAAAAGTTATACATTGTAATATGAAAGAAAGAAGGAAAGAAAGAAAGAAATAAAGAAACAAAGAAGGAAAGAAAGAATGAGCGGATTGCTCTCAGCGTTCGAGGTTTACTTCAGTGAAATGTAAAATGTTGTCAATTTGGAATATTTTCATTTGTACCTCTTTAAATAACGTTCAGTATTTATACTTATGATTGTTATTGCAAGAATTTTTAATGTTCCTATGCTCAAATATTTAACGATGTAATATGGGTATTTACACGGGTATTTTGTAGTGGTAAAACTCGCAAGGAGCATATTCGATCATTCACTTAATAATTATTATAAAACAACTAGAAAAACCGTGAAATCTTCACTGGTGTCTCTGGTTAATAAATTAATAATATTTTAAAATCATTTCCATGATTTAAAGCCTTTTGCTTCAGTTATGGTTGGACTTCCATTCGTGTTCATATCAATCTTTTTATTATGTTTTTCCTTCTCGAAGACTTTACACTAAATGCTAAACTGTTATTCATGCAAAACCTCGAAGACATTTTTTAAAAACTTTTTGCCTTTTATTTTATTTGTTACACATCAGCACTGCTGTGTTTTCGATTCAAGCGTTCTGAGAGGGTTGAATGTGTGTGACCTTGATCTTTTAGTTGGGAAAATATCATTCTTGTTCGTTTACCTTCTCTTGGCTGATGACTAAGTTCCAGAACATAAGTCGGTAAATTCACTCAGAGAGAAAAATCAAATTGTAAATTCTTCAAACAATTAATTGAAATAGATCTTAATTTTTATTGCGAGAAGAGATTTCTCCAAGAATACGCCCCGTTAGATTACATCGGTATATACGGAACCTCGTAAGAACAAAAGATAAATATCTAAACTTCTGACATCTGGGTAATGTCCAACAGAAAAGTCGACTGACAAAATTCCACCTTTGACCTATAAATCTATTTCTCCTTGGACAACTTACTAAAGTGCTCGATAAATCAGATTTTTGAACATGTTTTATTTTCTCCAAATCCATTGTTTCATTTTCTCCCTTTTTATTGTCCTGGCTCTCTTACCTTTTCAAAAATGTATTTTCTAATTTATTTTGGTCCTAATTTCTATTGTGTAAGGAAAATTGTTTGATATCTTAATCTTTATAAAAAATGATCTTGAATATCTATTGTTTAAAATACTGATCAGGGGTGATTTCCAATTATATTTAATAAATCCGTAATTACCGTTTTATAAATTTTCGATAGTGGAGGATGGAAAATGTTTAATAATTTTGTTTTCTGAGTGAAATATTTAATCATTACAATTCCTTCTGTGGCTAGCTTGTAAAATCTAGGCTAACGTAAAGGAAATTGGGAGATCTCATTCATTGTACCACGCAGGTCTAAGAAGGTAAGAATCGTATGACTCAAAACAAAACAGACGAAAATAGTAGAGCGAATAATTATATGAAAGACTGAAAATAATTGACCGTAAAACTTTAAGCATGGCTATGAACACGCAAGACACGTCAGCCGAAACTTACTCGTGAAGGCATGTAGATAAGACAGTTAATTCACATTCTTCTTCCAATAACAATAATTATTCATCTTTTATAAGAACGCGTAAGGCAAAATTATGTCGATGTGTCCCCACCGTACATAAGTAGAACAAAAACAACCCACAGGGTTAAAATAACCATTGGATCTACTTGACCTCCCACAGGGCCAGGTTTTGACACAAGGTCGGTTTTTTACGTGGGAAGGGAGGGGGAATGGACCCGAGTTTTCAACCGGGCCGCAGTGCTTTGGCTTTAGCTGGTCTTAGCTAGACGCAGCTGCGATACTACCAGCGCAGAGACGAATCTGTATCAGAGATTGAATCTCGGCCCCATAAGCGATCGTCCAGTGAGTAATCTGGGAACAGATACTAGGTATCTACTCGACCTCCCACAGGGCCAGGTTGTGACACAAGGTCGGTTTTTAATGTGGGAAGGGAGGGGGAGTGGACCCGAGTTTTCACTCGGGCCGCAGTACTTTGGCTTTAGCTGGTCTTAGCTTGTTTAAGCTGGTCATAGCTAGACGTAGCTGCGATACTACCAGCGCAGGGACGAATCCCTGCGACCGGCCTGTATCAGATTGAATCTCGGCCCCATAAGCGATCGTGAGTAATCTGGGAACAGATACTACACCGTGATCTGGATTTACTTGACCTCCCACAGGGTCAGGTTGTGACACAAGGTCAGGGTTTAATGTGGGAAGGGAGGGGGAATGGACCCGAGTTTTCACCCGGGCCGCAGTGCTTTGGCTTTAGCTGGTCATCAGAGATCGAATCTCACTCCATAGGCGATCGTCCAGAGAGTAATCTGAGAACAGATACTGGGATTTACTTGACCTCCCACAGGGCCAGGTTGTGACACAAGGTCGGAGTTTAACGTGGGAAGGGGAGGGGGAATGGACCCGAGTTTTCACCCGGGTCGCAGTGCTTTGGCTTTAGCTGGTCTTAGCTTGTCCAAGCTGGTCTTTAGCTGGTCTTAGCTAGTCATAGCTGGTCTTTAGCTGGTCATAGCTTGTCATAGCTAGACGTAGCTGCGATACTACCAGCGCAGGGACGAATCCCTGCGACCGGCCTGTATCAGAGATCGAATCTCAGCCCCATAGGCGATCGTCCAGTGAGTAATCTGAGAACAGCTACTACACCATGATCTTAGCCTTGGAGCCGAAAAACGTTGTGCTATCAGCCTTCCTTATATATTTCTAACACATTGGGTTCACAGCATAAGCGGTAACATTTAATTTGCATAACAATATTTAAAAGCATTTGTTAATAAATATTTCGCCTGTGTTATTTATTATTTATTACAATTTTAATACTTTCTTCCTTGGACGATTGAAATAAAAACCTTAATCATCACTCAAACGCTGCTGAAAAAATCTTTTTCTTAATAATGATAATAA
Organism: Acanthosepion esculentum; assembly: GCA_964036315.1. NCBI lineage: Eukaryota > Metazoa > Mollusca > Cephalopoda > Sepiida > Sepiidae > Acanthosepion > Acanthosepion esculentum. The sequence continues at coordinate 59,079,196 of OZ038478.1, forward strand.
AACAAATTTTCTATTTTTCCGATGTAATTCCGATTTTCGTCAGCTCATTTCTCATTGGCCGGTAGCATTTCTCATCCACCGCCTTTTAGCTTCAGTTGATAACCGGGCTGAATGGTGCTGCACTCCGCGTTAATGACTGAATAACTCACTGGTCAATTTCACAATGCATACCTGGCGACGTGTCTCTCGAGGGTCCGCCCTTATCAACTGCAACGGTCGATGAAGTGCCTACTGTGGGTACTACTACTATTAATTTTAATAATTGGAAATAATTTTCATCAAAGACCTTCTCGATGTCAACCAGTTCTCAATTCGGTATATATGCTGATGACGCAACTTTTTACTCGTTTTGATAATATATCTAATCGGGTCGACAAGGTCAAATTGACAGCTGATATTTTAAACAGTTGTTATGAGGAGCAAGATATGGATTTTTAATTTTAACACATCTAAAACGGAACTGCTACTCTTTTAATCGTCTTAGAGAACCTCTCTTGTTTTCAATGAGCATGGCTGATGCTATCCCCCAATGGAGGGATTCATTGCATCTTCTCGGACTAATGTTTTCAGCTGACATGAAGTCGAAAGATTATATTGATTTATTTGCTAGCTCTGCTGAAAGGAATATTGGTTCACTATATCGCGCAAGACACTTTTTCTCACAATAATCTATCTTATAGTTTTATAAGTCTACCATTCATCCATGCATTGAGTATTAATATCACATCTACTGTGTGCTTCTATTATATATTTAGAGATTCTTGACAAAATCCAAAGAAAAACCTGTAATGTTATCGGTCCTGACTTGACATCTTAGAGGACCGTTTTTTCAGCATGTCTGATACTAATCTCCAGGACTCATTCCGCTTTACCAGGATAACATTTTCTGCTGACATGAAGTCGAGAGATTATATTGAATTATTTGCTCGGTCTACTGCTAGGAATAGTGTTCACTGTATCGTGCTAGACAATTTTTCTCGCTAGAATCTATCTTGCATATGTCTACCATTCGTCGACGCTTTGAATGTCGCTGCCACATTTGGTCTGGTACTTCTGCTATGTATTTTTGAAATTCTCGATAAAATCCAAAGAAAAATTTGCAATGTTATCAGACCAGATATGGTATATCAACTTCAGTCACTTTCCCACCAGAGTTATGTAGCTTCTCTGTGCTTTTATTATAAATAATTTCATGGAAATTATTCTGATGTGCTTTCCGCTTTGGTACCTATACTTTATGAATTCATGCGCAGTACTCTATTGGTATCTAGGTCTCATCATCTTACTTGAAATGGCTAGATGTTGCCGTAAGTTCTATGCTAACAGTTTCTTCTCCTGCAACTCTCGATATGGAAATCTCTTTCGGACACTTGGTTTCCAGTCAACTATGATCTTTAAAAAATTAAATGCTGTGTCAATTGTTTTTATCTGTCTTATTCTCTGTTCTTTTATTGTTCTCTCTCTTGAATAATGTTTTTCTTTTCTCATATTCTTTCACACTCAGTAACCCCACGTATCTTAATGAATTTATTGCCTTGCTTGGAGTGAAATAATGATATAATCTGTTGACGTTCCACAAACGCCCCACGAGGCTGGCATCCCGCTCCCACCCCTACACCGTGGAAACTGTTAGATGCAGACGTCTCTTCTACTCCAACAGCTTCATGTCTCGCACATCTCGCCTATGGAACTCCCTTCCCTATTACTGTTTCCCTGACAATTACAACCTCCAACGGTTTAAGTGTAGCGTCAATCGACATCGCCAGTTGCCTTGATCTATCCACTTCCCTTCTCCACATCCTTTCATTTTTCATTCCTATCTGCTCTCGCTCCAAATCTTCTGCAACCCCCTTGCCTTGATCGACCCACTGTCTTTCTCTTTCGCCACATCCTCTCCTTTACCACTCCTATCTGCTCTTCCTCCAACCATTCTTTAACCCCTTGCGTGATAGTGGCTTCCAGCCTTGCTTGGGGTGATACGCTTTAAAAAAAAAAAAAAAGAAAAAAAAAAAAATTACTTCAAACAAAAAGTCAGGAAGAAATCCTACCCCCCATCATGACTGGTAAGAGCAATAACAGTGAATTGATAAACTTATTTTCCTGAAAAAATTTCTTAATATAAAAATTATATAATTTTCGACTAAAAGTAGCACTAGCTGCTGGGTCAATGAGTGCCAAATGTTTCCATATGGATATGGCTAATGTCATCATAAAAATTATCATACGTGCATAAATTAATACATATATACATACATTTGTTAACAGGATGTAGAAACAGAAGCAGTGATAATGAGGCAGAGTTGAAAATCCTTTTTACTACAGGTTTTGCCGACGTGTATTAGGTTCGTCGTCTTCAGATCGGAATGAAATACTAAACTGTGTGTAAGGAAATGGTTTGAGATTATTGGGGATAAGAGTGTTAAAAAAAAGTAGCTTATCGAATCCGACGACCGAAGAACACAATGCATATATATATATATATATATATATATATATATATATATATATATATATATATATATATATATATGCAGGTGTGCAGAAAATAGGAAAGAACACGTTAGGTAGATAATCCGGTGTTCCTTAGTATTTAGCTTTATTTTCAAAAGGACAGTGCTCCATACAGAAGTAGAGCTTATATTATAATAATATTTTTAGTTTTTAAAACTATGATTCCTTCGCTACATAAGATTTCTCATGTTTCAAAAGAAATTCTCGCTTGACAAGGAAGCGGGTCCAGACACCTTAACTCTACATAACTTAAAAAATTATGTTAGGGGTCTCGGCTCTCGCTTTTGAAACATGAGAACTCTTATGTAGCGAAGGAATCATATTTTTAAAAACTAAAAATATTATTATAATATATATATATATATATATATATATATATATATATATATATATATATATATATATATATACATATATGTGTGTGTGTGTTTGTGTGTGTGTGTGTGTGTGTGTGTGTGTGTGTGGATTTATATGCTAAATTGTATTTTACTTACGTTTACACTAAACAACTCTACTTTCTCTATATTTTTGTTAATATGCACATCTTGGCTTTATTCAAAATGTAGGCTTAAAGAATTAACCGTTCAAGAGCAGTATAAGCGATACATCTTCTGTCGTATCTTCCTTAAGGTCATTATAAGTAGTATAAGCAGACAGACTACATAAAGGTCGATGAAACGTTAAGATGTTCATTTTCACGGCACAAAAAAGAACAGAATCTTTTCAATAATAGAATGAGTTCTCACAGCTAAGCCCGTGGCTTGACTGTCTGTTGTATTGAAGGGTTGCATAACAACGGAATAACGGGATAGTAACTTATTTGAATACATTTTAAGGATTATGCTAAGCCCAGCCAGTATCTAATATTGAAGTTATTTCGTGCAAATACTGTACATGAAGCAATACAATTCTTACGCAAACACATTCAAAAGCAACGTAAAAATGTTTACTTTGTTTGCTGTCACTAGGTCTTTGGGTATGTTAGGTGTATGTCGGTTATTAATTTGAAACGTTAAACTGAACAGAGAAATCGGCAAACTGCAGGGCGAATGTTGGTCGGCAATAAAAACAAATCTGTATAAGTAACAATTTCGAAAGTTGTTTGAAATTTAACGACACAATTCATAAAAATACTTTTCGAAAAACGACGCAAATTATTGTCAAACTAAAATAATGAACCTAAAAATACATAGCCGCCATCGAATTTACCTCAGACAGAACAATAGAAAAATAGGTTTTTAACGAGGGCTCACTTAAAAGAACTCGGCTCGACTAAGAAAGAATCGGGAAATAAATTCTGGCGAACTGTTCAGTTCTTGTAATGAAGTCATTGTACTGTAAAATGCTTAAATTTCTTTAACACACCAACTCTTGATTTCGTTAATTACCCTCGGTCAGTGTATGTGTTTGAGTGGCCTAGTTGCTCCGCATTGAAAACGCAAACCGTAGCTTCTTGTTTTGATGTTTGTGAGCTTCTGCCGATTTTTCTTGGTCTAAGTAGGTATTTATATAACTGTTTAAGGCAATTCTTTCCCACGCTTACAACCCACTTTCAGCTAGTGCAGTCAGGATTGCTAACTAAAAATCATTATATTCAGTTTTTTTTTTTCATTTATTAGAAATGAATGCCGGGATGTTTAATATACCCTTATCATAAAATAGTGAACAGTCATTGAAAATAAAATGTTAAAATTTGAACGCAGAAGTTTTTCTTTCATCTAAGATGTATTTTAAGGTCACGATTATATTTTTTTAATCGCAAAAAAAAGCAAAATTATATATCAACTCGTGTATTGCTGCATGCTCAGAATCAAGTTCTAGCCCGACACACCCATGGGAAACACTGTACTTATATAAAAAGTCATAATTTCGTTATCTCTGTGTTCTGACGCAAAACAGTCATGTTATTACGCATGATGGCAGAAACGCGATTGCCGTTCAAGAATTAGAATCCAGATTCGGTCATTTTTCTCGCCGTTTAGACTCGTCTGGTCCTAACGGAGCCACCGAAGCAGTATGATTTTTAGCTTATGAAGAAATAAAACTCGATAGAGAGAAAAAAATGTAAGAAAAAGAACAAATATAGTTTCCTAGTTTACCTGGAAGCATTGCAAATCGTTAAACACACGCACGCAAGCAATAATAATTAACCTATGAAATATGGAGACACAGCTGTCAATACTCTAGGTGTTACTGAAGTGGTTTTCATAACAAGTAGATTTACGAGGCTGAAATTGCTAGGTCAACACCCAACTGGTTCAGAGTTTTATTCTAAAATTCTGGTTGCTAACTAAAACTAGAGAGGCTAATCTGCGCTGCTATTAACCCTGTGTTTAGAAAAGATAGATTCCTTATTCATACAATGCTATTTGACTTCTGATTTTGGGGAAGAAGATAAGTATTCACATCTTTCTAAAGAGGTATATGCGAAGACGAACGCAAGGTAGAATTTTAATTCGACATCAAAGTCCAACATTCCGCGCCAATAACAGCTACGCTACGCACACATCCATATATTTATATTCGAAATATTATGATTTGTTGACCCCATAGTGCACTGATGAACAGTGCAGTCTTGAAAATCACTACGCTGTTTGAGTCTTACAAGTGATCCTCCATTGTAGGCTTGCGCCTGTTTAAGCTATGCTTAAATATGATGGGAGATGACTTAATACTATTAATGAAACTCTTATATCTGTAACCGTGTTTAAGGCTAATATAAAATTGCTAAGAAATATCGATATAGTAATAAATATAAAAGACAGAAGATAAAATATAAAATATCGGCGTTCAAATATATATTTTATATTGAGTTTAAAACGAACATGTTATACGAAATAAAGTATTAAATAACAGAAAAAATCGTTAAAAACAAAGAAGACAGTGTTGAACAGCTATGTAATATGAATTCTCTTATATGTCAACGAATGCGGGAACATAGAATAAACTACTTAACAAGTCTGTGTAAAAGAATGGCAGAACAAGGGACTAGTAAGGATAGTAAAGGGACAAACGATACTAAGTTATGGAGAGCCGATGATCGCCAACGTCTGGAAGAATATGTAAAATGAATACAACTATCCTCTGCTGGCAATTGAAGTTGGTTAACTGACTTAATTAGCCGTAGTAATAAGCGCGTCACGACTTCAAACTATGGTGTAGTAGTAAAGTTTAAATTTAGTGTCATATTAAGTGACCTGCCATGAAACTAAAATCATTTCACTTGATGCAAGATATTGGAGCTACGTAAAAATGAACAATTCAAATGCTGATTTTCAAAATAAACCTCCACAGTTAGAATTTTGGCACAGTTTACCTCACTGCAGTCTTTTCATTAATTGGCCTTGTACAAGACTATAATACACAACGTAAACACCAAGAGTGAAAGGTTGCTACAAAAAAAAATCAAGCACATACCCAGGTAGGTATACAGGCATTCACAAACGTACGTTCGCAAACACACGCACGAACGCATGCATACAAGCAAACACGCATGAATGCACACACATACATACGAACGCAAACGTACACGCTCGCATACACACGTACGTACGCACCATCCACAAGCACACACACATGTTCGTATACGCACACAATATAAAAAACGATCACATGCACGCGTAAGTACACACCTATACGCAAAAAACTTACGTCCGCACGCAAAAACTAACATACGCGTTCACATACATGTATGTAAGGATACACACAGAGGCGTATGAACACACACGTCCGTACACGCATGTACTCACACGTAACATTAAAACACTTTTTAGGGGATGCCCAAATGTTCAGAGAATTTGATCATGAAAGTATAACTAGTTTCCACCGCATCTTCGAAGTTTTTTCCCGTTGGTACGTGTCGTGTGAGGTATTCTACAATGGCAAAATGGTGTAAAATTAAACAAAACAATCTAAAATCCAAATCTTACGCGAAAGAAAGAACATGATCTTTTATTTTGCAACTTGTGATCTCCATTAATTTCCAATGGATATTCGTCATTTCATGCTAAAAATATATTAAACTTCCCGGCATTCATCCCTATTAAAAAATTAAAAAAAAAAATGAAGACAATGACTTTGAGTTAAAATTTGTTTGGTCTTTTTTTTTAAAAAGGAAGTTCATATTTGTTGTCATATGCGAAAGCGGTAAAAAGCAAGAAATACCTAACATATTTCTCCGTTCTGGTGTACATTAAATCCGCCCAATGTACAGCTTTCTTCTCATATCTCACTACCTGCACGACAGGGACAAAACAATCATGACACAAATCAAAATGTAAATAGTAGCCAATTAATTCATCCCTAATTAACATATAATTTCTATATTGTATGTAGAGTTCGATAAACAGCACTTTCACATTTAAATTTTTTTTCGTTTATTTTAATTTTAATGTTATTTTACAAACCATTTATTTAAAGATGTTTCAAATTCCCAGCAAAAAAATTTGGTTTCATAAAACATTAAATTTACAGTTGCTGAAACGAATTCTATATATAACCGAATGAGGTTTGCGTATGCGCATGTGCGAGTATGCGCTGAAGAGGGTGTATACTCGAACATTTGTTAGGCGTACTGTGTTTCAAATAATACAAAGAAGGAAAATGTATTAGTGTAAAGATTATGTAAGGTGCGTCAGTATATACATTAAATTTATCACCATCATCATTGACAACAGCATGAACAACAGGATTACTTCCACATCATGTTGAAACACCGGTTATGATATTATCATTAAAGTTAAGAAACGTCGAGCCTAGTCAGTACCTAGATGGGTGACCTCTTGGGGATACCAAGTTGTGTAAGCTTGGATGTGCGGGTGGTGTAATGGGCAACGGCTCGGAATTGGAAATCGGAGAGCTGAATCCCAGTTCTAGTTGGGTTTGTTATAATCACTTACGCTCAAATACCCTTGTGAAAGGTATGAATCCACCTCTTCTATCCCCATCTATGGGTTAATTAGTAGCACTTGTATCAGTAAATTATTATTATCTCCAATAAATTCTTACAATCTAAAAGTAATTTTCCCGCTTTAAATAACCCGAAAAAAGCTGACAATCTGTAAAAACCAAATCAATAAAAAACGCACGAACAACAATAACATATATAATAAACCAATTCTGACAGTTTTTAACAAAAGCTGTATTTCCTGACCACAGCCAATTCTTTTCTTAGTGATATTATTTATTTTAAACTTTAGCAAAATTATTTTTTCGTCATTTTTCTTTATTTTTTTATTGCCATCTTTAAGTAATTTTAGTGCAGAAAATTGTTAAAATTAACCGAGGTAGAAGTTGAGTAGCAGTATAGGCACTAAGCGGCAATAAAACGAAGCCCAATTTATTTTTCTAATTCCTTTCAGAATTGAAGCAGTTATAGCCATCTACTGTTTTAATATCTATGAACTGATATAGTTTCTTGGGGAAGATATGTAGCAGATTTCCTATTATCTTCTCCACAGTTTTTGAATGCAGAATTTTTCTTCTTCCAGACTGGCTACATACAATTCAAGGCTCGAGATATCGATCTGCTCAGCTGTTTAACCCATAGCTGTTGATGCCTACGTATTTTGTAAAATGCCATAAACCATCTGGACGAAAACGATCACGTCTCTACACAGAGTTCTTTTATTTGTGATCTGGGAATTGCGTTGCCTTTTTCAAAAAGACAACAGCGTGGACTCCTATTATGCATGGTTTGAAATTCAACTTTTCCTTCTCTTACACTTGTTATTATACAAAGCTAAAGATTTTAGTCATTTCAGCTATTTAACCTTCAGCCAGGTGCGATTATGTATGTCTTAATGACATGTATATTTGGAACATAGACGATCATTGCTCTTTAAAATTTCCTTTTTTTAATATCTGTGAATCGACGAAATGATTAGGAAATATATTGGATTAGTTTTCCTTTGCTTTTCCATGATTTCGAATTAAGAATTCTCCTCCTAGACTGGTTACAATCTCAAGGTTAAAGAGCCCAGTCTTCACTGATGTTTACCCTCTAACTGGAGCTAACAGGAAACGTTCTTGCAACGTTGCAGGAGCGTTGCATTTTGGTTGGGGGATATATGACACTGTGGCGATGTTAATGAAACTTATTTAATATAAGTTAATATAACTATTTTCATGACCTGAAACTGACCTCTCATCCCCAAACTTGTCACAGAGTTATGGAAACATTGATAATTGCTGTAGCTGAAAAATTCGGCACTGGCCAATTAACATCAAAATATTTTTTCTTCTGTTAATAACACCCATAGAAGGTATAAAATTAATTTTCGTATTTAAAAAAAATGAGTATATCTAATTTAAATAGCGAGTGCAAGTTGCTATATCTTCCTGGAAATTATCCCTTTCCTGTTAATGTAATGTTAAAAGGCAGCGTATTTGCAACGTTGCAAGTAACGTTTTTGCAACCACTATGTGGCATTATAGAAACGTTTTAGTAACGCTATTTCGTTATCTGGCTTAAGGGCAACCTATGTGCAACGTTACAAGTAACATATTTAAGACACAATATTACGTTTTATGTTGAAGTAACATTAAGTTAACTGAAGTAAAGGTAACGTATCTTCAGCGTTGAAGACAACATATTTAAAATCTCTCTATTTCGTTCTAGAAATTGTTGGTAACGTAATTTCGTTAACTGGAGTAAAGGCAACGTATTTGCAACGTTAAAAGTAACGTTTTTGCAACCTTGATGTAACGTTACAGAGACGGTGTAGTAACGCCATTTCGTTAGCTGGAGTAAAAGCAACGTATTTTCAACGTTAAAAGTAGTCATTTCGGTAGTAACATATTTGAAACCTCTATTATATTATAAAAACGTTGTAGTCACGTTATTTCGTTGGCTGGAGTATAGGCAGCGTATTTGCACCGTTACGAGTGAAGGTTTTGCAAACTCTATATAACTTTATAGAAACGTTTGTAGTAAGGTTATTTCGTTGGCAAAGGTAACTTATTTGCAACTTTAAAAAGTACGTTTTTGCATCATCTTTATAACTTTATAGAAACGTTGTACTAACGTCATTTCGTTTGCTCGAGTAATGGCAACGTATTTGCAACGTTTTTGGATCATCTATGTCACGTTATAGAAACGTTTTAGTAACTTTATTTCGTTAGCTGGAGTAAAGCAATATTTACATTTTTTTTGTCTCTCATGTAACTCATATTTATACTTATATACTTAAATCTCTTGTAAACCACATATCTCTAAATTTTTTACTCAAAACCGAATCATGTCTTGACGTCTATTGATTGCTAAAACGAAATAATTCGGCATTAACTAACTTGGAAAAGGTTGACATGCCGTAAACCAAACGAAACTAAACCAAAAAAGTCCATCAAAAATGGGTAACGAAATTAATGTGGTCAAGTTGATTACCGTTTCGTATTAAAATTATTTTTTTTTAAATATCTAATACTGCCATCAATCATTTTGTAAGAAAATTACATGAGAGAAAATTGTTCTTATTTCTTGATGGTTGTTGGTCGCTTCATGAATTGTTTCTGGTTTCGGTTTGCATTCAATTCTGCCAACATTGAGAAAATGACAGCAAGTATCGGATGTAAGGAATAAATTATATCCTGATTTTTACCGGTAAGAAAAGGGAAGATTAGCCTTAGTTTAAGTTTCCCATCGTTTAATAGTCTGTTCTTTTTTCTTTCTTCTTTTTTTTAGGAGAATGCTTGTAATTTTTGTGTAGGCAATTAAAATATCATTTTTCTTTTTCTTTTCCCCAGCATTAATATTAAGTAATTTGTGCAACCCAACACCAGATAATTCCACCCACCCCCACCAACACTTTGTTGTAGCGGTGAGTAGGACACCGCGATTTGAAACAGAAACATAGAATTTTCTCGATTAAATGGCAATAATAATAATAATCACAATCAAACAGAGAAACTTTCCCTTCCCTGCCCCCTTACTTAGGGAAATATACTAGCGGGAACTAATTTCAAAGTAGTTCACTAATTTTGCGCGTTGATCATTGCGAGCGAGAGCAACAAGCGGAAAAGGTGGAGGGAAGAAAATGGAAATGAATGCAACAAAAAGAAGGAAATATATTGTCCTTCCCGTGTTCCTGTATTGGAACCGCTTCCCTTTGTAAGAATCGAACGGGCGTTTTGGTCTTTATCCTCCCCCATCACCGCGTCTCTCGCCGCTGCTTTCCCTCTAAAATCAACATGAGTGCGGATTGTGTTACTCTATTTCTTCGCCTCTTCGTTAATTAGCACCGGCAGTTGCTACCCTCTGCTCATTTCCACTTGCGATTTTCCTCGCAAATTAAACGAACAAAGCCTGTGAATAGCAGAAGCGCAAATGTAGTAACCGTTCATCTCTCCTTTCGTAATAATACTCTCCCAATGACTTCCACATGGATTTTTTTAATTCTACTTTCCACATATTTGTTATTTCTTTCGTTTAATGTTTACTTTCTTATGCGTGCGTAAATATTTACGCAGTTAAGTCCAAAGCAAGGGGGCAAAAATGATGTACAGTTAACAGATCAAAGCCGTTAGCAAAAACGAACCAACTCATTCGGTGCCAGTTACAAAAAGTTATTAATTTTTTTCACAGATAAGCACCAGACTTAAAGCGACAAAGATGTGGTTCTACCTGCGAATGACAGGAACTCTATGGACGGAATGTGTGGGCAACAACGAAGAAAAATAAGGAAAACAAATAAACTTATACATACAATCATAAAGAGAGAGAGAGAGATGGGGAGAGAGATAATATTTCTAGGATACATAATGAGAATGGAGGGCTTGGACAATTAGACACTCACAGGACATATTGAAGGAAAGAGGGCAATTGGAGACCGTAACCAGCTAACTGTCGAGATTTTGTGAATGAATGGCATAATGAGGATTGGAAGGGATGGTAGAAAAATAAACATTACTAAGAGCAACAACGGAGAAGAATTGTGAAAACCCATGATCTCCCATGTCAGAAGAGGAAACGGCACATAGAAGATGAGTAATGCACCACACCTTCCATCATTATTAATAAAAATGTGATCTCTAAGGTGCAATATACATGGGTCTACACTCGTTTCTGGAATAAATATAAGAATAAACTTGCAAAGTGAAAATGGAATGTCACCCCAAAACGAGTGGGGGATATTATTAAGAAAAGCCAAATATTAAATTTGATAGAAAATGATATTTATATTTTCCGGCACATTTTCTGTCATCTGATAGAAATGTTTTTATCTTAGGGTATGAATTGTGTAAATAAAGAAGCTGAAGGAGCTACGTGCCAAATTTCATTAGACTATAGTGAATACCATGAAATACAGAGATCAAACCAACAAACATCTCTCACTGTTAAGCACTAATATATATATATATATATATATATATATATATATATATATATATATATATATGTGTGTGTATGTGTGTGTGTGTGTGTGTGTGTGCGTGTGCAACAATTTCAAATTAGCCCCCACATTCCTGCCTGAGGAAGAAATATCTATTGAAAATACTTTCAAATTCGTCCACTACCCGAATTTATTTCGTATATAATACCAAAGGTAAAGCTTACAAAATCCACAGAAGAAAAATAGATTGATATACAGAAAATAATAATGCCAAAAGCTATGAGACAATTAGCCACTTAATTAAACCTACCAACTCGAAAACAGCCACAATAGAAAATAACTTCAAAAATTCATCTACGTCAACTCCAAAACAATAGATAATATAGCACCAATAGCTAATATAGTTACTACCAAATGAAATAGCAAGGGAAATAGACAACAAAAAATAAAAATAAAATTAGAATTTTTAACCAATATACTAGAATGCAAATGAGTATGGATAAAACTGAATATACTAAGTCAAGTTGTTGACAAAATTTATTGTGTAAAGAAAAGAAGAAAGAAGAGAATGCATCATCACTGGAGATTTTATTGAACTAACGGAAACTACACAAAAGTATGACAAGAGAATAATTTGTTGTGCGTGAATATATGCTCTTCATTTCATTTACAAAGCGAATAGCTATACAACATAAACATAAAAAAAGTTCAAATAAACCACAAAAGTTTTCATATAAAAAACATTGAATATATATATATATATATTTATATCTGAAAAATTCATACAAGGTGTGCATGTGTTTTCTTTGTAACGGACTTGATATCTGAAATAAAATATTTTGTACTTATCTTACGTTGATTGTCACTATCCTGAATGCGTACGTCTTTCTAGTTTGACTGCCAGGAACTAAAGAGTATGTTCGACTTTCGCGCCTCGGGCAGTTCCCGTGACTATCTATATATCTATTTTTAGATTTTCAAAGGGTTAGTCAACGGGGGATAACTTTTTATATCTTGCAACAAATTATTCATTAAGTGAAACTGACAAAAGAATGAATGTCGGGTCACAGCAAATTCCAAAACAAGCTAAAAATGGAAACAAATAAATCAACACGATGAATCAATTTAAAAGAACAAATAAAATAAATTATAGAGAAAAATAACGTATTTGTTCGTGCAAAGGGTACATCTATAAATAGAAAAGGGAATAGCAGCACAGAACACATGTATTAAAATGAACTACATTGAAGTTGAAAGGTACAAAAGAGCAAATGTTTGTTTGAAAAATGTCGCCTGTGCTGAGACAGTGGTATAAATCTGATAATAAGAAAATGTATAAAATGAATATAGAAGACAAAATTGGGTTGGGAAAATCAACCATTTGGAAATGTTTAAAGAATCTGTATTTTATTATGCAGGTCAGTTGTCTAGTTGCAAAACAGATGCTGCCCTTGAGAATAGAAAGAGTAAATTTCTTCGGATGTTTGAAATCCAGAGGGATACCGCAAATCAAACCAGAAAAAAAAGTCAGTCATCATAAACAAAACATGCCGGATCACCATCTACTGTCTCGTCCCTAATCTCGTCCATGGCGGGATTTAGCTCTAGAATCAGCTGTCAATAGTATGATTAGAAATCTAGACTGTGTGGAACGCAGGGTGATGCGATATCTTGCAAAATAAACCCGCAGGAAACGTGAAGAATGTGCGGTCGCTTTTCCATTATGAATGCAACTTTTACACCGTCTACAACATCATTCATTCATCCACTGGTTTCTCAGTGTCAACTGAAAAAATCCTACGGAAGAGTGTTCAAGCCTTCGTATTAAGGACTTCTTTGATAGTTTGTAGTTACATCAAGTATGCGCAACTGGTTTTCGTGTTATACAAAACAGCTAGATAACTTGCAGACTGACCTCGTATATCATATGTACAAACTGATTGCATAAATTCTTCTATTTTAATTTTAAGCGTTCAGTTTTGACATATGATTTCTTTGTTACAGTGTAACCCGGATATAAGAGACCCTGATATAAGAGAAACCCGGATATAAGATATATTTTATCTGGTCCCAAATTAGAGCCTGTGTTAATGTATATATAATAGACCAAACCAGGATATAAGAGAAACCTGGATATAAGAGACTTCTTCTCCGGTCCCGACAACTCTCTTATATCCGGGTTACACTGTATTTTATATTTGATTGTTGTATGCGTTTCGACATTATAACATTAAAATACAGTACAAATTAGATAATATATTTTGGATTATTTATAACGTATATATTTAATTAACTAATGACTTCATATTTATTCATAAAGATCAATGTAAAAAGCAAACACTTCGCAAGAAACACGAAAGACTTCATATGAAAAGTGATTCAACGAGAAGAATTTCTTAAATTAATAACAGAAAAATAAATCAGGCGCACTTTGTTGGTATGTTTATATAAAATTCATTCAATTATCTTAGCTGAAAGGATTTGCCAACCGGGAAATGAGAAAGAGAACACTTAATAGGTATAATATGGAATTCCCGCAATTTGAATCTGTTTTTTATCTATTTTGGGAAGACAATGATATAGCAAGAAAATACAATTAGGCGATGGGAAGATTAATTATCAAAGATAGATCTTACAATTACTTATATTCTATTTCGACTCCGTTCTCTAAAAATATAAACTTATTCAATAATATTTTAGAGAAAACGATTTGGCAGAACACATTCGTCTAAAAAAACTTTGTTTGATGTGCGCACGCGCGTGTTTGTGTGTGTGTGTATGTGAAAAAGAGAGAGAGCGTGTACGTTTGAATGTGTGTGAATGTTCGTTAGATGTGTGCGTGAGAATTTGTGACGGTATATGTGTGTCGTTACGCATGTTTGTTTTGTGTACTTCCGTAAATGCTTCTCTGTGAATGTGCATCTGTATATGTGTGTGTGTAAATGTGCATCTGTATATGTGTGTGTATGAATGTGCATCTACATATGTTTGTATATGAATGTGCTTCTGTATTTGTGTGTTTGAATGTGAAATTATCCATGTGTCACTGAATACATATTACTAATGGTAATTATGGTAATGGAAATATTAGTGGTTTCCTTATAAGGAAACATTCGGCATTTTTTGGAAGTGCTACTGTCAATTGAAATTTATAAATTTTTTTCATTTAAAACATTGTTTTAGGAAAATAGGTTTCTCACGTTAGGTTAATGTTATTGATATTTCTAGTATCGATAGGGAGTTTCCTTCCTAACTGTTATTTGAAGTATTGTGGATCGTCAAAATCTAGAGATGTCATTATTTTCTCTGCAGCATGTGTACATCAATGCATCTCTGTACATAAGTGTGTGAGTTTTCCTTAGTATATGCGTAGTTAAATCGGCAATGGTACATGTACATATATTTTTAATATGTCACAAGGCCGGAAATACTTGGTCTCCCAGTGAGGATCGAACTCACTACTCAGTCGTAATTGTTCTCGCGAGACAAGCTTGCTAAGCATTACACCACGTAGCCCCTTACGTGCAAGTATTTGTGAATGTCTGCTATCTGCCTAACTGTATCTCTGTACATATGTCTGTGTGTGAATATATGCCTGCACGTGTACGTCAGTACATGTATATATGAATATGTGTTTAATTGTGCTTCTGGACATGTGCATGCGTAGAGAGAGGGAATTAAGTCAACCAACAAAATGACGTTTCTGCAACGTTACATCGAAGGTGGAAAAACGTTTCTTTTATTTCTTTTTTTCTTTTTTTTTTTGGGGGGGGGGCGTAAACTCCAAATTATATAACCGCAACATTGGACTCTATCGTTGCAAATCCATTGAGTTGTAACGTTACATTACATAAAATAATAAATTCAAGGAAGTTACTAAAATTGCATTTATCTTTTAAATTAGTAATTATCAATTAAAAAAAAAATAGAGAAATAATTTTATACCTTCTATGCCTATTGTTAAGTGAAGCAAAAGTAATCTGGTGTTATAATTGACCATTACAGGATTTTTTTAGCAACGTTGTCATAACGTTCTGACAATGTTAACAATGAGCAATCAGTGTGGCGTCTGGAAAATATTTGATTAAAGTAACGTTGCCACAACGTCACACATACTCTAACCAAAATAATAACAGAAATAAGAAAATAGTAGATATAAATTAACCCAGTTAAAAATAAAAGGTTACCTACTTAAATACATGTACGCACTAAATATAAAGTTTATTGTAAGGCTAATGCGGAAATCAGCCACTTCTTCTTCTTCTTCTTCTTCTTCTTCTTCTTCTTCTTCTTCTTCTGTGCCGTGTACCTTCAGGCAATCATGGCTCTCCATAATTTCCTTTCTTTTGCAGCCTTTAGTAAATATTGTCATTCCCCTATATCTCCTAATCCCTGTTCTGCCAAAAGTTAGCACGAGCTCGTTAGGTAGCGTATGCGCAGCACCTCTTGCTTTTAATTTGCCCTGCCAGTATCAAACTTTCCAAGCCCTATTTCCTAATTATGTACCGGAGAAAATTCAAGTGTCTCTTTCAGAACTGAAGAAAAAAAAAACCTTTTTGTTTCCATTTTCCCTAAAATTTCATCATTGCCCACATATTTAACCTATAGTATTCTCAGCATCCTTCTGTAGTCTGATGTCTCTTCTTCATCTGTGATAAGATTGTTTATCATTCACTGCAGTTGAGGAGGACTGCTATTACATAATAATTCAGTTCATTTTTCTTTGTTTCTAACAATTTGCCAGTTTACTTATGGTTTGTTTAGCTTTTAGAAGGCATCATTCGATATTGCAGTCAGACAGAGACTGTATTTTAATCAGCTTAATATTCCTATACCGCCAATAAAAATAAGACAAGCTTGGTGATACTTTGAGGAATTGGTGGGTTGTCTTTGGCTAGTGATCACGATATTTAAGCCCCTAAACCATGCTTGACCTGAAGATCATCATCTCAGGAAGTATTTGCCGACGGCACTAATACAGTTCCCGAAACGGTCGTTGAATTAAATTTATACATACATACATATATATATATATATATATATATATATATGTATGTATATATATATATATATATATATATATATATATGTATATATATATATGTATATATATATATATATATATATATATATATGTATATATATATATATATATATGTATATATATATATATATATATGTATATATATATATATGTATATATATATATGTATATATATATATATATATATATATATATATATATATATGTCCTAATTGTATAACATATAGGTAGCTTATATATAGGTATATTTTAATATAATTGCAGGAATTGGTAAAAGTGCATACCCATTTCTTCGAAACCAACAAGACCTTGATTCTCGATTATTACTTTAATACAACCGATGGCCTGATAACTCAAATATGAAATTAATTTTCTGTCAAGGAAAAATGTCGGTGTAAATATTGAGGTGTATTTCCATCTATATTGTGTGTAAGTGTTCAGTGGAAAGGGTTTAGGCTTAAATTATTTGTATGTAAGAGACACCTACAGTCACGGTATATAGTTCGCAGAATGCATCTCCTGTTTTGCGGCGAGAGAGAGAGAGAGAGAGAGAGAGAGAACAATTGAGAACCCACTGGATAATCTCAACTAAAAAAAGTCAGTAAAAACATCAGAGACGTTAATGTAAAAGTGGCGAGAATACCAACCAACACAGGCATACATATACACATATTTATATATCTAAATATTTGTTTATTATCACGTGTTTATATACATATATATATATATATTATATATATATATATATTATATATATATATCAACACACATAAATATATATATGTGTGTGTGCGTATACATATATATATATATATATATACATATATATATATATATATACATATATACATATATATATATATACGTATATTTATATACATATATATATGTATATATATATACATATATATATATATATGTATATATATATACATATGTATATATATATACATATATATATATATGTATATATATATACATATATATATATATGTATATATATATACATATATATATATATGTATATATATATACATATATATATATATGTATATATATATACATATATATATATATATATATATATATATATATATGTATATATATATATATATATATGTATATATATATATATATATATATATATGTATATATATATATATATATATATATATATATATATATATATGTATATATATATATATATATATATATATATATATATATATATGGAGATAATGGAACTTATTTGGCTTGACCATGTCAGGCTTCTCCAAAAACTAACGATTTGTGCAGATTTTTGTCCGGCTGAGTACTTTTCATTCCTTTTTCGCAAATATATTACGTATTTTCAAGTTCTTTATTTTGTTACTGAAACATGCATGCGTGTGTGTGCGTAGTAATAGTAGTGGTGGCTTTATATATATATATATATATATATATATATATATATATATATATATATATATATATATATATATATATACGCGCACAAATATATGCACACATCCTACTTATCTTGCTAGCTCCGTATCTATCGAGATAGTGAGAAAGAAAGTAGAAAGGAAAGTATACAGAATTATGTAAAAAAGCTAAAATACAGAAAACGAAAGATTTGCAGATGACTTATTGAAAGGTATTAGAGGTGTAAAAGAAAAGCCAAAAATAATTTGGGGGATGAGTGAGAAAGATTTCGATCGGTCCCAAGCAAATGAATGTGATAGGAAAGAGGAAAGTGAAGCGGTGGTGTGGTTAGGAGTCGATGTCCAGAGAAAGCAATGCGAGAAAAAAATAACCTCATGAAGGCTTTTAGATATTGGAATCAAACCTGTTATAAGAGTAAATTTGAGGGAAAACGCTGTAGGCAAAAAGCCGACAAATGGTCAGAACCTCCGAACGTTGGCAAGTTTGGAGAAGATGAGGAGGGCGGTTTGATTGCAATGACGGTGGTGGAGTTATCGCAGGTCAGGGTGTCAGATGGTCGGTCTGCCAACGCTTATTACCGCTGCCGTCTTCCATCTTTTAGCACTGTGAGTCACACTGAACACAACTCTAATTTGAAGTCTAAATAAAAAGATGGATGGCTCGAAAAACGGTGCATGGGGAAATTTTCTTACGCTGAGTCCTAGCTTAAAAATCCCTTCGATCTTGTAGAGACCGGATATTAGTAACGGACTCTGGTCTGCGCAGAAGAATTGAATTTAAAGGTTACAAAAGGTGCATATGAAGAAAGAAAGAATATAAAAACAGAAAAAAACAACATATAGAAAGAACGAAGCGAAACGAAACTGGTAGAAGAATACCTACACCAAATCTGTTTGGCAAGGTAAATTTATTGCAAGTTTCCTGGCTTGGAAATAGTAATGCGTCTTCATCGATTCAAAACACAAGCTTTCTTCTTTCGTAAAAGAGATGTTCTTCTCCTAGCTGTAAAATAGGTGGAGTTAAGAGCAAAGGCAAACAAAATGAAAGAAAGAGAAAGTGAAGTTATGTTAAAAGACGGGAAATACCAAGAAATATAGATAAAGGAAAATATATGTAAAAAGAGCAAGAGGAGACGATGAACATTAATATATATATATATATATATATATATATGTGTGTGTGTGTGTGTGTGTGTGTGCACGCGCGTATATATATATATATATGAAAATGCCCCCCCCCCAAAAAAAACTGCTTCAAACACCACGCACGCACTAAAAGCAGAATGATGTCGGGTTGGACGAGAGGAGGGCTCCATGGAAAAATAAAGTGACGCTGAAATCAGAATGAAATTCGTTGGATGACGTTGGCAAAAAAATGGCTCCTGGGCAGGACACTTTTGTTTGCAACGATAACAAAAGACTGCGTCAGCCATTTTTCTTTTTTTGATTTCCCCTTTCACTATCTTGAAAAAGTGCAACCTTCTAGAAAGTTAACGGTATTTTTACTTAGAGAATAAGGAGAGAGAATAATGTTCTCTCGCCAAAAGGAACCGAAAGAAGAAACTTTTTCCTCTTGTATATAACACGGTCTTGTGCACAGTAATTAACAGAATATAACTTATACACCTAAAGTGCAAAAGGTTAATCTGTTCAATTTATTAAATGCGATTGCGATATTATTAATAGGTTTATACTATAGTTAGATAGGCAAAAGGCCATCAGATTACAGCATTTTGTAAGGATGAAATCACTAAAGATGCAATATTCTGTATATTAAAATGTACAGCAGCAATATGTTCGATCTCTACAATCTTAATCTCTACAATTTCAAGGTCAACCGTATCTACTCTCCATATCCTCATAAACTGCATTTAATCCCATCTTACGCTCATATAACAAATTCATTAAGTAACACTCTACCTTGAACGGCCCTTGGATCTTCTGTTAACATTTAGTAAAAAAAAATAGTTTTTGTAAAATTAGCGGTATTTTTTTTCAAATTCATACGTTATAATACTTCTCAAATCTATAATACCAAACTACCATATTTGATAACGTAGAGTAAGCATGAGAAGGCGTTTTAACAGAGACAATTCCATGTTTAAAGTTTCCAGCATTTTTTAACAAATCTTATATTCCACAAATTCATTGCGTCATTGTTAAGTTCTCAAAGTATTTTATCGGCGTTTCAATAATTGTTAGAAGCCTTTCAGCAGAAATGTGTATTCCATAAGAAAAGTAGAATCTAGATTTATATTCGATAAATTCTACAAGAAAAGTTTCGATATGTTGAAACTGCTGCAACCACTGAACAGATATTCTGTGTTGCACGGAGGAAAATGAATGATAATCGGAAGGTGCCAAGTCTGGGAAAATTCCGCAATGTGGATATTTTCCTATAACTCCTTAATGATTTAGTCAGTTGCTTTTGTAACTTAACTGATAAATTTCATGTGGCAAACTAACAACATGATTCATTTGCCTAAAAATTATTTTATATTCCAATGCCTTGTTAAAAGATTGTT
The DNA here is from genome assembly GCA_964036315.1 of Acanthosepion esculentum. Lineage (NCBI taxonomy): Eukaryota > Metazoa > Mollusca > Cephalopoda > Sepiida > Sepiidae > Acanthosepion > Acanthosepion esculentum. Next base: position 59,100,029 of record OZ038478.1, read on the forward strand.
ATAATAAATTCCCCTTTATGAACTTATTGTAGGGCAATGGTTATTTTTTGCATCCAGTAGAATAAAAGTTGCAAGAGTTTAAATTCTGGCCAATATTCAGTTCCATAAAACACGTGAAATCCATTTTCTGTAATTCAGAAACTTTCGCAGACCTTGGAAACGATATATTGGGTTGTATTAGGTTCTTACCATGGCGATCTTTATTTAAGTCATAGTGGAAGTCACGGAGAAATGGAGACCTATCTGAAATCTCGTCGTTCCACTGGGAACGGAAATCTTTAGTTTAGGTCTGAATTTGCGATAGTTCGCTGCTGTAGTCGGCTAAAGAAATTTTTGCTTTTTCCATTAGGAATAATTTTAGCCTATCTAATTGATAAGATTTATTCATTTTATTCCTTTCGGACTTGATATATTATTGTATGTTTTCATTGTTAAAGCAAACGTTTTTCATGCGAAATTCACTCATGAGACCTGGTCTTGACACTTGTACGTTAATTTAAATGTTTTCACATAAAGCTAATATTCTTTTCTATGAAATCTTTTATTTATAAAAGCAAATACACTGGTGATCAACTTTATT
>OZ038478.1:59110608-59203108 GCA_964036315.1 Acanthosepion esculentum
CAAATTAAATAATCAAATTAGACAGAAGTGATGCTTTTTTTTAATAAAAAAAAACGACAATCTTAAATAGACATCCATCTTCAAGAGTTTCTATGCTTGTTAGAACAATTGGAGAGATGGAGCAGCAGTGATTTTGCAGATATGTTATTGAGTTCCTTTCTTGTATGACACAAATCAACAACCACAACTGGAAAAGTTTTAGTTTTTAAGTGCCACGCTTTCCATCTCCATGTCTTTGTATTTGCTTAGTTTTTCAAAGGCCTTCGCACAGATAAATTTTTCACTTAGTACGCTTATATCAATCAAAAGGCAAACGTTTTCTTTTCTGCCTTTCATAGTAATATCTGGGTGATTCACTTGGCAATTCGATTTATGTTGATAGAATTATTATTATTATCCTTATTAGTAATATTTCCTTTGTATACTCATTTCATTCGTGGTTCCACCCAGAGTCCTATTGTTAGAAATGGCATCGTGAAATTTTCCACTGAATATTTTTGTAAAAATGAACTAATAATGCCACCTAAGATCACATACACTTTTCATGGATAAAACCCTTCGTAGGATGGGAGCTGTATTTGTGAGAACGTTTTTTGTTTTATTTCTTTAAGGAATCCCTTCAATGAGTCTGTCCGAACCTTTTCCAATCAAACTCAGGGACCCAACCACAACTGATGTCATTGATGTCCGCATGTGGCATATACTTTTTTTTAGATTTCCACTTAAAGATCCTTGTATTCTTATAGATTTTTGAAAATCTTCAAAGATATATATCAGTCTGGAGGAACTGACATATCAATAAGAATGCACATTTTGTTTTTGTGTTCTTTGATCACTATGCCTAGGCGATTAGATTTGTTTGTTCTGTGTGGATTGTAAATTTCCATACAATTGTTAGAGTTTCTATGCCTGTAATCGGGTCCGGTTGATGTCCTTGCCAATTTTTTCGCAATTTATTGCCCGTAAAATCTGCAGATTTTCCAGTGCAGATATCGGTCCATTCTGTCATGCCGAGTTTTATATTCGGTAGATGCTAAGACAGTGCCACTTTATACAAGACGGTCAATTGTTTTTGATATTCATCACAGAATCTTCCTTTCGGTGTAACACATTTTTTCAGGATGTTTGCTTGTAATTTATAGTTGGCAACATTGGTCATGCGCATGAAGAATACAATCTTCGGCGACAGCTGCACTATTTAACCACTGATGGATATGGTTATAATTAAAAAAAAAAAAAAAAAATAATAATAATGATGATGATGATGATAATCTTCCCTCTGATAGATTACTAAGTATCACCTTTATACCACCTTAGTCAAAATCCACATTTAAATATTAAAATTATTTTCTTTTTTTTCTCTTTTATCAAATTGATTTTAAGCTATTATCCTTCAATCAAACCAACATTTAACTTCAAAGAAGACATTTATATTATTTAAAATGCATTTTCAAGGGTCCTTTTAGTAAGTCCCTAGATGTGTTTACTTTTTGCAACAGAGTATATTTCGGTGGAAATTTTTTCTTCCAGAACATTTTCTTTTAAATTATACTTTTACGTTGTGCTTTTAGATCCGCAATCGTGTAGTTCCATCGTCGGAAGTAATCTTTCTTGCTGTTTCTGCTTTTATACGATCAGTCGATACATTTTACTGAAGATGTCTCTACATGATATATGAAAAAGAAAAAAAGAAAAAAAAAACGAATGTTAAAGTAAATTTGATAAAGGGTTTATCTATGTTCATTTCTAAAGCGGCAAATATTGATGTTAGCTAAAAGTGGTGTGCTTTTATTTGCAACCCTTTTTCATTTGACGCGATTGCAAATTGCTTCGTCTACGCTTTACATTCTTTTATAGGGCTGAAGTAATGGCTCAGTCAAGATTTCGTAATATTAATTTGAAATGTTCGAGAAAATCGCATAAAACGTCGAACTTGCTAAACATCGCTATCAGCCCGCATCATTTTTAGACTTTTACAAAACTGATTAGTAAAGAACAAAATCATATATATGGGCATGTGGCACAGAAATCTGAATGCGCATTCAGTAGAATAAAGTTAAAGGGAAATAACTGAGACATACGGAAGAGTCATGGCACGTGGAATTAGAACAATCTGCCCCGGTGGACGAAATTTCGGTTCGAAATTCCAATCACCTGAAGAAGGCCGGAGCGTACGACGTTTTGAATATGGCAATGAAGATGAGTATAAGAGTCCGAGTAATGTAAATAATGCAACTAATCATAATATTTCATCTCAGAGATATAGACAGAGAAATGTGTCTGCCTAAAACTAAAGAAACTATTAAGAAACAGGAAAATGAAAGATAAGAGTGCTGATGCGTTATGTAATATCAGTCCTCCCATATGGCAGTAAATCCTGGACAATTTCCTCTCAGACGATGAGGCGATTTCAGCGATGTCGTTCTACAGACGGATACTGGGAATATCATGGACTGAGCATGTGAGGCACGAGGACGTTTTAGGAAAATGGAAACAAAAAGGACACGTGTTTTCTTAGAAAGATTCAGATTAAATCTTTAGATCAGATAATGGGGATCGAGAGGTTGTAGAAATTGATACACGCAAATAATATTGATTGCACAAGAGGCAGAAGGAAAATGCGAGTAAAATAACTTAATAACCTTGTGTTTTATGACAGAAAATGACACTGGGTAGGGATAGTAAGGAGACAAACTTTACTTAAACCTACAAAGGATAAGAAATCGTAGATAGCAATGATCTCCCACGTCCTGAAGAAACGCAGCGCATAAAATAAAACGAAATCTCTACAGTGGCAATAGTCTATATAACTGGCTTGTTAAGTAACATTCTAAAGTAAAATCATTATTAAGCTGCTGCACAAAAATTCCAAAGATCTTGTCTGTATCGTGTACGATACTGCGATGATTTATTTCTGTCTGAATTTCTGGGGTTTATGGCGACATCACGTTGAAACACTGGTTCCCGCAGAGATCACGGTCAGTACCTAGTTCGGATGTGCAGGTGATGTAATGGATAATGGCTAATGTTAATCGGAGAGACGAATTCCAATCCTCTTCCGCTTCATTATATTTATTTAATTAATCTACTAGTGTAGTCTGTTCTCGTTCCACTGATCATGACTATGGACCTCGTCTAGTTCTTATTTTTAGTACTGATCAGATATTACTCGCCCACTGAGTCTAAGTACACACTACACAGCCCAGGAATTTAACTCACAAACACTATGTCACCAAATTCAGGAACCAACGATTTAATCCACTATGTCATTGTCCTAACTTAACCTAACCTAACGTGCCTGCTGATTAATTCTGTTGCCTACATGTTTTTTTGTTGTCTTTTTTACTGTTGCTGCTGCTGTTAGTCATGTTTTAATTGCTGCTGCAACCACAGATGCTGCTGTTGAAAACTTACTTTCATTAGTCCTTCTTTCTTAGCGGCTCCCATGATGTATTTATTTCTATACTAGGCTTACTAAGGAGGTCCTCATAGCCTAAAATATGCACCGATTCTTTCAGACGTCTAGTTCTTCAGTGTTCTTCCTTGTCCAGTATTTTCATTTCAAACCACATGGTCTGATGACTACGACGTTCCCTTAATACGTGATCAGCCATGCCCGATTAAAGGATTAGTAACATCTTTACTTAGTACATTAAGAATTGTTATCAGTGAGAAACATAGGTTTGATATATTTTAGCGAGACATTCATTGTTAAGAAATTCAGGTGAGAAATAAGTTTATTTCTGTTAAGGGGTCTCCCCTTTTTCACACAGCTGGACTCGACCGAGGTATACATATATAACTACCAGTGAATACCCGGACGGTCGAACTCTCTGCCTTTGAGCAGAGAGGAACCCGGACGAGGCTCCGCCTAGGGGCAGAGTCTCGTTCGGGGAGGTTAAACAACCCAATCCCGTTTATACGGTTCTACGGGCATTTTTTAGCCGAGCCTACAGGCTCGGGTATACCCACGGTAAACCCGGCCTTGTGCCACATCTATCCCTCGTGGGGGGGGGGCAGTAAATACTGTCTGTAGCAGGTTATGTGCTAGACGGTCGAACTCCTGCTTCTGAGCAAAGAGGAACCCGGACGAGGCTCCGCCTAGGGGCAGAGTCTCCGCCTAGGGGCAGAGTCTCGTTCGGGGAGGTTAAACAACCCAATCCCGTTTATACGGTTCTACGGGCATTTTTTAGCCGAGCCTACTGGCTCAGGTATACCCACGGTAAACTCGGCCTTGTGCTACATCTATCCCTCGTAGGGGGACATTAAATACTGTCTGTATTACGTTAAGACAGTCGAGAAGTCTGTATGAAAGTAGTAATAGAGGAGGGTAGCACAAGTGTCACCGTCACGAGCACCTAGACTCAGTAAGGAGTCATACCGCGATACTTCAATACCAAGACTGTATATATATTATTGCTACTAACCCGCATTTCTGTATCTACTAACCCGTATTACCAGTTTGTATTATTACGTTAATACATTTATTTTCCTTATCTATTCCTGGCGTTTGTTATTTATTGATATCGGATTTCATCTCCGAATCCACAACAATTTCCTTTCTCTTCAGTTTCAATTTCTGCATTTTCTTCTTCTATTTACCATCTTCCTTGATCGTGGACCTCCACAAGTTCTTACCCTCTGTAACACTAAGTAATGTTTATCCCTCTCAATCCCTGTTCTGTCATTCATTTACAAAAGTTCATTATGTAGGTTCGTTGATTCTTACTGCCTCGCTTGCCTTTAATATGTCCTTCAATATGGTTTCATATTCTCCATGTACTTTTCCTTATTACTTGTCTCAGGCATTTCAACACTGTTTTTCTAATTCTAACTGCCATTTTTGTTTCCGTTTTCCTTAAAACTTCCTCGTTGCGCATATGTTACGCCCATAGGATCATCATCATCCTTCTGTAGAACCACATCTCTGTTGTCTCGGGTGCCCTCCTCATCTGTGAGGAATTTCTCTAACATTTATTGCCATGCTGAAGGATTTATATGACTTATCACTTCAATATATTTGTCTTTGCTTTTAACGAACATTTCCTGATTTGTTTATCTTTTTGGGAGACAACTTTTGCTGTTCCAATCAGTCTTGGGATTCCTGCGTTGCATTTACCAACAGGGCATATTTTTTTTGTAAATTTCTTAAAGACTATTCCAAGCACGCCAATATTGATTACTACAATTGTTTTTGTTTTCTTTAGAAAAAAGATACATGTTATTTTTCCACTTATGCTTTCAATTATTCTTTCAATATTTATCAATTGCTTGTTGCTGCAACATCCACATTTATTATCTTGCGAATATTAAGTTTCCTTATAAGAAAACATACGGCACTCATTGACAGATCAGCCAGTACTTTTCTTTTAAAAATTTTTTTTAGAAAAATAGGTTTCTCATTTTCGCAAGATGTTGTAGCTCTTTCCAGTACTGATGGAGCTTCCTTCTTTGCCTTTTGTTTGGGTTAGTGTGGAATGTAAGCATATTGTTTGTGACATTATTCTCGGTTCAAGTTATATGTGCCAACTATTTTAATTGCTGCTGTTGTCGGTAGTCCTCAAGTGATGTGTTGTCTGGTACAGGGCTTTTTGTTTTGGATTTTGTAACGTCAGTCCACAATGTTCGAAAAAGTATGATCTTTGCCAAGATACTCAGGCATTATAACTAAATGTGAATGATAGTGCGTCAGGTTTTTATAAAAGCAGCACATAACTTAAGTGGGGTCCACTTAGGAATACCTTTTGATTGGTGACCAAGATCGGCCAAACAGTCTCGAACTGAGGATTCTTTCAAGTATCTAGATAAGATTTCCAAGTCACCTTGACTGTCTGATTCTTAAAAGTACAAAAGAAGAGAAAATCGTGATTTTAATAAACTATGTGTCAGTTCCGCGGTGTTGTACCCAAGTGACAAGGAAATTATATATATATATATATGCTGTAACCTATTTTAATTCAACAAAACTAAATATATAGATGTTAACAGTTCCAATTAAAAATGCCTGGTGGAGAATCAGCGTATTTCCTTTTAGCTTAAGATACCTATTATGGTCGTGGTGTTTGTTGTTTTTCTTCTTGTTGTTCTTGTTTTCCTTGTTCTCGTTCTTCTTATTAAATAAAAATCTGTAGAAATACATGTAGCAGTAATGCTAAAATATTAGGTACTAATATCATCGTTATTCTTGCGAGGTAAGATCAGAAAATATATTGTAGCCATTATAAATGGTTTTAGATCAGTGGTTCTCCATGTATTTTGTCCAATGCACCCTTTTCATTATAAACCAGAATGCCATTCACCCACATTACAAGATTGTCCGACTCAAAAGATGTACTCCAGATAATATGAATATATTATTGAAAATGCTCATTCTTTTACATATTAGTTTATATACATTTACATGAGTTATATTTTTTGAATGAGGACTTGTTTTTTACACTGATAATGGGCTCCAAATTCTGTAAATAAAATCAAGAAAAAGTGAATGATTCCTCACCCAGTGAAACCCTGAAATTACTCCTGGGAGTAATTTCTACCTGGTTGAGAACCCTTGTTTTAGATCAGCCGTCTATTAGTATTACTGATATTTTAGTTGATGCAATGTTTTTATTCTAAATCTGTTCTCCAAGTTGCCTTTGTTTTTTGTTTTCTTGGTTCATTTTCTTATTTCTATTCCATTCTTATAATTTTACATTATTTTCCTTTACCGCTTTTTCTTTTAGTTTTCGTCCTTCTCATGCTTACATTATTTTTATTTTCGTTTTTCACTTATCGTTATCTTTCCGATTTTTTCTTTTACTTTCTTTTCTGTTCTTTTCTACCTTTATCCTTCATTTACTTTTTATTTTATTATCATTTTTTTTCTTTTCTATGACATTTATTTTCTCTTTTCTTTATCTTCTTTTTATTCTTTCCCTTTTCTCTTCTCTACTTTTTATTTGATTTTTCCATTTCTTGACTTTTCACTTTTTCTTATTTTTACTTTTTCGTTTTACTTTATCCTCTTGTTCATTTATCTTTTCCCCTTTTTTGTTTAGTTTTATATTTTTCTTTGTCTATACATCATTTTATAGATGTTCTGAATTTCGGGTGTTGATATATATATATATATATATATGTATATATATAGACAATTGTAATAAAACAAACAAATATGGAAACATGAAGAAGACGAACAATAAATAGAACTTGAACGAGAAGAATCAAGACTGAAAATAAGAACAGCTGTATATATATATATATATATATATATATATATATATATATATATATATGAGTGTTTTTATTATAATATTATCATGTTTTATAAAAACGCTCATATATATATATATGAGTGTTTTTGTATATATTTATTATTTTTTGTTTTTATATTTAATTATTTATATTTTATGTTTTTCATATATATATATATATGAGTGTTTTTATTATAATATCATCATGTTTTATAAAAACTCATATATATATATATGAAAAACATAAAATATAAATAATTAAATATAAAACCAAAAAAAGTAATAAATATACATTGTAACCCGGATATAAGAGAAACCCGGATATAAGAGAGATTTTCTCTGGTCCCAAATTAGAGCCTGTGTTAACCTAAACAAAATAGACCAAACCCGGATATAAGAGACACCCGGATATAAGATACTTCTTCTCCGCTCCCGACAACTCTCTTATATCCGGGTTACACTGTATATAAAAACACTCATATATATATATATATATATATATATATATATATATATATATATATATATGTATGTATGTATGTGTTTATTATCAGTCTTGATTCTTCTCGCTCAAGTTCTTTCTCCTATTTATCGTTCGTTTTCTTCATGTTTTCGTATTTGATTTGTTTTATTATCATTGTCTTTTCCTTGTTAAAATTAAAACTTTTTACGTTTCTTATACGCTCTTGATAATTGTCTACTTGAAACCCGGCATTGATATTTTCCCCTTTTACTGATTTCTCTTCAATCTTATTCCCTCTCCTGTTATTGCACCTTCTTGATCCAACTCCCTCTTTACTCTTTCATACCTAAACTCTCTTTCTTACCAATTAATCTTCTCTGTCTGTCTTAATTTCACTGTTTTTTTTTATCATTCTTTCCCAACCAATAACTGTTCTATCTCTGTCTTTTTAACGCAAATTTATTTTCCTTTTTCCCTCTTTATCCTTCTTATCTATCACTTTCTTTCTCATCTTTCACACTCATTATTTCTAACTTCCTTTTTTTCTTTCTTCTCATCCCTTTCCTCCACGTCTTCCTTTTCACAATCATTATGATTGCTGTCCAGTTTTACATAGAAGAAAGTCAGACAAAACCCATGCATAGTTGCTATCTGATGGAAGTAGCAGTAGTATTAGTAGTAGTGATAGTAGTGATAGAGGATTCAACACAGCTGAGGGAGGGGACTTATACCTGGAGGTAGGTGGGGCATGATTGTGAGGATGGCTGGGCTGACGATGCTAGGACTACCGAATGAGACTCAAAATATACTAAGTATAATTGTCAGAGCAATTCAACGGAGAACGCAGCATTGAAACGACTACGGTAATTTATGCAATCTACGCTTATTAGCTACAATATTCCTCGTATCATCCTATAAGGAAGTGATAGAAAATTGCATGTGATCATTTTAATTTGAAACATCAAAAGAAGCAACCAAAAGTAATTGGCCGTTTAGTTGCTCCAAGAAAATGAAGTCGAAGATGAGAATGGTCGTGGTAACCGAAAGAGAACGAGTTGGCGACGAGGTAGGAAGAGAAAATAAAGAGAATAAAAGATAGATAGATAGAGGGCAAGAGAGATAGAGAGAGAGAGAGAGAGAAGAAATGAGAGAGAGTCATGTCTGTTACAATTTGATCGGAAGAATGGAAACTTTTGGTAGAGAAAGAAATGACAAAGTGTAATTGAGAAAGAAAAGATGGTCAAAAAGAGAAGTATAAGAAAGTTGGAGGGATAAAGCTCGTAACAAATAAAATGAGAAGTGGCTTATCTTGTGCCGAAAGTAGTTGCGTTTTTCTCCCTGGCGGCAGTGGTTGGTGTTTCACTTCAGGATATCAGAAACTGATTTTCAAGTCAGACTATTGACCACCAACTTATTCAAGGAGTCATTTCTGACATCTTCCTTTCATTTTATTTTCTGGTGTTATCCAAATCGCGCGAAGTGCAGTGGATAGCGACGTGGAATGAGAAATCAGACGGCCTAGTTTGAATTCCAGTTGAGTTCATTAAATTCCCTTACGCGCAAATATCATTGGGAAAGGTATGAATCCATCTCTTTACTCCATAAGGTAATGGCTAAATAGTAGGGCTTCAATCTGGGAAAATCGCCGTTATCGCAATATCCACGCACAAGAAAAAAACTCCTTCATATTCCCAAATAGCTTTCACATTTTAAAAACTTAAGAATGGCCAAAAAGCTGTAAAAAAAGAAACTAATCACTGAATCCCCTAAAATTACATTTCCATTTCATTTTTTCTTACATTCTTGTGGGATATTTTAAAACTTATATTAGTATAGAACAAAGCCATCATTGCAGGGTATAGTTGGTAAGATTTTGTTAGGCCAAGCTTTTATGAGAAATTTTAAATTAAATTTTTTCTAGATTATCTTCCCGAGAGTTAATTAAAAAATTGCCATCCCTAATGCACACACACAAACACGTACACACTTATATATATATATATATATATATATATATATATATATATATATATATATACATACACACACACACACACACACACACACACACACACACACACACACACACACACACACACATATATATATATATATATATATATATATATATATATTGTGACATGTTTCGTTGTATAGTTTAGACATGTTCTGTCTACTTATTTTCAATTGGCTCCTTTCATATTCACGCATAAGCTTTTTTTTCGGGTCGTTATTGAAGGACGAGGGCAATCGCCGTGTTTTTCGGGTACTTTCGACATAACACATAACGGCACTAAAACGCTTATCCTTGAATATGAAAGGATACAATTGAAAATAAGTAGATAGAACATTTCTAAATTATTCAACGAAACATCTCTCAATGAAAACATGCTGCCAATACATACGTATATATATATATGTATATATATATATATATATATATATATATTGTCATCCACAGACAGGATGTTTCGCTGTATCGCAGCTCAGTATTGTGGCTAGACATCCGATTTCTCAAGCCAAGATCGAAACCCGACTGATTTGGCATCACTCGCATATATATATATATATATATATATATATATATATATATATATATATATATATATATATATATTTTAAAGACATTTTATGATATGTTTAACGTTCTTTTTATAGATACAAGTATTTAAGCAAATGTTCTGTTTTATAATAAACAGTATTAAATAACATTTATTATAAAACAGAGCATTTTCTTAAATACTTGTATCTATAAAAAGAACGTTAAACATATCATAAAATGTCTTTAAAATAAATTGTCGGACCTTGTGCAATTCAAATATATATATATATATATATATATATATATATATATATATATATATATATAAGGGGGGTTGTAACAAATTAAATTAAATGCTCACTTATCTGTCCCTACTCTGAGATTCGCAGAGATTACATCCACTCGTATGCGATGTGGTTTCGTCGTAAAAGTCACTTTTATTATAACCAGTGGATATAATATCCGAAATCTCAGAATAGTAACGGTAAATGAAATATTACTAGTTACTACTATTGGTTTTTCTCTATACACTGAACTCTTTAATTACGAAGACTTTTGCTTAAATGCATCATCTACCAGAAGAAAAAAACGAAAAACAAAAACAAAACACTGGTCGATGCTTAATTTTTGGGGCAAATGACACAATTCTTGTTTATAACACTATTAGTTTATAACACTATTAGTTTATCTTACTTTAAATATATTCCCTTTGTGAAACTATGTTTATCAGACAATTCTACAATTGCTATAAATATGGGACTGTTCCATCTTATTTTCTATGGCATTTCTTCTAATCGAGCTGCTCGGCCTGGAGGCCCGGATCAAAGCGTAGTATCTGTTCGCAGATCGCTCGCTTGGTCGGCCTTCTGGCTGAGAGCTTCACTCGATATTTGCCTGGTGTAGGGATTCGTCCTCTGCGCTGGTGGTATCATGGCTACGACTAGCTTGGACCGGCTCCGGCCTGGACCAGCTATGACAAGCCAAGACTAGCTTGGACAAGCTAAGACCAGCTATGACTAGCTTAGACCGGCTATGACCAGCCAAGACCAGCGGCCCGGGTGAAAACACTCGGGTCCCCACGTTAAAAACCGACCTTGTGTCACAGCCTGACTCAGTGGGTGGTCAAGTAAATACCTGGAATTTCTTCTAATGTACAATAGATGACGTTAACTCGTTTATTGAAGAGGGTTATTTTCTGTGTAAGAAGGATATATATATTTATGTGATAGGTCGTGGGGGAAATATTATTTTGATTGCACGTGTTTATTTGTTTTTGTTAAACAAGGGCAGTTTATTGATAGTACAGCGTTGTATGGGATGTGAGTTCTAGTAGGGGGACTAAGAAATCCCTGGAAGATAAACGAGACGCCAGAGAGGATTTTTCTGCTTTCCTTTTATATACTTCATATATAGCCCCCACCCCTAGTAAGAGTTCGCGAGTAGACAAAGCGGAGTAATCCCATATAAGAGTAATTTTCTATATCACCTAAGCTAAGGCGTTTGTTTCTCGAAGTTTTTTTTATCCAATTCACCCCAAGCAAGGCGATAATGCCACTTAGGCACAGGGGTTACAGGGAGTGAAAGAGAAAGAGCAAACTTGAAGAGAATTGAGGAGGACAATAAAGGGATATTGTTCAGAAAGACAGATGATGACGATTTTAAGTGACAGAGAAGCATGAAATCGGTAGTGTGTACCACATGTGAAAAGTGAGAGAAAAGAGACTGTTAGAATAGAAAAGTTCAACAGCAAAACGGTGGGACCTAGTTGCCAATCTAGTAGATCACTTAAATTCATTCAGTCGCGGCACTAAGAAGAAAAACTCATCAGAACAGTTGCCTTTAAAAAATGCAGATTCGAAATACATGTACGAATTAATGGCAGTGCTATGCGATGCAAAAAAAAGGTTCAATTTAGTCAAGAACTGATTTATTTTTTTACAAACAGTACCATAACTAAACTTGTCTTTACGGAAAAGAACATTTGCCCCGATAATTGAAGCGATTCATGTCTTGCTCTTAATTAATAAAGTTAAGCCACATTATTCATGGTCATCACCGGATAGGTATCACTCACATTTAGAAGTGTTAAAGCTTCGTATATATGTAGCTTTGAGCAAGTTTTAGTATATGTTTCTATTTATTTTCTGATAGTCATGATATAAATAATTGAATATCTTGCCCATAAATGACCGTACAAAGTTTTTTTTATCACATTTTATGTATAAAACAAGAACAGCAAAATAGAAACCTTAATGTTTAAAAAAAGATGTGAGCAGTAACATTACAATCGATAAATCGTTCTGATAGATTTGTCATCGATCCAGAAAGTTAAAAAAAACACCAAATTTTTAAAGGAAGTTATTGGTTACTGACACTTCAAGCAGAGAGGCAATCTGATCTGCACTTGAACAGTAAATACAAAAGGAACTAAAATACGGACAATTGAGGACGGCCGGAGAGCCCAAGGACCGAAACAACAAAAATTATGACTTTAGCCCCAATGTAAATAATAAAGTACGTATTGAATATTAATTCTAAAAAGACTGAAAAAAATTACACACCGTCATCAAATAGGCGTTTGCTGGCATGGATAAAATTCATTGTCATTGATCGAACAGGGAATATTTTTTCCTTTTGGCGGGTGGTGGATGTTTGATTCATTTGTCATGTAAAACGTATTGCCTGTAATTAGCGTGGATATAAGCGTCAGTGTTGATCAGGTGTATATACTCTGAAGCTGTATCGTCTTCGGCTGAGCTGAGGTGAAGACGAACGCCAAGCCGATGCCGGAGACGTTGATGATATCGCGTCAGCAAATCGAATGTTGGTAGGACCAGAAAAAAAAAAAGTAGAAAACAGGACGCCCGAAGAAGATTGTTCAAAAGTAAAAAAAAAAAAAAAAAAAGAAAAAAAAAAAAGAAAGGAAAGAAAAAGAAAAGGACGGACAAGGTATTTTGAAAACAACAGATTTGTGCAAAGTGCTAGGTGACTAGAGGGAAGGAGAGACGATGGGAATTACAAAGATGACAGGAGAAAGAGAAGAGAATTTGGTGGAGGGGAGATTGAAGTGATTTCGCATTGGTCACGTGGAATGTGGAAATTAAGAAGATAACCGGAAGTGGAGGATCTGAGAGTGGCACTTCGCAAATGCCAACAACGAAGATATTTTTACATTGCTCTTTCCATATCTCTCACACACACACACACACAAATATATATATATATTTATATATATATATATGTACATGAAACAAGGACATATATTACTTTCTTATTTTTCCTTCTATCTCTGTTAGTTTCGATTTGTATTTTCTCGATCCTGCCTATTTCTTGCTATAAGTTTTTGTTTCCATTTTTATCTGTATATTTTCAATTCCTTTCTATTTCGTATATTTTTATGCTATCTACTCTATTTTATCTGCAATTTGCAGCAATAATGTCGATTATTTTCAGGAAGATAATAAAGTTCCTAATAATGACCGTGGTTGTTGTGCATAAGCAATCATAGGAAGTCAGGTGTGCTACCAATTCAGGTAAAAGAACACAAAATAACAGAAAACTAATCTTAAACAATTTCTCAATAGAAAGAATATTAAACTATTAGAAAAAAAAACTTAGACAAAAAAAAAGAAAAAGGAAACTGTTATTCTAATTTTTTATTTTAATGTGTAAATACCGCTTGACTGCAAAAAATATCAATGAACTTCTGGATATGAACAATCCGTGACTTTTAGACCGCTAGTTGTTAATATTTGAATGGATTTTAAATATTTCACTCAACTTCAGCAAGCGTGGTGCGAGGGAGGAATATAATGCGTATCAGCTCAAGAAACGAACATAGTAAACCGTGTTATAATTTCGGTCCAAGCTGCTATTGTTCAATCTAGTACTGTACACTGTGTAAATTTCTTGAATGTCTAGATAAAAGATTTCTTTTCTCTGTCAAATCATAACCATGTCTGGAGAAGAAAATAAATGTGAGTAGTTGGATCAAGTCAGATGAATCTGGGCGTTAAGTAAGGATTCGCACGCTAGTCTGGTTGACAATTACTAATGACTTCGGTCATCTCTGAAAGTCAGAAATTAGTAAATAACAACAAATAACTCATAAGTAACATCGAAGCAGTAGAAATCTTGATTTTGTTTTATTAGTAATACTATTAAACAAATACAATAATTCTATATTTACTACATATGTATTCGTTTCTTTTCTATCTCCTAATCTTCACTTCATTCCAAATCTGCTGTCATTCATATCGCATCCCATATTCATTATATCCATTTTAACCGTAATCCTCTACCTTAACTGGCTCTCGACCTTTGTACTGGGTAAACTTTAGGAGCGGAAATGAAAAGTAAATCAGATATTTTCCGAGAAGATTATATTAAATAACTGCATTTGATCGTGAGTATTCTTCAGAGAATACTTTTCAGTCGTCATTAACAACGAATATATCGTCACCACACAAACTGTAGACGCACGTTCAAGTGAGTACTACGGCAGTGCCTACTGCTACCAATAGCTAGGTCGACCACAGATAGCAAATATGTTAGAATTCAAAGCAGAATCTACTCTTCAGAGAGAAATCGATCAGGAGAGAAATAAAAGAACATAATAGAGGAAATAAATGAATATTCTTGGATGTTTTTTGTAGCTGAAAATGTATTCAAAAGCATAATATGGCTTTACGTATTTATCATTGAGAGATCCTGGTCTCCTCACGGGAGTAATGAGGTATCCATTGTCACAGTAACAAGGATACCGTATATATATATATATATATATATATATATATATATATATATATATATATATATATATATATATATATATATATATATAGTGTATTTGGGCAGCAATTCCTCTTTTATAAAAGTTGCGTTAAAGAAGACTGACAAGGCACTGCGATGGAGCTTTTTATTTAATTTTTCTTTTGTTCGTACAAGCGTTTTCTTTTCCGGATACAAGGTGGGTAATAACTGTCCAAAATTTCTGTATATACGAGCACTTTAAGCTATTGTCTTAGTCATTATTAAGGACGATATTTATTTTTAACTGAATGTGTGGGGTTTTTATGCATGTATCTAAAGTTATAGAAATCTTTTATTTTGCAAATACTGTCAGCTCTGTTGTGGCTGTGTTCATAGTTAAAATTATATATATATAAGCAAGAGCTTATAGTGGTTCCAACGAGAGAAAGGTGTGTATATCAAAAAGAAGAGTGATACCGCAGACGTTTTTGGTTGTAATGTAAATTTTTAAAATAAATATTATGCTTCATTTTCCATAATTTTACTACACGCGTTTCTGGTCTCGCGACCGTCATCAGGTAAAGGGTGGAGATTTCCACATATTATTAAAAATATTTTTTTTTCTCCTTTATGTTTTTCGATGTTAAATATTCATGATATGAGATATTCTCTATTTTTGTGTTAGTGACCCAAATGTCTTTCTTGAACTGGCAGTGACAGAATTCTGCATGAAGGGCAATAAAAACTAAAACTGGTTATATATATATAAATATATATATATATCGCACATATAGTGCTGGTGTTAATAAAACAGAGTTACTAAGTATATATTAATAAATATACATATTATCCCTCACCAAGTCCACGACTCACAGTTCATGCACAAAACAATCATCGGGTGCTGATTATAGAGTACAGAATCGTGCGATCAGTGACGAATAACACACACACACACACATATATATATATATATATATATATATATATATATATATATATATATATATATATATATATATATAAGCAAGAGCTTATAGTGGTTCCAACGAGAGAAAGGTGTGTATATTAAAAAGGAGAGAGATAACGCAAACGTTTTTGGTTGTAATGTGGATTTTTTAAAAAAATATTATGTTTCATTTTCCATAATTTTATTACACGCGTTTCTGGTCTCGCGACCGTCATCAGGTAAAGGGTGGAGATTTCCACATATTATTAAAAATAATTAATTTTTTTCTTCTTTATGCTTTTCGATGTTAAATATTCACGATATGAGACATTCTCTATTTTTGTGTTAGTAATTCGAATGTCTTTCTTGAACTGGCAGTGAAGAGTTCTGCACGAAGGGTCATAAAACAATTAAGATTGGTCCGAAAAATGATGAATTAGTTGTCGGTATCTTATCTTTTAATGCTTTAATTCCACACTCTACTTCAAAACTTACACCCAAAAATCAAATTCACGCAAGAATATAATTTTAACGAATTTCCATTTTTAGATGTACTCATTAGAAATAAAAACAACCACATAATCACATATATCTACCCCAAACCCACAGACACTCAACAATATCTTCGTTTCAAGAGCCATCACACAAAAAGCTGCCTAAAATCCATCCCCTCTTCTCTAGCACGTAGAGTTTGTACTATAGTGACTGATAACCACCCCCGAAAAACGCGTTTAGAAGAACTACGTAAAACTCTAAAAAAAAAAAACGAGGCTACACCACAACACTAATAAACAAAGGTTTTGAACTCGCAAAAAATTCCTCTAGACCAGCTTAGAAATAAAAAGAAACGTAACGTCGAACCAACTCTAGCATATGTCTCAACATACAACAAAAAGAATCCAGAACTATTTACAGAAATTACAAAAAATCTAGACCTACTTAGCAAGAATGACAAACTGAAAAATATACTAAAAACAACCAAAATAATTAAAAGCAAACGCCAATCTAAAAACCTGAAACACATATTAACCTCATCTAAATTTAACCAACGAACAATGCAGGGTATCACAAAATGCAAAAAAAAAGATGTGGGGTTTGTGACATAGAAAGAAACTCCTACACTTTTGAAAAACCCCAAAACGACATTCATAATAAATAAAAATTTAAAATGCAACTCCAAAAATGTGATTTATGTACTCAAATGCACAAAATGCAAGAAGTCATATATAGATATCAGTCAACAACTGAACAACAGGGTCTCCCTACACAAAAGCAACATAAAAATTACCAGACAACAGAAAACTTTTTGTATCACAACATATCTTCAAATGTAACCAGGGTAAATTTAATATTATGCCAATATATCAAACAGACAATTATTCTTACCTACAAATACAAGAAAGAAACTTCATAAACAAATTTAAACCGGAACTAAATAGATCATAAAAGCACACAACATGCACACATGATGAACAAATAGAGTGATCAAACCCCTCACATACATGCACGCACGCTAACATGCAGGTATCAGTGGAGCAAGAAAAAATATATATACACATGTTGACAAAAGCAAGGAACTACTCAACTCACGCACACAAACCCCACACAACTTAGGGAGTACGTGTGTATGTGTGTACGTATATATGTGTGTATGTGTATGTATATACTGGTTCCATGTAACTTGGGAAATATGTGTGTGTATGTATGTGTGTATGTATGTGTGTGTGTATGCACGGATTCCTTGTGGTGGGAGGGTGTGTGTGTGTATGTGTACAAATGTGTTTACTAATTCCTAGTAGTGAGACAGTGTGTATGTATGGAGAGGGAATATACACATGTATACACGCATGCTGACAGAAAAACACGAGAATGGAAATAGATCTAAGAACACACAGGGGTCATTAAAACATTAAAATATAAGATACCGAGAACTAATTCATCATTGTTCGGACCAATCTTAATTGTTTTATGACCCTTCGCGTAGAACACTTCACTGCCAGTTCAAGAAAGACATTAAGGATTAATAACACAAAAATAGAGAATGTCTCATATTGAGAATATTTAACATCGAAAAACATAAAGGAGAAAAAAAATTATTTTTAATAATATGTGGAAATCTTCACCCTTTACCTGATGACGGTCGCTAGACCAGAGACGCGTGTAGTAAAATTATGGAAAATGAAGCATAATATTTTAAAAAAATAACCCACATTACAACCAAAAACGTTTGCGGTATATCTCTTCTTTTTAATATATATATATATATATATATATATATATATATATATATATATATATATATATATATATATATATATATATGTATATGTATATATATATATTTGTTTGTATATATACATATATATATATATATATGTATATGTATATATATATATATGTATATGTGTATATATATATATATTTGTTTGTATATATATATATATATATGTATATGTATATATATATATATTTGTTTGTATATATATATATATATATATATATATATATATATATATATATAAAAGTCGACATGGAAGTCAGCACTTAGAGGCGACAATCTGTTTCATGCTAGTGCAATCGTCAGGCGTGAAACAGATTGTCGCCTCTAAGTGCTGACTTCCATGTCCACTTTTATATTTACACACGCTCTATCTCTGATATTGAGCACTTTATCCAATAAATATAGCACACTTTAAGACTATATTTCTTTATATATATATATATATATATATATATATATATATATATATATATATATATATATATGTGTATATGTATGTATATATATATATATATTTGTTTGTATATATATATATATATATATATATATATATGGTGGAATTTCCCGCTGATTTCGACGTATGAGTTTTATAACTGAACCCTTTGACTACCAAAGCGTTTGATTTGCTTGTAATACTGACAGCTTTTGTAAAACTAGCCACACTTTTTTGAAAAGATAACAGATAAAAGTCTACAAACCTCTTCACAATTTCATTCTGTGTTTTCCTTCTCCTAGACTATTAGCCAATCAAAGTTTGGATCCCACTGTTCATTGCTATTTAACTCTTACCTGTGGGGATAAAAAAACGGATTCATACTTAACTCATGGGTATTTGTGCGAAAGTGAACGCAATGTGGCGATAACCATTACACTACACGCACACACACAGCTATATATATATATATATATATATATATATATATATATATATATATGTGTGTGTGTGTGCTGTTTCTGAACGGTCAGCTATATAAATACTGATAAGATTCGAGGCTTCTTAAGTTCGTTTGGTTGATGAAAATGAAAAGCAATTCTTTCAGTGACACTTGATCACAACACCGAAATCCCTACCGTTTTAAACCTACAATTACATACAGCTTATAACAGCGCATTAGATAGCGTACTTTCCTTCTAAAATATTATGAAAAAGTTTGATTTTCATTGACTGCTAAATAGTTTTCTCCGGCTAATACCTACGCCTTCAAAATGAGACCACTGGTGCGTATCTGAGACAAATGGCATTGCCGGTTAAATACGTTAGTTACAGCATATATGGTTCCTCTATGTCAGTTTAATTTCTGCGATGCATTTATATGGAAGTATTATCATAGGGACAGGGAGATATCAGGGAAACATGTTGGTAAATGCTACAAGGGATCGAAGGTTGTGCAGAACCATCATCGCCCACCTCTTGAAGGGACACGCCACATGGAAGAAGGAGAAGAAGAAATTTTCACTCTACTCAAGTGGCCTCCAGTCACACTAAGCTAAGTTAAATACTTTGATCCCTTGAAGGTAGTGGGTTTGGTAGTATGTCCTTCCTGTAAACTATTACTAAGTGAGGTAAAACATCACTGATTTCTTTTATCCTTGAGTTAGCCTTAGCTAAGTTTAGTAAATAGTAAAGCTTATTCTTATTTGCAGTCGGTGTATTGTTCGTAATAAATGCCTTTTGTGCCAGGTCGACCTTGGGCTGAAAATTGTATCTTTTAAAAAGTAATAAAAAATCTGAATGAATTAGTATAAAAAGAGTCAACACAACTACTTGACTTCTATTTTAAATTGCGCCCAAGAGCTACTGAAAGACAACTGGCTAAAAACGAAATTACCAAACAACACAAAACAGAGAAACAATCAGAAATTAAATACATTAAAAATAATTAAACGAGCGAAATAAACTACTGGAGCCGCTCAGTTTGACTTCCATCAAAATAAGAAAAATAACGTAAATCTGAACAAGACAAAGATACAAAAGAAAAATAATGAACATTCAACATAAAAGAAATGAAATGAAAAATTGAATTGGAATGTGTGGGTGATATAACAAATACGATTCATCTCCGTACACTGCTTGAACATTTCTTGTTTTCTATTGTCTAAGTTTATACCCACCCTCCTATCTGCTTGTTGCATCTTCCACTTTTAATTTTACGATCAGTAATTCTCTTACCGGATTTCTTTTTTGTTTTCTTTCCTATATTTAAGTCTCATCTTTCTCTTATATTTTCTTTTTTGTTTTTAGTTTTTTTTCTTAAAATCTCTACCACTTACCATTGATTATCCTTGCATCTTTCTCTCACTCTTTTCTCTTCCATTTTCTTCCGTTTCTTAAATTCGGTCATTAACTATTAGTAAATTTTTGAAGATTTTTAAACTCTTCTGTGTCAGTGCTTCCGTTTCGGATGTGACATGCTGTTCCTATCAAAAGGTTCAATCACCCTGTTTTCTAATACTGTAGGCGAAACAGAGAAACTTCATTCGTGTCTGTTTTCACAACCGTCATTAAAAGACTTAATAAAAAAAAAGTATTTTTCAAGAGAAAGTGATTTAAAACTAACTTCGTATAAGAGGAAAAAGCCAAAATCAGAAAGGAAAAAAAAAATGAATCGAAGTCGATACAATCCTAAACAAAGCGAATCACAAGAATTTTGTTAAGATTAATTTTTAACGAAATTCTTGTTATTTGCTTTGAAAAGAAAAAACTTGCAATGAAGGAGAAAATTGGGTGGGGGAACGAAGAAATTGTAACGAAATTGATTTAATGAAATTAAAAGATACATTAAAGCTAAAGTCAAGTGAAATATCAACGAAAATGCAAGAAACGGCAGCACAAAATCTATCATGGTTGCGTTTCGGTTCAATTATGATAAAACATGGCGTCATTTTTTTTTAAATTATTTTTTTGATTTTTTGCGCGCGCTGATTTTATAGGAAGTTTTTCTCTTCTGGCAAATAGAATTTTACAATTTTCTACTAAAACACAATTACTAATTTATTATTTTCATTAAAACTTAGCAAGTATTGTACTTTTTATATTTCTAAACGTTTTTTTATTTTTTTTTATTTTTTAGAAATCTCGCATTTGAATGATGTGCAGCAGGTCGAAATGAATGTTTCTCATTTATTATACTAGAATACAAAATAATCTTCCGAAATAAATAAAAATATAATAATTAAAAAAAAAAAATAATGCAAAATTTATCAAACACTGTATCAAAATACGATTCCCTCACTTAAATTATGCCTTACAATGATGCTTCCCCTGTCAATGTAATCTAATCCACTTCATAGGACAAAATGAAAGCAAGAGGGACAGAAGTAAAAAAAAAAACAAAAAAATAAAAACGCGTCACCTTGAGAGCAAACTTGAATAAATGGATGGTGGAACAAAAAATGAAAAATTAAGTGTTACAAAAGACTAGACGATTTAGACAGCCATGATTACCAAAGTTCTGAAGGGACACGGCACATAGAACAACAAGAAGAAGGAGAAGAGGAAACGTTCTTGTAACGTTGCATTTTGTGTTGTGAGCTATCCAATGCTTTAGTGATGTCAGTGCAACGTTGCAATCAACTAATTTCCAGGCCTGAAACTGACCGGTCATTCACAACATTTTCACAATTTTATGGCAACTTTGCGAAGGGCTGTATATTTAAAATTACGCACCGGTCAAATAGCATCAAAATATTTTTCTGCACTTAACGATGTGTATAAATAGTATACTATTTCTTTTCAGATTTCTTTTATTTTTAAATCACTAAATTAGATTATGAATAAACGTTCTAATATCTTCCTAGAGTCTATTATCCATTTTCTGTTAATGTAACTTTAAATGCCAACTTATTTGCAACGTAAAAATGTAGCCTTAAGGAGAAGTTGTGGGAGTGTTAACACACAAAATAATTTTTGCAACTTTTATATAACGTTGTAGAAATGTAATTTTGCTAGCTGGCTTAGCCACGTACGTGTTTCCTTTTTCAACGTTATTAGAGAATTTCTGTCGTCTGTGTTTCCTACATCTGCGGTGTGCGGCACCAGAAGCTCTTTTGCAGCTATCATTTTTGCTGTTTCATGAAAACCTGTTTATATAGTACTTTGAATAGTCACCGACATTTGAGTATTTGAACTAAAATGCAAGCACTCGCATAGAGCTTCAGAATGTGTTCATAAAGTTTTGCATTAGGATTCTTCTATCAGCTTGATTTCCTCATTCAAATTAGTAGCTGGCTTGTCACTGCACTGTTTGTCAAAACGCTCATTGTCATTTTCCTCTCTAGAATTAGCATCAAACCTACTAATTACAGCGCTTTCTATAAGCATATAGAAAAGACTGCAAAGATTTGCAGCACGTTCTCCTGAAAGCTGAAATTCTACCACAGATCTTTGTTTTGTACGTATATCAAGAGAAATGGCAATTTTGAAAGAGGTAAAAAGCTTTATAGCGAAAGATTTCCACTGGGTGTCTAGATATTCACTGCCTTTCTTTTTATTAAAGGAATTCTGAACAGGTATTAGGTTTTGAATGGACATATATATATATATATATATATATATATATATATATATATATATATATATATATATAGTACTTGCTCGATAATACTCGCTCAAATATTAATCCGTATAGTGATCCGAAAAGAGAAATAGTATAGTGAATAGAGTAGAGAATAGAGGCCCGTATAATAAGGGATAGAATAGAAATACCGAACTGAATAGTAATAGAGGATAGACTAGAAATAACGATATGTTAGTCGTCAGCTACTTCCTACATATATGGTTTTCCTCACCTGATTTAATTAATTCAATAATCTGATCGCCTGTGTTTGCTAACAAAAACCTTCCCTTTGAAATGACTTCCTCTGGAGTCTATATTCCATTTTCGGCCCGTATCGGACGTTTTTTTTTGGTGGGGGGGGGGCAGAAACTACTCTGTGTGTGGGAACACTCTTTTTTGATCCGTATATGAACAATAATGGATATAGTCTGTCTGTAGTATGAATTCTCTACCATGTATGAATTTGTGAAACTCTTACATAGTAAAAATGCTTCCTTTTCAATCTGGCTGTAGCTTCTTTCAGCTGCAATTAATGATCTTGAAGCATGAGCTATTGGTTTAGTTGTTCCGTCCTCATATTTTTGCAGTATCACTGTTCCAATACCTGAATCCCTTGCATCTGATGCGACAGCAATCTTTAATTTAGCGTCAAAATGAGCTAGTGACAAATCCGATGTTAAGACTTTCTTGATCTCTTCGAAAACGCTTTGACATTTATCTGTCCAATCCCATTTCACATATTTCTTTAGTAAGTTATTCAAGGGTGCTTTTAATTCGTGCATAATTGGCATATATATATATATATATATATATATATATATATATATATATATATATATATATATATATGATAGTAATTATCAAACCCTAAAAATGCTTGTAACTTTGTTACATTTCTCTTGGAGCGGTCATGTCCTTTATTGTGTTCGCTCTTGAAGAATCCGGCCGTCTACCGTTTTCAGTAATAATTTGTCCTCGATATTTAAGTCTGGACACAAACAATTCGCACTTTCTTTCACTAATCTTAAAACCATATTCTTTGATTCTCTCAAATA
The DNA here is from genome assembly GCA_964036315.1 of Acanthosepion esculentum. Classification (NCBI taxonomy): domain Eukaryota; kingdom Metazoa; phylum Mollusca; class Cephalopoda; order Sepiida; family Sepiidae; genus Acanthosepion; species Acanthosepion esculentum. The sequence continues at coordinate 59,134,436 of OZ038478.1, forward strand.
CTTTTTTTTACATCTTCCATATGTTCCTTTCGAGTCTTACTTTTAATAAGTACGTCATCCAAATATGCTTGTGCACAATCCAAACTGGCAAGCATGGTATCCATTATATGTTGGAATATGCTTGTTGCTAACTTTATACCGAAATGAAGTCGGTTGAATTTGTATAACCCTCTATGAGTTTTAATTGTCAATAGTTTTGAGCAGTCTTCGTCTACTCGTACTTGTAGATAAGCGTCTGACAGGTCCAGCGTAGAAAAAATACCACCATTTAATTTGGCAAACATTTCATCTAACCTTGGTAACGGGTGGTTGTTTTAAACTTTCATTTAATCCCGTTGAAAAATCAGTACATACGCTGATTTTATTATTCTTCTTTTTAAAAATGTAAACTGTTGGTGATGCCCATTCAGAATAGTTTATCTTTGAGATCATACCTAATTTTTCTAGTCTGTCCAACTCATTATTAATTGGATCGGAGGCTGAAAAAAGTAGACCTCTTTTTGGCTTAAATGTCGGTGTTACATTTTCTTTTAACTCAAACTCAGCTATGTCTTCTGAGAAAATTTCTGTCCCAATCTCCCACATTCGTAACATTTTTTGTTCTTGAAGTAACAGTCAATTTTAAAATGCTTACCTCCATAACCATGACAAGTATTGGGTACTGAGAGGTAGGGTTACAGTTTTTTTTTCCTGAGTTAATTTGCAATCCATTTCTAATTTAGCAAGTATCCTGGATCTTATCTCTGCATCCTTATTAGAAGTTAAACCCTGTACAATTATCAGGCATTTAAATAAATGTGGAGTTAATTCATTTAACTTGAACTTCTCACATTCTCGATTCACGACTCCTGCATAAGTGACAAAATCTTCATTGCTGGACTTTAGTAAGTTAAGACATTGCCATCGTTTATTAAGTAATGAACTCTATCATCAAAAATTTTTGATAGTATTAGAACAGCTTCATCAAAATTTATCTCCTGTTTTTTTTTGGCAAAATATAATTCACATATTTTTCATGTTCCGCAGGGGACAATTAATAAGAAACAAACTTTCTTTTCCTCATTCCAATGCGAACAATCCCTTTTGAAGATCCCTTCATATCTTCTATAATAAGCTGGAAAAGTTATCCCTTCGTTTGGATTGTATACAAATTCGCTGATTGAATTAGAAACAGCATCTGGAGTGAATGAATCTGAAATTTGTCCTTCCATGGCTTTCGTAAAGAAATCAAAAAACTTCTCTTATTGTAGTTGTAATTGTAATTGCTGTTCGTGTTGTCGTTTTTGATGCTGAAAATGTTGTTCTTGTTGTAAGTTTTGTTGCTGAAACTGTTGTTCCTGTTGTTGCTCTTGTAGCGCCAACATTTGAACCATGATAGCTTTTATTTCGTCCATTTTGTTGAACTTCGATGAACGAATCCTCATTTAAGTTTAAAGAATCCTCGTGAACCTTTGCGAATCCTTGTCGCCACCTTTGTGATATCAACGAATACTCGTTATCACTTTCGTAATAGTATAGTGAATGGTGTAGAGAATAGCAGTCCGTATAGTAATAGAGGATAGAATAGAAATAGTGTAGATTTATTGTAAAAATTTCCAATTTTGACACAAAGCCTAAAAAGTGGGGGTTAAGTCTGGTATTCACTATCTTATACCAAGTTAATCCGTTTCACGACCCATTCACTCATTACATTTGCACATTCACAAGATCTCATCCGTCACCACCATATACCATAATACCACATACTCTCAGAGTACGTACAAAACGCACCCCGTGACATAAAAATTTATGATTATAAAAAATTATACATAAAAATCTGATTCAAAAGGAACGGAGAGGGGATGAACCCCAAAACAAACTAAATATCAAAACAAACAAAATAAAGATAACTGATGTTAGTAGAACACGTCCAACACTCAAAAAAGAGACAGGCCGCTGTATTCTGCCCTTAGACAAAATCAAGAGGCTCTCTCGCTAAGGGATAGGGAAACGAAAAATAAATACGGTCGTAGGGAAAGTAGAAAGCTGACAAAGTCGAGACGAAAAAATTGATGTCACAAACAAGCTGGGGAGGATGGGAATCTCGACGAGAATCATAACCAAAGCAAAATCCAGGAGCAGACGAGGAACGACACTTACTCACATTAACTAGGTACACAAAAATCATCTATCCTAACCAGGGAGGGCTCCACAGGAAACCACCACGATGTGAATTAGGTAGACCTAAAAATGAAAAGCAAGGCTATCCCCGTTCACACGAACCAAGTTCGCCTCACTCACTCATCTTTCGCTGATCTGTCTTCATCTTGAGCTGATGCACAAAGAATCGGATCAGATCTTGATGAGAAAGACAATTGCATCGAAAGACTTTCTCATGTCCCGTCGTACAAATCACTCTTCGGGCCGTGGCTAGCAGCGATATAAACACCATTTATTTCACCCCAGATTACGGAGGCGACACATTATCACACACAGATGCACGATCAATGAGCACGAGATTTTCGGGGGTTATATGAGCCGTCAACTTGCCGACATGGTCCCATATGGAGCAAACCCGAGGACAATGATAGAAGGCGTGCGAAACTGATTCCTTTAAGCCAATGTCTCATCGTCCATAATCTGGCAAATCCTCCACGCCCAATATGAAGGCCTTTTCATAGAGAGATAGCCTATTCCGAACCAGTTGCCAGGTAAGCGAAACCTCAGGGTTGCTGAAGTAATTCGCCGCTGGCGCCCAAGACCAGAAGCAGCGAAACTCCTCCTCCGACAAGTCGATCCCCTCATTTGGTGGATCCTTCGCGGCCGCCTCCACTAGTTCCCGATAGAAGACTCTCCTAGGCCGAGAAAGGTCACTGGATCGGGGAATGTCCCTCAAGGCCGATCAACATTCGGAGATTCCATGCGTGCGTGGGTAAATTACCATAACACTCTCCAAGTGCGGCACTCCCAGCACCCCACGGCACTGACGTTGTGCACAAACTACTTTATGTTTTCGTCTCCTGCACAAAACGGAGGATAACAATGAAGTTATGACCCCAGTAGCCCCAGGAAAATTACGGGGATCCTCCACTGATTTGCCATCGACAGAGGTCAGTTTCAAAAGAGGACCTAGATGAACTATTTTATGAGTTCACAAGCCCTTTTCTAGCTCCTTCCTATTTACCATACAAATTACATCTGCACCAGGGAATTATTTTTTTCTTTTTTTTCTTCTCTTATTCTTTAGCCGGCTGGGTGTGGTGAATAGGTGGTCATTTGAGGGGTTAGATATTGAACTGAGGGAGGAGGTTGAAGGAGAGAGGACGGAGCATGGTAAGGGGTGGAAGGGAGGCTCCTTGCATTTAGGCCTGCAACAGCTTGTCTAGAGGACGCAGGGGCGGATAGGGACCTGGTTTTGTCTTTGTACCTATCCGCCCTACTTCGCCCGGAGTATTATTGACTAGGCACGACTTCTTCATCCGCCCTACTCCTCTTTAATGATGAGGTACGTGGTGGAGGCATTTGCTCCACCTCCATGACTGTGTCAGGTTGCTGCGGTTGTCGCAGCTTTTTGGGCGACCATTCTGTTTTGGGGAGAGGGTGTATTTTTAGTTTCCCCCTTCTTTACATTCTTCCATTCACCTTCGGGTCCTTTACTGTTGCTGCTACTGTTGGTACTGCTGTTGCTGCCGTTGATGTTGTTGCGTTTGTCTGTGGGCGGGTGGAGGCTGTAAGTTCTTGACGGGGCACCATTTAGCCATGTGCCCCAAGCCTATGATCTGCGCCCCTCCATCACCATCAACATACTTCTCTCACAGCACACTAATACATTTCTCCAGGAGCCTGCCGCATTATTGTTACTTGCAACACCAAGTTCCCTGTTACAATTACAGACTTGCTTGTGCTGGAGGACACATCTTCTATAGGTCCATAGCTCGCAAACAAGCCCCCCATACGGTTTTCAGATATATCCAGTGGCACACCATGCGCAGTAATTTTCTTCCATCGGGTGCCCCTGTATTCTGTTTGGAGTCTTACAGCTGTTGTTCTTAGGATACTTCTGGTGAACTGTTTCGCCTCTTGTTCTGTAGCTAGGAAAAGGTCCCATATTTCATTGGATCTCCTCGCTAAAACCTTAGGCTTGATACTTAGGCCTTTTAAAGCCTCTCCCATGGTTTTCCCCGCTGACCCCAATCAGTTTCTGACTTCTTACGTCGGTGGTTAGCAGGCAAATAATCCATGCATTAACTGCAATCGGGGCTTCCGGTATCGTCAGAAACTCATTACCTTGGACGAACTTTTCATATTTGACTCGTTGTTCCTCGCAATACACCGAGTCCTTTTTTGGCCTGTTCTCCTACCAGTGGTGATTTATTTTGTGTTAGCATCGCCGTTGTGTCCAAGTTTTCGGCCTTGGTGGCACAGAACCACCACATATGAACAAATAAAGCTTCGCCTTTTATTAAAAATTGGTTTGTTCTTAAAAACAAAAGAAAAAGTTTGGCGAAAAACGAAACAAAGTAAAAAAACAAACAAAATCAAAAGAGAAGGTGGAAAATTAAAGTCAACAAGCACAAAATAAACAACAATTAAAATAATACGGATAAAAGGAAAATAAAACTGAAATAAAAACGGGAAGGTGGTTAAAAACAGAACATGGATACAAACTTAAAGAAAGAAAAGTGAACAAATGAAAACAGGTACACAAAGATAAAAAAGAAAACTGAGAAATTCAAAAGTTCAGGAAAATAAAAATAACAAACTTAACTATTTGTAAACCAGGCAAACTTGGTCTGGAGTGAAGCAAAAATTCACATGTAACGACGCATAGTGATCCGGATAGTACGAGAAGATAGACTAGAAATGGCGATCGTTAGTCGTCAGCTACTTCCTACATATGTATAATAGATTTAAATAAAATGGACGCCATTATTCTACCTTTAGGTTCTTTCGACCAACACTTTCTCAAAAGGTAATCGTTGGCGAAGCAGGAAACGATCAAAGACATTAGTAAATAATGAATGAGGAGAGAAAATTGGAATACGATTAAAATAGATTTTAATTATAAATAAATTAACGACTAAAATATGCGAAGTTCCAAAAAGAGTATAAAATGGAAAAAATCACCCATAATCCCTCGATCAGACGTAAGGAACGAATAAAATATTCATTTTGTTTACATAAGCTCGGCTGATGAAACTTAATGCAAACAGTCCCAAGGACCCGGAGATGGTGAAAACTATGTATGATACGTAAAACAGTTGTTTTTTTTTCGGTCAAAGTTAGATTTATCTGGAAAATGGTCATATAAAAGAGTGCTTACACAATGTAAAAAAAAGGAAAAACCGAATGTGAAGAACTATTAAATATCAAAGTCAAGGAATACTAACCACTCATGCTACCATGGTTTCCTCCGTTAAGATTTTTTTTCAGCCAGTGGAGGTTAATAGTTAACTATAATCACACCATTATTCCTTGGTTTTAATATAGAAATATATAGAATTAACGATTATTCCACATAATCACACAAATGCAAATAAAACACATCTAGAATTTATAACGTTCTTTCGCACAAGCATTTAGCAGTATTTTTACGTTTTTAATTCAATATATATATATATATATATATATATATATATATATATATATATATATATATTGAATTAAAAACGTAATATATGTATATATAGATATAGATATATGTATGTGCGTGTGTATGTGTGTATATGTATGTATGTGTGTGTGTAGAGGTAGAGAGCGAGAGAGAAATGGATATACTGTCATGTTTTGTAAGGTTGCATTCATAATTTAAATGAAGATGTAATGTTCCAACAAATACCAGTATCGAGTTATTAATTTTTTTCAATCTTCAATACTGACAGATATTTATTGCTGATAATGGAGGAAAGGCTCGAAAGTACTCGAACAAAACAACTAAATCACGAAATTTGTACAGTTTATCCACTGGTTGAAAAATACAAAGACATTTTTTTAAAAGTTTGAATTTAAATAAAGCTATATATATATATATATATATATATATATATATATATATATATATATATATATATATGTGTGTGTGTGTGTGTGTGTGTGTGTGTGTGTGCTGGGGTGGGGAGTGAGTGAGGGTGGGTCTGAGCGTGTGTTTTCTGTGTGTGTATCAATTTCTTATATTTGTAGGGAAGAGTACTCAGTATCGGAGATACGGCGTTTATAGGTATAGACTTAGTTTGAAACTTACACCCGCCATTTGATGTTGAACTCTATGCCCACCGTCCCCCTTCTATCTATCTATCTCTCTCTCTCTCTCTATGTCTCTCTGTTTGTCTCTGTCTGTCTGTCTGTCTGTCTGTCTCTCTATTTATATATATGTACATATGTATGTATGTATGTGTATATATATATATATATATATATATATATATATATATATATATATATATATATATATATATATATATATAGTAATGGATTACATCCGACATATTTTTATTTTTAATTTATTTTGTTTAAACGTTATTTTTTATATTCTTTCATAGCTGAAACTCCTCTCTCACGTGTCATTTGTCTTATGGATTGAGCTGAATCTTTTCTGATTGATCTCTTTAGATCTAAGTTGGAATGATGATCCCTCTTCCTGTTGTGACCTCCTGATTCAGTTTTCCTCTCTACTCTCCCCCTTTTTAAAATTATTCCCGTTCTCTTGATGGTTCTTGAATGGACTTTGGAGAGGGAAGCCAGAGTATGAATGTTGATACCATTACTGAAGGCCTGAATGATCTTTTTTCTCTCACCATTGCTCAGTTTAGGAAGAAAGTTGGTCTGAAACAAAACGATTTTTACCTGTTCTCTTTCTAGCTGAATAAATCAAAGGCTATTTCAGTGCATGCGGCAAAAGGTGTCAAGATGACTGAACGTCTTATCTGAATACCTGGAAAAAAGAAATTCAATTAGTTTAGTGTTTTTTTTTTAGATATTAAACATTTTGCGTGATGGACAATTATGCTGTTACATGATTTAGACAATTTTACTGTTTTACCCGCTATTTTACAACTACACGTCATTTCTATAAGCATTTTATTCTAAGTATTAATTTGCACTGTCAGCTAACTTAATATATTATCTTAAGTTATCAAGGTTTGATAAATTATTGAAGACAGAAAAACAGAAAACACATTCTTGTGAAGGAGGAGCGTAAATATTTCATCCTTTGCATTTCGTACCAAAGTTAAGACAGTAAAGAGCAGAAATAAAAGGTTACATTTTGTCGATAAATCCCTGTTGTTCTTCAAACTTCTTATTATTCGACATATTTCTTGTATTTCTCCAAAATAAATTTTTTTCTTCTTTTTTTTTTATTATAAATCTAAATTCACTAAAAGACATTTCTCCAATCACTCTTTACTTCATTTTCTACATACAAACCGGAAAAAACAACACGGTTGATACATAAATGCGCCATTTTGTTTCAGCAATTTTTTCTTCTTTTCTTTTTATTCTCCTTAGAGAAACACTTACTTGAAGTGCAGTACTGCGCGTGCGCACAATGCCATTCAATTTTCGGCGGGAGAACAGCGGCACTGATCCTGGGAAAACGGACGCCACTTGTTATTAGAATTATTGCGATAGAGCGATCAGCATTATTGTCGCAATTATTATCTTTTATATCACTACTGTTAGTATTAGCAGTCTCAATATTAGCAACATTATTAGTGTTACGTGTGCACCATGTTTTGTCTAAGTTGCTTGCATATCTTTGCCAATAAGAACAATATAGATTACTTTGCAACAAGGCAGTCAGTTATTTGGGCCCCTTTGTTTACGGTTTATCTTGTTGCCTTTTCTTCTTCTTTCTTTAAGGCAGTCATTTTTTTTTGATTGCTGGATTGTTTATTTTGCTGAGATCTCGCTAAGATAAAGATAGTCAGAAGAAGGAAAATAACAACTTGGTGGAAATTATATTTTGGTTGAAATTTCCAGTTTTCTTAGAGAACGGCGGATGGGAACATGATTGTCTGGCTGTGTGTGTGAACCAGTGTAAATCAGGAAAGAAAGAAGTGAAGAGTGCTTTCTTGCATGACTAAGACACTTGTAGGGCTGTATGGTATACATTAAATCACAGAAGAAAAGGCGCTTAATGCAGTGTAGTTTTAAGCCCAAAAGTCTCACAGATCATATGTAATAAGTTCAATCCCGCTTCTCTTTCTGTCAGACGAAGCTAATTTTAGTAAATATATATAACGTAAAATCTTGCCTTGTGCCTGAAATAGTTGTGTGTTTCTCACTATCATAGAGGTAAAATGCCAGGATTTTGAATACGGAATTTAAATGCAGCATTTTTTTTTTGTCCATTTGTATCTTGGATGGATAAGCGCTTTATTGTACACGAGAAAACTGTCTCCGCGTATGATTCTTACAGTGTAGCGAATTCAGTTCTCGTTGCGTACTCGACAGCAGTAGCTTTTATGCTAAAATACTTTTATGTTAAAAGAAAAAGCTTACTAAATAACTATGTCAAATGGAAAGAATGCATTCTTTAGAATCAGGTGTGTTCGATTACCGCTGATACCTAAAATTGCATTTGGCATGATTTTTGAATGGCTTACCCTCTTTTCGCTTTAAGTTGGATTTGGCAACGCATGCTTTTCCATCCTCCCGGCATATAAGTACTTTAGAGACTGAACATCAACTGAAGATGGCAATGGACTATTAATAACTTCAGCGATGTTGTTCATTAATTACACTATTTATATTTGGACGATCGTCATCATCGTTGTTGTTGTTACGGGTCAGTGTTCCAGTGGATTAAAGCATTGCTTCATGGATTTGGTGAAATAGTGACTGTGAATTCAGTCGGTGAATGGGGTACTGTGTGCTTGCACTCTTTGGAAACGGACGAGCAAAAACTGAGCAGTACTAAAATATATAAAAATCTAGACGGTATCCTTTGACATGGACAATGGAACGATAAGTCTACCTCCCCGTAGATTAAATAAAGGGTTCAGTTTCAGAATTCCCTGTACGTTACCCAGATCTATATGCACCCGAGGAAGGCAGGAGGTCACAACGACGGAAACTTCGTGATAACAACAACAAAGATGAGGACTATAGTTCTAATATAAATAGTATAAATAATGATAACTCCTCATCCCAAAGATGAAGTTCATTTCCTACCTTACTTTTCTGTAAACATGTTTTGTTACTATATCCATTAATTGTTGTTTATTTAAAATCAACGTCTATTCACAATTTTCTTTTACCCGAATTCGCAAGAGACTGCAAAATATTGTTTGAGGATCAACTAATACCGGAAGTAGTGTAATGGTAATTATTTCCGTTCCTCAACAGATCTTTCTATCAGAGGAACTGAAGCGTGGGACGATAACTATGGACACGGAAAAGAGAAACGGTGTGTTCCAGTTTTAAAGGCGGCTGTTATGGTTCACTTCTCATTAATCCTATAGGTAAAATACACAAATCAACCTTTCGTTACGCTTTTTCACATTGTCATATCATGAAAATATCCCTGATATGTCAACTACTAGATAAACCACAATAGTTTACCTGTCTGCTTATACTTAAAAGCTGTTGCCCCTATAGTCAACCTTGGCAGTTTTCACTTAACAGTTATTGTTTCAATTTTCATAAAAATGGATTTGCTGTTGTCTGAATTCCTACTCGGATCTCCAGCTCGGATCTCCTACATTGATCCCAGCTACTCGGATCTCCTACATTGATCCCAGCTACTCGGATCTCCTACATTGATCCCAGCTACTTGGATCTCCAGCTCGGATCTCCTACATTGATCCCAGCTACTCGGATCTCCTACATTGATCCCAGCTACTTGGATCTCCAGCTCGGATCTCCTACATTGATCCCAGCTACTCGGATCTCCTACATTGATCCCAGCTACTCGGATCTCCAGCTCGGATCTCCTACATTGATCCCAGCTACTTGGATCTCCAGCTCGGATCTCCTATATTGATCCCAGCTACTCGGATCTCCTACATTGATCCCAGCTACTCGGATCTCCAGCTCGGATCTCCTACATTGATCCCAGCTACTCGGATCTCCAGCTCGGATCTCCTACATTGATCCCGATACTCGGATCTCCAGCTCAGATCTCCTACATTGATCCCAGCTACTCGGATCTCCAGCTCGGATATCCTACATTGATCCCAGCTTCTCGGATCTCTTACATTGATCCCGATACTCGGATCTCCTACATTGATCCCAGCTACTCGGATCTCCAGCTCGGATCTCCTACATTGATCCCAGCTTCTCGGATCTCCTACATTGATCCCAGCTTCTCGGATCTCTTATATTGATCCCGATACTCGAATCTCCTACATTGATCCCAGCTACTCGGATCTCCAGCTTGACCGTCTTAGTCCTGTTTCCCGTATTATAGGCACAAGTGTAATTTTAATTTTTGAATACCGATATCTCAGAAAGAGTAATTCTTATCGAAGCAGATTGGAGAATTGACAAACCGAATTTGAATCGAGTTTATACTAAAAATTACAGTGAAATTGGTTTTGAGAATCCGTTTCTGTCTGTCCTCTGCCTTATGTCCAGATACCTTCAGATAAAATATCCTTGACATGCCATCATGGTTAACTTGAACAGAGTAAGTGGGTGTACTTGAGTAAACAAATGTCGCATAGCGCTAACTATGCAAGCAGTAGTTGCAAAAACATGCTACTCCCACAGACCATGAAGAGAAGAAAAGAAATGTACTCAAGTGTGCGTTTCCTTGTGTGTGGATGAGAACTAATTTCTTCGAATTAAATCAAATCTTAAATTAAAAAAATAACTGAACTTTCAGAAATATTGTTTGTGTTATTAACGCGTAATTACCTTCATTGCGGACAGATGCATGTTAATGGTACTGGTAATATTAGCCGTTTCTTTATAAGGAAACATTCGATATTCATTGATCGATCAGCCAGCGTTATTGTTAATTGAAATCCATAAAGTCTGTCTCTTAAAACAATTTTTAAGGGAAATCGGTTTGTCAAGCCAAGTAACTGTTATTGCTCTTTCCGGTATTGATGTAGGTTTTTCTTCTTAACATTTTGTTCGAAAAAGTCAACAGTTTCATTGATTCATTTTCTCTTCACGTGTTACATGTTTTACCCATTTTGGTTTTGCTTCTGTTGAAAGTTCTCAAGTGGTTTCTGTTATTTGGTAAAGTTCTTTGTGATTTTGTAGCCCCAGTACACGTAGGTCGAAAAAGGATTGTACTCGCGAAGATCTAACCTACCCAGAAATGAGCTGATGAAAAAATTGCTTCCGTCATTATTCTAATGATGATTATTATCGTTATCTTCGCTGAGGATTTAGTGACAACAATGACTTGAAATCAGTACCACATTTTCCAAAATCTTCACCGACCCCAGCAATGCTGTAGCTTTTATAGTTTCAACGCTACCCTGTATTTCCACTTCATCAAATCAGTGGCAGTTTCACGTGTCCCTAGTGATATAGAAACAATTCTAATCTTCACATTCCATATTACCTGTATTTTTTCATTGTCTCACTCCTTCATTTTTCCTCTGCAGACCGTAAGCACATCCACGACCACCTTCTTTTCTTTATTCACGATTATACGTTCCAGTTGTTTTTTTTGTTGGTTTTTTTTTTTTTTTTTTGCTTATTGGTGCTTAGACTGGATGTAGAAATCAATTCAAACGTATTTGGTGGTACATTATTTACATTATTCGGACTATTGTCCTCATCTTTGTCGCCATATTTATCACAACGTTTCGGCCGTTGTACGCTCCGGCCTTCTTCGGGTGGTTGGAATGTCGAACGGAACTCTTTATTTTATTTTCACTGGAGTACACTGTTCTAGTTCCACGTACCATTGAAGTCAGTTATCAGTTATCTCCTGTTAATTCACCTCTCCAATTTTTCCACCACCTTAACCAGGTATTGAACTCACACTCTTTGGGTCCTAACTAACGTCATTATCCACTGTGCCATGTGTCCTTGAGGACATCTGTATATGTATTTCTGGGTATTATAAACCTAATGCATTCAGCAACCATTTTTATTGCATTTTTTTACTGTTATTATTTCATGTTTTTACCAGAGCTGATATTGATAAATATGGCGACAAAGATGAGGACAATAGTCCGAATAATGTAGTGTACATAATACTTCATCTCAGAAATATAGACAGGTATTTGCTGGTGTTTGTTTTCTCTAATTTGGACTGATAATATTTGCCTAGATATTTGCACAAATGTCGTTTATACAGATCTCCGTGTATGACTTACATACATATTCATCTGTCTACATTTGTGGGATCTGCTGTAAATCAATGATACATAAGCTAGCCTTGTAGAATTTTCAGACATCCACACTAGACTTAATTAAAACAGAGTCACATTTATTCTTCTGTCTTAATATTATTTAAATGGCTTCTCATAAAGTGGAAACAGGCATGACGAGTTCAAATTCTGACCGCGTCGGTTTCGTTCACTTCGCATTAATGCACTTGGAAAAGGTATGGACACATCTTTCTTCGGCTACGGGTTAAATATCAGGGCAGTCAGAGCTCTCTTGACTTGGGTGACAACCAGTTAAGGAGAAGAAAAATTTGAATTAAAATCAACTTCAACAGGAATGACCTTCGCGAGGGTATGTTGCTAGAGATATTTGCCGCTATGGATGCAGTACATGGGGTGTTCCTACGAAAGTTACGCGAATTATACTCGTTATTTTAAGACAATTGAGAACACTACTTATAAATAAAGACAAAAGGAAAACTTATCTTAGTCGATGCGTTTCGTTCTCTGAGGGACTTTATGAATCAAGGATTTTATTTTGCAACAAGTATTTATATACAAGCGCAAAAATGTTATTGGCTCACAAATATTCATCAGGTGAACCGAAAAGTATAGGCAAGTTATGGAGGATGACAAGTGACACAATTCAATGTCTAATAAATGAAAGTGAGAAAATGATGCTCTTAAAATTTTATGCAAATTAATATTTAAAATATTCTAGTTTGGGATTGATTTATGTTTTATACATTTTAAATAACATATAGTTACGAATTTAACCGTTTTCTTTTAATTTTCTAACATTTTTATAGCGATGTATGCTGGCTTGGGAAAGTAGTACTTATTTTCATGAATGGAGATATTTGAAAAAATCCGGGTCGCAGATTTATATTTTGATAAGTTTTGGTAGCGTCACTCTCGAGAATTTTCCTTCTCTTTTAATAGGTGTGATATTATTTAGATTAAAATTGTGGTTGAATTCATTTCTATGTATAACTATTGTATTTGATAAAATTTTGTGTATAAGATGCCTTTTATGTTCATAGATAGATTTTTTTAAATTTCTGCAAGTTTCCCCAGTTCTGGCAATTTATTTTATATACAGCACAACCAATGTTTACTTATGGACTCAAGAATAACAGTTTAAAAATATTTTGACATTAAATAACTAAAGAAGGAAAGATATGTCGTAAAGTCTAGCAACTCATCCGTGAACTTCAGGTATGTGATTTATGACTTTTTTTTAAATATATAAGTAAAAATAGACGAAATTCGACTTCTGTATCGATAACCGATAAATTCAGTTTATGTACCCAGGTGTATCAAATTTGAAAGGTGACGTGCATTGAAATGTTAGCGTGTGCGTCGCAATATATCGTAACTACAAAATATAAAGAAAACAGAAAATGGATTATTTTCTGAACATTTAAGAAAGTAAACCTACCCAACTTAAAAAAAAAAATGATGTTGCGACAAAATTTCTGCAAAGTTACGTAAAGGTTGCAAAAACTATTTTGTAGATCCCGACATTGTGCATGCTACGTGAAATATTAACGTTATAAATATGTTAAACGAAAATGGATAATAAATTCCAGAAAGCTATTAGAATGTATATTTATCGGCTAAATTAGTGATTTTAAATATTAAATTAGCCGAAAAGAAATTATATACTTTCGATGAATGATGTTACATGAAGAAAAATTCTTCTGATTTAGTTTTACCAGTAAGGAATTCTCAGCTTCAGCACTTTGCAAAGTTACCATAAGTTTGTGAAAATGTTCGGGATAAGCGGTCAGTGTGTGGGCCAGGAAAATAGTTGATTGCAACGTTACAGTAATGTTACCATAACGTCACATATCCCCAACCAATATACAATGTATTTGCAACGTTGCATGGACGTTCAATATTGTCTGGAAAATCAACAAGAGTAGAACACTCAGATGAAACTGAAATAGTTAAATCACTTACGAGTGTTACTTTGATAGCATCTGCATAAGGCTGACACTTTCATGTGAATTTTGTTTCCGGAAAATGAATCAACCCGAACTCTCGTCAAGACAACATATTGAAAATCATTTCCATAAACCAAATTTCCCTGAATTTCCCTCCAACCCTAGCCATCTTCCTATGATCTTAACACTGGTTAACAAAAATCTCCCAATATTGTAATATACCTGTACTAAGCAGCTTATCTATCAACTGTTACCACAAATAATATATAAAAATAATCTTGCAAAAATTAGGGTTCAAAAGCACTTTATCATGAGGAATGATTTGTAGGCTAGTCTCACGGTGTAGTGATTTAGTGAGCTGTGACAGATTACATTAAAATCCCTAATTAATTTAATAAAAAAAAAAACTCAAGGTACAAACCACACTGAACTGCCCTTCTATTATACAGCCAGTCGATCGCAGGTAAAATCAGTTAAATCGCTCGAATATAAATATATGCATTGTTCATGCAACTCAGACAAAAATATGCGCGGTTCGTCTCAGTCTTCTTGTGCTTCCGAATTTTTCTTGTTTTTTTTATACTTTTTTAGTGACCGACAAGAATTATATATTTTATGCCTCGATATCATATCTGCAAATTTAAATTATCGAAATTGATGGAGGTAAAAATCCTAAATAACTTTTACGGAAGCCTGATTACAGACGTTCTTACTGTGACTCCCCAGTAGTTGGCCATCCGGTTTTTCACGAAACAAAGAATTGTTGTTTCTAAATTTGAAGAACGTCAATCCATTTTGGTTGATTTAAAAATCTTCTTCCACCTCTTCCGTTTCTTCTCGCCTGGAAATGGGAATCGTGGCGGAGGGGTAGGGATTCGAGGGCGAATACGCAGAACAGAATGAAATAATATGTTGGGAAAAGGCAGACATATTGCAAAAGGAAATATCCTATGTCAATAAGGATTTTCATTCGACAGGGGCTACGAACTATATCTTGAATAGATATTTCAAATTGATTTTCTATTTCGGTAGGTTTTAATGGAGGAATCGACGGCTAGGAGCCTGCTTAGTCTGTTTTCTGGATGAACTGACAGACAGTTAAATTTGCCAGAAGGTTAAACTGGGTTTCTTATAAAAGGTCAGGAGAACCGAATTGACCGAGCAAATTACTTTGTAATTATTTTTTTCTTTCTTTTTATGAGAATGAGGATTGCAAATATATAATTTCACAGAGCTGCATTACAGCATTATCAAGATAAATAATTCATTTAATTTACATACGCTGAAATAATTGATTTCTGAAACTTACACTCCATTGTGTATTTATTATTCCTTATATTTTGGTTGTTTTGAACAAGAAGTGATACCCAATATTTTACTGAAATTCGAAGGCGCATAGGAACACCAAAAAGGTCTTTCGGAAACTAAATAAAGTATTAATATTTAAGAAAATACCGTGCTGGGATAAAAGCAACGTATCTGTCTTCATTTTAGATGGGAGAAGATGCTTCTTCCTGAGGATTTCAGGACTGTGGCAGTATCTTCCGTATTGCACTAAAAGATTTGTAGTCTGTGTAATATCAACGTCAGAGTGACATTGGTCGCCGGGAATTCACAGTTTTTGTCCTTGGACCATATGCAAGCGTATGGACTATTCACATAAAAAAAAGTTGTGTCACATCCTGCCCTAGTGTAGAACTCAGTTGAATAAAGTCGTTAGAAAAAAAAACGTGTTTGTAATATATTATGCCTTATATGATTATGATCTTTGGAGAATTTTCTCACTGTTGAATAACTGACATGAGGCAGTAGAGGTATGGTTGTATGAACGAATGCTAAGAATTCCACAGAAAGAGTATTTGAGCAACGAGGATGTCATATGTAAGATAGAAAGAATATCGAAACGTTTACCGTAACAGGACACTGGCATTGTTTAAACGTTTAAATGCGTGAAATTAAAGGATAGTGATGTAGAGGAACTACTAATTGGATAATAATTCTTACAATTCTCAGGAGAGTAGATTGAATGGTTGAGAACAGCATTAAAACGAAACGCGTTAAATTGTACGTTTTAAAATAATAAAATGAAAATGAGAACAGTTCTCAGGAGAATCAAACACAGATTTAAGTAGACTATATTCTGTAAAATTGAGCAATACCAAACCTATCCACTTCTCACCAATAATAAAAAAGACCTGATTAATGTTGTCCGATTTCTTTGTATGCTGAGAAACTAGAATTCGGACATTTCTTTAGACTATCTTTAGAAAATGTGTATGGTCACAGAAAATAATTATCTAAATCATTTTAGACAAACTTAAAAACACGTTTTGTGTTAAACCTCAAGACTTGGGATTTGTTTACGTTGATCGACCAAGAACAAAACTATATTTACAGAAAGATATCCAGGAAGATGTTAAACATAAAAATGAAATATCATATGGTTAAAATCGCCTAAGATTAAGATGACAGCGTTGAGAAATTAGATTAATCAATATCAAATTTATGGCGTGAGTTCCTCAGCGACAGACCTGGAAAGTCGCTTGGGTAAGCGTCGTCAGACACGATAAATATACCCGCATTGGTATCAGTGAACACACAGACACACGCATGACAAGAATTGAGGATGGGTCGACTGGCTGGCTATTACTTTAGCGGTGGCGACTCCACTTTACATATCATCACCCTGCAGTAGACACCAGTCAACTGACGGGCTATTACTTTAGCGATTTCATTTACAATTCCTAGATCATTACTTGATTTTTCATTTATATATAAGGGGCATTTTATTCAACCAGTTTTCCTTTATATTCAATACACATGTTAGAGTTATAAACAGTGTTGTGCATTTTATTGAAAGAGTTCTTATTCCAGCCTGAATTCCGACGTTCGCTCGGACGAAAAGATATAAAAGTTTACCATGGCAACAGGCAGAAATTACGCAAACTTTTTGGTGGTACACAACGTATATAAGGGGTTCACGCTAGATTTCGCCATCAATCCAAATGTCATGAGCTTTTGGGAAACCTTATTCAACTCTATCGAGAGGACACACCGGCCCCAACAGAAGAGGGAAAAGCAAATCGGATGATCCGTAAGGTCGGTATTATTCAACAAAACTAGTGGGGCTAGCGACACGTGAATAAGAGAAAAATAAGAAGTGGCAGATCTCGGAGCCGTGGGAGTGTGGTGTGTGAGGTGAGGAGTGATTGGTGTGTTGTTAGATAAAGTGTTGTCAACGGCAGTGAGTTCCAATATTAAGAATCAGAAAGAGAAAAATTAAATTTCTTGGGCTCATAAAGTGGACCTAGTGAATTTAACACTCTCAAGACTTACTGAAATTAAGAGATGCAGGGCTGAAACTGAATAGCATACTTCAAAAATTTGTGTGAATTGATGGCATAACAAAGGCAAGGAGGAATGATAGGTGTTATTGAGGGAGAAAGAAAAACTTTAAGGTCAGGGAGGACATTAAAAGCCCAGGATTCATGAAGACAGATGACGATGATTGATGCTGTATATAAATTTTGAAGAATGTGGTTGCCAGGACAGCAGAATTTGGAAGAGTTCCACAAGCGAGAAATGAGAGAGATAAAAAAAATAGCATAGAACTTAAGCTTACAACTAGTAATTTCACCAGTAAAATGATGAGCCCACACTGTCAATCTAACACCGCTTATATTCGTCGAGGTATAAAAGAGAAAAACACAGAACAATTGCAAAAGTGCTGTAACAGAAAATAGAAAAGGTTTCAACAATACGAAAACGGAATGAACTCCGACCTCTTTATATATCATTCGAATAAAAAAATTCCAGTCTGTCATTAAAATATATTTTTTCAGTTCAAATTCAAGGCTATAAAACCATTAAGATGCAAGGAGTTACTGAGAAACAAAGAGGGTAATAAAAGATGATTCAAGGGGATAAAAGTTGACAATTGACAATGCATTTAAAATTTTAAAGATCGTAGTTAACAAGAAAGCAGGAAGAGAATTCCACAACTGAGAATGGCAAGAGAAGAAACTGCTAGCATGGAATCATAGCTATAACTCATATTCCTACAGTGAAATTATTACATGTAGCTGCCAATCTATTACTGCGCTGAAAATTATGATGTCGAGCTACCAACAAGGAATATTGCTCATCAGAACAATTGCCGTGAAAATATTTATAGAACAGGCAAAGGAAAGCTACATTTCAGCAACTGGAAAGTGACTGAAGCCGAGATGTCTTATCAAGACAGATAACGTTGCTGATTTTTTTTTTGGTGTTGGGTATTTTGTCAATAATCTCGAGATACGGAATCACTAGACCAGATGTGGCAACAATATTCAATACACGGACTGATGTTAAACTTATAAACGTGAAAAATAAAATCCAGCGAGAAGGATTGCGGAAAAACATGAAAGGACTGAACCTATAGAAAAGAACTGTGAAATGGCTTCCAGAAGGAAAAAAAATGATAGTATAATGAGTTCTATATTTCTTGGAGGAGAGATTTCAAGGCAAGTGTAAAATGTCCAGCAAGAAAAGAAAAAAAATTGAAGATTCGCTTAATCAATCGGTTCAATTTTCTAAAATTTTAGAGATCACATTGCATTGTAGAATCGATCATAAAATCTAAAAACATGTGGAAACATTTCAACCTTAAAAAGACGTCTGCAAAAATTAAAAACAATAATAAGTTATTATAAATGTCAGTAATTATTTGTTATAGTTACCGTGTCATTATTTTATTTGATTGCGTATAGTTAAGGCAGAAAACTCAAACACCCGAAAATAGGTTATAATCATAATAGTTACCGCCCATTCAAACAACTGTTAGAATAATACAATAGAATTACCCATAATGCACCACTGATCAGCATATATAAACTGTCGAGCCAAAGCAGAACGCACATGGCTTGACGATTGCGTTTTAGCATGAAACAAACTGTCTCTGCTGGGTGTTGACTTCAATGTCCACTTACACATATATATGTGTGTGTGTTGAAGATCAAATAAAGATCAGATATGGATAGGAACCCGACAAGATGATGAAATGAAATAAAGAACAATGTAGGAAACGAATATCAATCTAACATGCTTCATCTTCATTAAGACTTAGCCATAGATCGAGAATCGAAATGAAAAAGCAAAGGAAAGTCTGTCGTCGTCAACACTGTGTGGGTTGGTGAAACGAAGTAAGATATGGTAATAATCTAACTTTGGTTAGATTTAACATGTGTAATCTTGAAAAAAGTGAAATTTGCAAAATCCTTATTTTAGTCATGAGTTAGATTGATGAATAATGGATCTGTAGAAAAATGCTGATATGTAATCTTTTAAACGAGTGTTTATAGTCGGTAGTTGCTATGAATATATTTTCAAACTATTTGCCCCTTAAAGGGCTATATGCTTTTTCTTTTAATTAGGTTGACATTAATAATTAGGCTGACACACACAGAGACAGAGACACAGACACACACACACACACACACACACACACACACACACATACACACACACACACACATATATATATATATATATATATATATATATATATATATAATCATAAACAGCAAATGTAATGGTAGATCTTAATAATCTCAGCATACAATTTATGTCCGTTTTTTAAATTGAAAAATCACCTTTTCAATCAGGAGAAGAGGTTTACCGCTACTTTACGGCATAGACAAATTGGTTCCTTCATTAGGGTGTCGATTTGCGACTATTATAATCTCCATTGTTGTTAATTTGTGAGGTTAAACACACATTACCAAAATTACGGATAAAGAATCAAACACCACCTCACATACACACACACACACACGCACACACACACACGCACGCACGCACACACACAGACACACACACACACACACACACATATATATATATATATATATATATATATATATATATATATATATATATAATTTAATTCAACGACCGTTGCGGGAACTGTATTAGTGCCGTCGGCAAATACTTCCTGAGTTGATGATCTTCAGGTCAAGCATGTTTTAGGGGCTTAAATATCGTGATCACGAGCCAAAGACAACCCACCAATTCCTCAAAGTATCACCAAGCTTGTCTTATTTTTATTGGCGGTATAGGAATATTAAGCTGATAAAAATACAGTCTCTGTCTGACTGTAATATCGAATGATGCCTTCTAAAAACTAAACAAAACCATAAATAAACTGGAAAATTGTTAGAAGCAAAGAAAAGCGAACTGAATTATTATGTAATAGCAGTCCTCCTCAACTGCAGTGAATGATAAACACTTTCATCACAGATGAAGTAGAGACATACGCATATATATATATATATATATATATATATATATATATATATATATATATATATATATATATATATATATATATATATATATATATATTATGTGTGTGTCTAAGTTATGCCCCAATGGCTCCGTTAGTTAAAGTAGGTTTTTCAACTTACAACATGTTTTTCCAGATTAGTCACTCTACGTTTTGCATGCTGACAGCTGCCCAAGGGCCGTGCGAAAAATCGTTTCTAGTACACATTGTTACCGCTGCTGAAATGCATCACCCACCAACTGACTGTACTCGTCAATTGTTCAGAGGATTGACAGTAGTGTCATTTTTTCACATACGAGAATTCAATGATATATCTCCGCTATGTATTCAGGTTCGTGCCCTGATACGATTTTGGCAGATTTCCTCTTAGCTGCTATATGTAAGAAAACAAAACACATTTTAAGTTATTTGAAGGAAGATCTACACTTCAGTATCATGCCACTAATATCAGTTAGTTATGTGCCACGCGTGATACACGCTTAGGCGATCATGTATCTTTCTATACATGACTGACGAGCCAGATTTTTTTCTCGCAGTAAGTTGCCATTTCTTTCTGCGGTAGACCAGTTGCCATCCAAGTCTATAGAACCCGGTCTGTCCTGCAATTTTCTCATAGGTGGGAGGAGAAGACGAGTATTCATACCTCTCCCAAGTGTGTTAGCACGTAAGTCTATGTGATGGAGTCGACAGTAATTCGAACTCTGCTCTCCGATTCCTCAGTCCTAGCCGCTATTCATTACGCCACGGTGCCTCCTAATAACACTAATATACACCTCTGAAATTGTCAGCCAGCATAAAGAACATACGTAACTACATTTGGTGCGGGACAGAGATACACCATTGAACCCATTTTTCTCCGCGTTCGTTGCATGTTCCTAGTCCAAATTTGCCAGCAATCTCCCTTACAGGTAATTTTATACTTACCATAACTACTACTAGAGAATAAATATTCTCTTTGTCCGAAGCTATTTAAATCTTTTTAAAAATATTCTTGTATTTGAGGGATAAGGAAGACATCAAATTTCCTGCTTCAGATACAGCGGATGAAATTATGTACAGGCTGCGGCAGAAATAACTTTACCTCCTACATAATGGTAAGTCATTACTGGCAATGGTATCTTCATTTAGCTAATGTCTTATAATTTGTGACGTCTTTCTGCCGCAACCTGTATTTTACAAGAAAAATATTTAATAAATTAAGAACTTTCCAAACATTTTGCCTTCTATTTATTTCCACAGAAACCACAAGCGATACAAGAACTACAAAATTTCAGATGCATAGGGAACACTTTCACTACTAAACTATTTTCTTACATACACAGGATCACTAGATATAAATTTTCTAAATCCGATCATGTCTCTCACACTACACCTCATTACCCTCTCTGTTAAATTACATAAACTTCATAGTAATATAAATTTTCGCCAGCGATGAACATTTCACGAGCTGAAAACAGTGCGGGCCCCAAAATACATTGCTCTAGGTACTACTAAAACATATTAACCTTCGCCTAATGGTGCTCCCATCCATTGTTTGTTCTTCATAAACGTTCAGTAAGCGTCGAAGAATAAACATACATATAATTTTTTTACGTTTGGGAAATTAATGAGACACCTCTACAGTGTATGCACTTTGGCACCTGAAACATTTTACCAATAGGGAAACTCAGTTTTTGTAAAAAGATAAAATAGGTTATGGAATATTTTGGAAAAGTTAAACACTTTACCTCGACACTCCTAACATCCGTCTCTGATATGGTAGGTCAACGTAATAAAGTATGAAGTATCCTCTTCGGAGGAAATCTTGTACTTCCGATTTACTTTAAATTTACATGGTTGATGGGGATTTTTTAACAGAGGACGGAAAGTACAACACTGAAATCTGAAGGAGCAATGGGACAGCGAAAGATGCTATCCAATATCTAAGCAAATTATAAAGAAAAACAGGAGAAAATGTTAAAAACAAAGAAGACAGTACTAAACTATGATGTAATATCAGTCCTCCTATATAACAGCTCTCCTCACAGATGACGTAGAGGCTTGGAGCTACAGAAATGTGGTTTTAGAGAAGGATGCTGAGAAAACCCTATACTGAACATGTGAGGAACAACAAGTTTTAGTGAAAATTGATGGAAAAGGGATACTTCAAAAAGAGACAGATGAAATCTTTAGGGCACATAATGAGAAAAATGAGATTGGAAATTTGATACTCCCATGACAGATTGAAGGCAAGAGGGACAACAACGCATAACCTACCAAGCTAGCATGATTAAACGGATGCTGGAATAAAGTTTAAGAGAGATAACAAAAATTAAATAAAATTTATTAAGAGCTACAAAGGAGAAGAAATTGTGGAAAGTCAAAATCGCCATCATCCTGATAGGATATTTTACATACAAGAATAAGAAATAGAAGATACAAATATTGTTATTATTGAACTGTATAGTTGGTCGGGCTGTCTATACATACAAGTGAAGTTGGTCCGGTTATCTATACATGCGGGTGAAGATGGTTCGTTTGTCTATACATACGGGTGAAGATGGTCCGGTTGTCTATACATACGTGTGAAGATGGTCCGGTTGTCTATACATACGGGTGAAGTTGGTCCGGTTGTCTATACATACGGGTGAAGATGGTTCGGTTGTCTATACATGCGGGTGAAGATGGTCCGGTTGTCTATACATACAGGTGAAGTTGGTCCGGTTGTCTATACATACAGGTGAAGATGGTCCGGTTGTCTATACATACGGGTGAAGATGGTCCGGTTGTCTATACATACGGGTGAAGATGGTCCGGTTGTCTATACATACGGGTGAAGATGGTCCGGTTGTCTATACATACGGGTGAAGTTGGCCCGGTTGTCTATACATATGGGTGAAGATGGTCCGGTTGTCTGTACATACGGGTGATGATTGTCATTGTACACATAATAGTTATAATTTGAAATAGTGAATTTCAAAATACTCTGACATCCATCACATTGGAATTGATCCATGTAATATTTATTTTACTTTTAACACAGTTTTTCAAGTTTTTATACATTCCCATCTATCTATTTATCTATCTCTCTATCTATCTCGAATTTTTCAATTTTCCTAGTAAGTTTGGGGAAATCATAATGAAATATTTCAGAGGAACGTTTATGCAGTTCAACGACCAAGTGGCAATCTCTCCCGGTGTGATGGGGTGTGTGGTTTCACCGCTTCTGCTCATTATGTTCCTGGAACTCATACTACGGGGTGCAGCCGACACAGCAAAGGGAGTGATGACAAAGGAACTAGTAGTCCTTCCTCCTTCCAGATCTTTCATGGTTGACACCACCATTCTGGTCCCGACTAAAATAAGTGTATGAACCGCTGCTACGCTACCGTAATCTCTTCACGTGGGCGAGATTGAAGGCTAAAACCAAGAAAAGATGCAGCTTATCATTACTCAGCCTCTCTGTCAGGGAAACTGACTTCTGCGTCGAGGGTAACATAATCTTGACAATCAAAGAGAAGCCAGTGAAGAGCCTCGGCCGGTCGGATGAAATTCCACTGACAAGATCGGCACCGAGCTAAAGCGATGCAGAAGGTGGCACTACATGATCTTGAATCCATTGATACAACCCATCTCCCCGGCAAACTGAAGGCTTCGTGCTACCAATACGGTTTCCTGCCCCGGCTTCTGTGGCCGTTGAAGGTGTATGATATTACTCTGTCTCGCATTCAGTAGAAGCAAAAGTGTATCAACAAATATCTGTGCAAGTGGTTTGAAGCCCCACCTCTGTTTCTCCACTGTGAGATTCTATACCCCAGTTCCGGAAACGCGCAACTTCCCATCTCCTCATTGGTGGAGGAGTTTAAGGTCGGGAAGGTACGTCTTCACTCAGCCGATGAGATCGTCCGCAGGGTACAGCCAGATATCAAATCCGGCACAAAGTAGCCGGCAGTATAAGCCATCCAAGAAGCAGATTCCAATCTGCAAAGCAAGGAGATTATGGAGGTGACCCCAAAATAATTGGGTTGGTCTAATGGAAAACGAGACATAGTGATTGAAGAAACCAGGAATTTTGAGGAAGAGCAGCGAATAGCTACTAATGTTTCTCAGACCAAACAATGTGCTTGGACTATATGGAGTGATGCTGATCCGATGGTGCTATCATGGAATACCCTGATTGCAATGGAGCCATTGACAATATCATTCCTCTTGCGTTCTACATATGTTCTCCTACAAAATGCGATCAACCTCAAGCTGACACCGATATATGCGCATTAGGTCAAAGTGATAGAAGCACAATACACAACGTGCGCTCTGCATACCCACAATCTCTACAGATACACACGTGGCGTCGTAACAAAGTGCTGGAAGTGGTCATAGGCATAGTCAGGACACAGTGCGAGAAAGCCAACAAATAACCTCTAACGTCCAAAAGACCTGAGATCCGTTTTCACAAGGAAGGTGAATGCCTAAATACCTCCCAACATGACGCTACTGAGAGGAGCCCATGATTGGAGGATGTTAGTTGATTTTAAAACACATCTGCAATTTCTGGTACACATCATCCAGACAGACTCACGCCCTGACATTGTAGTATGTTCTGATTCAAAGAAGTGTATCCGCCTAATAGAACTAACGGTTCCATGGGGGCGGAGACCAGGGATTCTCATGAGCGAAAGAAAAACCATTCCGAATCGCTGCGATCCGACTGCGTGGAAAAAGGGGTGGACACGCGATGAGGTTGAGTGCCGTGAATTCTTTGGACGGTCAATCGTTTCCTTCCTTTTGAAGGTGGGCATCACTGAAAGGGTGTTTCACATCGTCTCCAGACCACAGCTCAACAGATATCGAGTTGGATCTGGTCAAGATCCAACGTAAAGAAAGTTAATTATGTTCACAACACAATACTACTTCCGATGTGAAACACCTATGTTTACCTTCCATTGTCCGTCATTAATAACGGTCTCTACGAGCGCGTTGTTCTTTGTTTAACCAAAAGCTAACGCCTTTAACATAAACGTTGAAAATCTGACTTACGGTTGCTGGAAAAATTGCAGAGATTGACACGTCTACACAATAACAATACCCTGTGCGGTGGCAAAAGCTGCTGGTGGCGCCAGGGACGGCAATACAGCCTTGGCCACCGAAGCTGTCTTACCTCCCCTGGTTGGCGGCTGACGAGGACAGGCTATCGTACGTGCTTTAAAGCTTTGTATTTAGAAAAAAAGCATTGTTATAAATGTCTGTATTTATACTGATCAATATCTAAGATAGAACGTTTAAAGACATAGACAGTGTGAACATACTAATCAATATTGCCTGGTGACTGTCAGTTTAATACTTTAGTGCAATTTTCAGTCCAAGACTGACAATAATCATTCAGTATAATTTCTGTCCACAAATTCTCTCCTCCCACTTTCTCTCACTCTCTCTCACTCCCTCTCTCTCTCACTCTTTCTCAGTCTCTTTCTTACTCTCTCTCTCTCTCTCTCTCTCTCTATATATATATATATATATATATAAGTGAACATAGAAGTCAACACTTAGAGGCGACAGTCTGTTTCATGCTAGATGCAATCGTGGCCTGACGATTGCATCTAGCATGAAACAGACTGTCGCCTCTGTTTACTTCTATGTTCACTTTTATATTTACACACGCTCTATCTCTGATATTGAGCACTTTATCCCATAAAAATAGCACACTTTAAGACTATATTTCTTCATATATATATATATATATATATATATATATATATATATATATATATGTATATCCTATCATCTTATCAAATCTGTACTTAGCCCCCTTAGCAAATTATGTCATAATGATTTTTGAACTCTTATAAGTACATCACACATAATATATATTTGTAACTAATTATCATGGAAAAAAAACTAAGATCAATATTACTTCAATTCTGGATGGTGTGAGACTATATTCTTTGCATTTTTGCAAGTGACACTTTAAGAAATATTAATTAGTCTTTTTTACTTTTTGTTTTTGGTTGGGGTGGCAGTTCTTTTTTAAAGACATTTAGTACCTTTATTAATACCCGGGTAGAAAATCCACACCAGAAGAATGAAATATATTCAAGCAAGAAGAATTAACACAGGATCAATACCAGTACACGGACGAAAGAGGACAGTGAATAAATACTTGATTATTTCCACATGAAAAGTGCGGAACATTTCAAAACACACCAACGCTCGCTCATTTTTCTGTAATTTAGATGAAAAATACAATCTTTTATTTTTTTTTTTTTTTCATTTTGGATTGCTTTTTAATGGTTTCACGTTGAAATTACCTTTTTGAATTGGATAATTTTGCGTTATTTCATTCCCAGTAAAAATATAAAAATTGAAAGAATTGCAATAAAAATGAAATAAAATAAAAATGGGTTATCATAATTTAAAAGCGGCAAAAATAAAAATAAGGAACGAAAAGAGATTGTCCGCAAATAATGAATTGAGAAAATAACGAATATTAAGAGAAAAAGAAAAAAAAATTAAAATGTTCATTTGTGATAATTAACTTTTCTCATACCAGTGTCAGTTCATAATTCGCGTGCATCTTTAAAAATAGCATCAAAACCTTAGACGAGTTTGTTGTGTTGGCTGAAAAATCTCTACGCAATTAAAAATTCATTAAAATATCCCATCGCAGTTCGAAGACGCCGAAAGAAAATAAGACCTTCAGATAAGAAGGCCGACAAAAATACGTCTAACATATTTTTTGTAAAGAGAATGAAATCTTTCAACTACATAGGTAGCGTAGGTGAGTTTGGCTTGGAAATTGACGAAGACCGGTAATCAGAATTAAATTTAAATTATAATTGCTTATATATTTGGGAAGTTTTGTTTGCAAGAAAAAAATCGACATGTCAAATTTGTGAGGAATATGATGGCGTAGAACACTCTTAAAGAAGCACACGCACTCAAATCCACATTGGCACATAAACAAATATACACATGCATACATATACACACATGTATACACACATACTCGCAGACAGGCATGCATACAAACACACATGCACACACACACACAGACACACAAGGCAAGTTTAGCAGCTTGGAGAAATGAGATTCGAGTGTTATTCTGTTTAAACAGTGGCATTGTTTTACGACGATGCAAGTAAAATAACAAAGGAGGAAATAGTTTGCTATATGGGGAAATGAGTACAAAACAGAATATTTGCTTTCGGAAGAAAACATAAAACAATTTAAATATGCATATCTATCTATCTATCTATCTATCTATCTATCTATCTGATTCTAATCTATCTATCTATCTATTTATCTATCTATCTGATTCTAATCCATCTATCTATCTAGCTAGATGTATATAAGTCCTGTTCTGAATGCATTCTTAAAGAATGTTATAAATATCATTAATTCAAATTACGAGTGTTTGATGTGTATTGTATGCGTGATGGGTAAAGGGAGAACGCGTGTATACATGTATGAATGTTTATTCAGCTGTATAAATAGAGTTTAATATGTATTACTACTACTACTACTACACAAACACACGCACATTTATATATATATATATATATATATATATACGTATGTGTGTGTGTGTGTGTGTGTGTGTGTGTGTGCAATAATGTCACTAATCATTAAGACGAAAGAAGTTATTAGAAGTGAAAGTGAAAGTGAAAGTGAAAGGAAAGATCTTAGTGAGGAGAAATGACAATCTAAGGAAAGGATTCAAGAAGAAAGAAAATAGCGATTGATGTTGTGCATTTAACTTTTTCAACATTGTAGGTGGCCGGGAAGGAAGATAGTGAGTGAGTTCCACGAGCTATAAATACGAGAAAAGAAACTATTAAAATAGATCTCATGGTTACATCTAGCTATATGAACTGTAAAAGAATGGGACCTAGTTGCCCATCTAGTAGTACGCATACATGCATGCTGTTGAGGTACCAAGGAGGAGAGCTCATTAGAACATCTACCATCAACATATAGGAAAAATAGAGAGGAAACCATATCATCGCAGTAGGGAAGTGACTGATGTCGAAATACCAGGTCAAGACCGATAATATTACAAACACTTCTTTGGGCTTTGTCAAGAATCTCGAGTTATATAGCAGGAACATTAATTGTCTGACTCGACACAGTGAAGTAACTTTCCTCGCTGCAGAACTAGCAATTTATACAATAATATCCCCGAACTTGATGTTATTGGAAAAAGATATGAAATGGGGGGAAACAAATATTCGTACACATATAAATGTTTAATTTATTGTATTTCCAACTAAGGAATAATCATACTTTTCATATAATTAACTGTACACAGATGCATAATAGCTAAATATGCATAGAGATCAGAAGTAAGTCAGAACTTGTGAGTGACACCCTCCTATGGAACCCATTGCGCGGCAAAAGATCGGTTGGAAGACCTCATCACATCCACATTGACCAACTTGTAGATGACAGTGGATGCCATCTGGAGGACCTGCTGACTGCGATGACTGACGGGGATGGTTGGAGGGAACGATCAGGAGAATCCGAGAAGAATTCTCGACCTGATGATGATTTTTGTATCTTTTTAGATATCATCATATTTGTATCTATTTATATATAGCCTTGAATACTGGCAATTACAAACTATATATTAAATATTTACATAACCAGAAATACGTAAATAACGAATCTAATCACCTTCCCATTATACTTAAACATTAACATACATCGGTACAATATAGATTATCGACTAACTTCAGAAATAAGAAAATATTTGAGGAAAATAAAATTACATATATAAACGCCTTACAAGAAAGCAATGACGAATACAGAATACTGAGAAAAAAAGTAAAGTGATAAAAAAGACACTGCAAAGTGTTATGATTACCCCACCCACTTTTACAGCAGCAATGTAAAAAAAACAATGTCGGTAGAATTTTTCTCATTTTAATACATAAAAGTTTCAAAAATTCAACAACATTATAAAAGACTTCTAAGAAAAATAACGTAAAGATCAGCCGCGTTAGAAAAATCGAAAAATCTATATCTATCTTAAGAGTAAATTTTCTGTCCATTCTCTCGTCACTCAGTTTGAACCGTTATCATCTTTTGCTGATAAAACAGAATGCGTTAACGGATATTTCTGAAAGAGATTTTAAGCTTTCTATAAGAATTTTGCAAATTGTTTTGTTGCTTTGGACAATTCAAAGGCGTTTGACAGGGTTTAGAATGCTGGTCTACCTGACAAAGTTATGTTACTTCTGGATGCATTTTCTAACTGATTTCATCTTTCTTATCAAATGGCGAAATGAAAGTGGGCCTGAAAGGCCACTCTTCTAGATCTTTTTACATTAAGGCAAGTGTTTTAAATGTTTAATATTTGTTCAAGGCCTGGTTTCGACTAAAGACGCGGAACTCAGACGAAGAATTCTTACAAAACTTGAGAGTGAACCATTTTTGACGCTACAAAAACTGGCTGAAGACTGTCAGAGATCTATAACCATAAAGAAGGACTCGAGAGATATAGAAGAGCCTGGCATCGCTCACATACGTAAAGTACAACGACAAACACATTTTGTCCCTCCTCAAAAACAAACCAAACCAATTTTCCCTCCTCAAAAACAGGTCAAACAAATTTTTCTACTTCAAAACGTCAATATCAGAAAAAACTACCACCCAGTCCATGCTATCGCTGTGGGATTTTGCATTGGTATAAAGATTGTCCATACTGTTTTAAGACTTGTATGTCGTGCAAAAAAAGTGGGTCATAAAAGTTCTCATTGTTGAACTAGGAAAGAAAGCAAAAGCAGAGTAAGAGTCACTAGGACTGACCAAGCGGACGAGACAAACATACGAAAGTACGTGCAAGTAGAAATGTTAAACAGAAAAGTCAGATTACAATTGGATTCCGGATCGGATGTAACTATTATTAACCTACAAACATGGAGAAAATTGAACAAACCGACCATGTTGAGAACAGATAAAATTGCTAGGTCGGTAACTGGAAGAAAAATAAAATTTGAGGAAGAAGTTATTACAAATGTGGCATTCAATGGAATAAACAAAAAATTAAAAATGTATGTGCTTAAAAATACAGAAAATTTATTTGGAACGGACTGGATGCAGAAATTCGACATCTGGAATTTACCAATAAGTACGTACTGCCAAAAAGTGAAAAGTTTATCGACCGACGCAGATAAATTAAAGGAGAAATTAAAAGAGAGTTTCCCTGAAGTATTTTCAGCCGGCGACGGGAGGTGTAAAAAAATGGCAGCAAATATAGAAATAAAAGAAAATGTACAACCTATCTTCAAGAAGAAAAGCAACGTACCTTTTGCTTCAATAGAAAAAATAGATCAAGAGTTGGATAGACTCGAAAAAATCGGTATATTGACAAAAGTGGAATATAGTCAATCGGCCACACCTACGGTTTACGTAAAAAAGAAATCGGGTGAGATACGAGTATGCGCTGATTTCTCAACGGCATTGAATGCAGCGATTAAGGATTACCACTATCCTCTACCCAGTCCAGAGGAAGTTTTCACAAAATTAAACGGAGGAAAATTTTTCTCAAAAATAGATTTCAGCGAAGCGTACCTACAAATACCAGTAGATGGGGAAAGCTCGAGATTATTGTGCATAAATACACATAAAGGATTATACAAGTTCCAAAGATTACCATTTGGGATTAAGGTCGCGCCGGCAATATTTCAACAAATAATGGATACTATGCTAGGCGGACTTGATTTCACGATTGCATACCTGGATGACATACTGATAAATAGCAAAAACATTGAACAACACTGGGAACACGTTCAAGAGGTTTTCAGGAGAATACAAAACTATGGTTTCAGGGTAAAAGAAAGCAAATACGATTTCTTTATGAAGGAAATAAAATATCTGGGACATATCATCAACGAAGAAGGAAGACGACCAGACCCAGAAAGGGCAACGGCAATAAAAAATGCCAGCTCCAAAAAACGTAGCCGAATTAAAAAGCTTCTTAGGCTTAGTGAATTATTACCAAGAATTCATTCCAAACATGCACAAATTATGCGCACCTCTAAACGAAGTGTTGAAGAAAGAAAAAGTTTGGGAGTGGACAGATGAATGCCAGAAAACGACAAAATAATTAAGACACTAACTGCGGATCTATTTTTAGCGCACTATGACCCAAAATCAGAAATAATAGTCGCAAGTGACGCGAGTGCCTATGGATTTGGGGCATGTATACTGCATAAAATGCTGGATGGGACACTAAAACCCATCGCGCATGCTTCAAGAACTTTGTACCAGCAGAAAAAATTTACTCACTTATTTACAGTAGATTTTTCAATTTACAGACGGACCACAAGCCGTTATTAACTATATTTGGATCGAAGAAATATCTACCTGTTTACACTGCTACTAGGTTGCTAAGATGGGGTACAATTTTACTGAACTACAATTTCAAATTGGAGTATCTTCCAGTGAACAAAATTGGGCATGCAGATGGTCTCTCGAGACTAATACCTAAGAAAACGGAGCCATTGGAAGATTCCGTAATTGCAGCCCTACGACATGAAGAAGATATCAGGACATCAATATGTAGTAATGTTCGAAACCTCCCAGTCACACTACAAGAGATAAGAAATGAAGCAGTAAATGATGAATTCATAAAAGAAACAAAAACAAAATTTACAGGAAAAATAAAAATGTATCAGACAGTTTTTCGTCATGTGACAATGTGGTACTATATAACGAAATGGTAGTAATTCCGAAAACACTACAAAGGCGAATCCTAAAGGACTTCCACATGGGCCATCCAGGAAATAACAGAATGAAATCGTTAATGCGAAGTTACGTATATTGGTAAAACATGGATCAAGACATTACACAGATGGTGGAAAAATGCAAGGGTTGTTCATTAGCAGCAAAAGCACCGCCGATCATCCATAAGCCATGGCCAGAGACAGATCGACCGTGGTCAAGAATCCATGTAGACTTCGCAGGTCCAATAGATGGTTTCTACTATTTGATCATAGTAGACAGTTATAGCAAATGGCCAGAAGTATTTCGTTGCAGAAAACCTACTTCTAAAACTACCATAAATTGCCTCCACGGGCTGTTTGCTCGTTTCGGAGTGGTTGATTGTCTAGTTACCGATAACAATTCACATCTGCGGACTTTCAAGGATTTTGTGAAACTTTTCAAGTTAAACATATCAAATCCCCGCCATAATGGTCTGGGGCCCCTGCTGTTTGCCTCAGGGTTCTTGAT
This sequence comes from Acanthosepion esculentum, assembly GCA_964036315.1. Lineage (NCBI taxonomy): Eukaryota > Metazoa > Mollusca > Cephalopoda > Sepiida > Sepiidae > Acanthosepion > Acanthosepion esculentum. Next base: position 59,167,195 of record OZ038478.1, read on the forward strand.
AAGATCCAGAGACGGATAGGCAACGTGATTGGCCCTGATCTGTCATCTCGTCTGCAGTCGCTCTCTCGCAGACGCGATATTGACTGGCTCTGCCTTTTTTACAAGTACTTTCACGGTAATTGCTCCGAGGAGCTGCTTTCGCTTGTCCCCAGACCTCGTGAATTTAAAAGCCGCACGAGGCTGGCTTCCCGCTCCCACCCCTACACCGTGGAAACTGTTAGATGTAGACGTCTCTTCTACTCCAATAGCTTCATGTCTCGCACATCTCGCCTATGGAACTCCCTTCCCTATTACTGTTTCCCTGACAAATACAATCTCCAACGGTTTAAGTGTAGCGTCAATCGACATCTCCAGTTGCCTTGATCTATCCACTTCCCTTCTCCACATCCTTTCATTTTTCATTCCTATCTGCTCTCGCTCTAAATCTTCTGTAACCCCCCTGCCTTGATCGACCCACTGTCTTTCTCTTTCACCACATCCTCTCCTTTACCACTCCTATCTGCTCTTCCTCCAACCCTTCTTTAACCCCTTGCGTGATAGTGGCCTCCGGCCTTACTTGGGGTGATACGCATAAAAAAAATAAAAAAATATCACCCAAGATCAAACGGGCAAGCGGAGAGATTTGTAGATACACTTAAAAGAGCGTTAAAGAAAGCATATGACGTGCCAACTGAAAAGGCGTCGCAACAATTTTTACAAGTATATCGAATTACAACAAACAGTGCTACGCCATCGGCATTATCACCCGCAGAAGTGATGTTCGCCCGAAAAATCAGATCAGTATTTGACAAATTGCTACCAAAACAAACAAAGCAAATACCAATGTCGTGCGTACCAAAAAGAAAACCTCACCCAGGAGAGAAAGTTTTTTTTAAGAGGTATAAAAAAAATACGTCCTACTGCGAGCAAGGTACAATTGAAAAAAGAATCGGGAACATGGTTTACATAATACGGGGCCCGAAATTCTCACATAAACGACATGTAAATCAAATATGTAAGAGGCATTTAGATGATTCTAACGGTCCACCTCAGGAAGAAGAAGTGATGGATACAATATTCGACACATTTGATATGCAAAGGCCGCAAACAATATCTGAACCACGAAAGTCGACAATCAAAAGAAAAGTAACAGAGCCTTTGATAATAAATCCAAAGAGAAAAAAATACTAAAGACCACTGCGACGCAAAAGCTTTGGAAGGGAGGGTGTTATGGGAAATTATCTATGACCATAATGAAATCTTCCTGACTCTATAAAGACTGCGCCTCTCAAGAGAGACGTATGATTGTATTGGATGTATGTGGATGATAGTGGAACGAGTCAAGACAATATCATTTCCCTCTAAACCAGACAGATAGTAATACTAACACCTTCAACTTGTATTATATTTCTGTTGTAATATATCTTTGTTATTTTCTACTCTTGTGTTCGTGTTGTTCTTCCTTGGTCCTAACCTTGGACCATAACCGTGGTGCGAGGATATTGGACCATAACACTATCTATGTGCATTGTCTAGCTTATATATTCATGAACTATCTGTTTGTTTTTTTGCTTGTATTTTTTTAATCATTTGACCCCAAGCAACCCGAGGATGCCACCAGTACACGGGGGATTACGGAGAGAGAGAGAGAGAGAGAGAGAGAGAGAGAGAGAGAGAGAGAGAGACGGAGAGGGAGAGGGAGAGAGAGAGAGAAGACTTCTTTCTTTCTTTCTTTCTATCTTTAGTGAACTCGGGACCCGTTTAAAAAAAAGGATATTTTCTAATATTGCTACTAACCTAAAATTTTAGTAAAACTTTATAGTAAACTTTTATCATTTTATCATGTTTCACTTTTATTATGTCCATTCGAAGTTACTTAGTTTATTCCGCTCATTCTTTTAGGTTAGTAGTAATAATAAAAATTACTTTTTTTCAATAATCCTAAATCCAATAATTTTGAATGTCAATCTATCTGTGTGCGTATATGTGGTTGTTCTTCTGTTTATATTTTCGAGACTTTTACATGCGTTTACTATCGAATGTAAAAATTACTAATTAAAAATTTAGGATTGGAAATTGATTTCTATGATTGGATAAAACAAAATTACGATGAATCCTATGAGAAAGTCTCTTCAAAGATTTTATTCTAATTTTCCTGTTTAAAGTGGACATTAATTAATAATATTCATGCATTATAAGCGAAAACAGAAATTCGATTTATCAAAATTAATTGAAAAATCGATTGCGTCCACATAATTGTCTAGTGGCTCATGAAGTCAACATACTGAGCAAGCTGCAAAATAGAACTAGAATTGAAAGAATTGATCAAATTCTTGTCGATTGTTTGTTTCGGAAAGATATGAACAGCAAAGTTTCTCTTTAACTTTTCCCAACATGTTTTTTTCGGTTTTGAAATATTAATTAATGAAGTCCAGGAAAGGAAAGAGGTAGGGTTAATCCCTGGCGGCTGAAGCTTCTCCATAGGGGAAAATGCCGAGAGCGCAGGATTACTTTTTGCTTCCAATCCTATGTGTTCATGTCCTATATCCCGTTTCAGTGCGTGCACGATAAGTACTGTCATTTTAGCTTTTTTCTTTATTACATTATTTTATTTATTCCTGTGAAAGAATCCCTAGGACTGTGACCAGGTGATTCTAGACAATACATTATTTCCCTTATTGAAATATGTATGTTATAAAAACTTTAGTATTAGGAGAAATTGAAAATAGACTGCGTTAGGGGTAGTTTTCTCCAGCACTTCAAATTGATACAAAACTAAAACATTAATCTATAATCTAGTGTCATGTTCTTAAATTTGATAATTTTCTGTGTGTCATGCACGGACTAAACTCGTTCAGAAATATCTAATTTTTCAGCTATATACATCCACCCTATTCCCCTAACCTCTCGACCACTGACAATCACTTTTTCAAGCACCTTGACAATATTTCAAGTCAAAAGTCATTCCGTTGAAAAGAAGATGCCAAAATTGCATCCAAAGATTTCTTGTTATCTTAAATGCATAAATAAACTTGGAACTCGGTGGCAGAAATACATGCATATTCAGGATTCCTATTTTGACTGTACAAATTAATTCAGGAATTTATGTTGATTCTAAAGTCGGACATTTTTTTCTGAACATCGTAATACTAAAGAGGCTTGCATTATTTACATTACTTGAATTGTTATCCTCATCTTCATTACCATATTCACAACGTTTCGGCCTTTGTACGTTCCGGACTTCGGGTGATTGGAATTTCGATTCGAACCCTTTAATTCATCCACTGGGGCCGATTATTCTAGATCCACGTGCCATGCCTTTCCGGGATGTCTTAGTTATATCACTTTAACTCAACTCTCCAAGTTTTTGGTTCACCACTTCTGTGGCCTGGTATTGAAATCACAACTGGATCTAACCAACGTCTTTATCCACTGGGACATGTGTCATTGAGGACATCTGTGTATGCATTTTTCGGACTTATGAACTTAATGTCCCAGCAAACATTGCTGACCAGTGCTCATATTGCATTTAATTCTGTCTTTATTATTGAATTTTTTTACCAGAGCTTATATTGAAAATTTTGTTGTTATTCATTGCTTTTCTCTAACAAGCCTTACTCCTGGTTCCCATATTGTATTCATTCCTATGCTTGGTCGTCTCAGGAGATCTTTTGTTGCCTATCATAAGTATTGATGATTAAAGTTTTCGTATTTTACAGTGATGCTTTCTATCTATTATTTCAACCTCCTCCCACAGGAGGTGGTGATCTCCCTTTTTCTTTCATATGTTGTCAGCTACGCCTGATTTTTTCTATTTCCTCTCGTGTTACCGCTTTACTATGTTCTTGTAGTCTTACCTTAAGACCTATTTCTCCTTTGATTTTCGGGATAGCGTACACACAGACCTTGGTTACGTTCTCCTCTATGGGGAGTCTTAATTGGAAGAGGTGTCTGCGAAATGTTGAACTACTTTTGAAGATTGTCCTGATGTTATATGGACCACAGATCTTTTGTATTTTTCCGATAATCCCTTCACATAGGGTAGGCAGACTGAAGCTGTTTACTGAGTACTGTTATCCTATTGTACCCTTCTATCCCAGTTTGTCAGAGTTGCAGCCATGTACCCAGGGTAGTTGTTACGTTGTAGGGTACTGCTTATACATTTCTTGTTTGTATGTCTGTGGGTCGCTACTTATGACCTTTGCTTTCTTTACACTGTATGGATGGTGGGAGTTGAAGTTGTGGTATTGTCCGGTGAATGTTGGCTCGCGGTATGCGGATATCTTGAACCCTTGCTCTGTTCGAAATATCAGTACATCCAGGAAGGCGAGTTTGTTGTCGTTTCCTCGCTCCATTGTGAACTGTGGCGATGATCTTATTGAGTTCACATGGTCGAGTAGTAGCTTCATGTCTTCATGGTGTGGTCAGAGTATTAAGATGTCATCTACGCATCTCAGCAATAGGGCTGGCTTTAGTGGTGTAGCTTCTAATGCCATTTCCTCAAGTATTCCATACATAGGTTTACCGTTGCTGGTGATAATGGCGAGCCCATTGCTAAGCTCTCATCCTGTTGATATATGTCTCATCCCATTCCAAATGATGTTGTTTGCGTACAGAAAGTCAGCATCTCCATCAGACTATCTATTGGTATACTGGTCCGTTCTCCTAAGCCAGTCTGTCCCTGAGTACCAGGAGTGGCTCCTCCGTGGGTACCTTGGTGAACAAACTCACCACGTCCAGGCCCACCATCTGGTCGGTTTGGATGGGAGCATTTTTGATTATTTCCAAGAAGTGGGGGAGTTCCGGACATATGATGGTGAGTTTCCGATTAATGGGTCGATTATATCTACTAGTAAGCTACTCAGAGGGTGGCACACAGAGCCTTGGTAGCTAACAATCTAAGGGGAATACCGTCCTTGTGAATGTTTGGGAGACCGTATATGTGAGGTAGTGTAACGCTTGCGTTCTATTTTCATTGTTCGATCTTTTTTTTTACTTTACTGTAGCTCCCATTCGCAATGAGGTCTTCCAATTTTTCTGTATATTCTAATTTTTTCATCACTACAGTTGCATTGTCTTTGTCAGCTGGATGCTTTCATTCCTCCGTCGGGTTATGATTGCCATCCTCTTCAGTTTCGTGATGTTTAATTTAGGTGACTTAGCTTGTCTCAGTTTCCATCTTAGTTCATCCGCCTGAGCCTGAGGGAAGTTCGAGGCTATTTCCTCAATTCTAGCAACGAAGCCAACATATGGTATCCTCTTTTCAGACGTACTTAGCTAGTGTTGACTGATGTTGGGTACTGCCTTTACTGGTTGGTGATGGTCCTTAAGTGTCAGCTTCTGATCTTTCAATATACTTAATTTTTGTACTTGGCAGGCCTTGACTGTATCGAATTTATGTATGAAGGATTTATCCAGTTAGTGATGGATCCTCTTTCGGTCTTCTTATTCGGTAATTCGGTTGCAGAAGGCCTCGAGCCTCTGGGAGATATCAGATTGTAGTTTCTCTTTTATCCGGCCAAAACGTTATGAATATGGCTATGAAAATGAGTTTAACCGTCCGAGTAATGCAAGTAGTCATAATACCTCATGTGAGAGATATAGACAGATACTAAAGAGGCTGTAAAGTACTTCGCTTAAGTAAAAAACTGTTTAGAACTTCTAAGAAATATTAGAAATAAAATAGTATACTGAAGTTACTAAAATCCATGGTAAGTACGAATATTCTATCTATTACATAACCTCCATTACTGTATAATTACTGTTCTAGTTTATTAATTATTAATAATCTATTAATAAGCATAATTTATAAATTAAACTTTATCAGAGGCATGTGTGAAGGGGTTATCCTAAATATTTTAAAAAACTGCTTATATGGTTAGATTTTAGTTTGTGAGTCAGGCTGCAAACTTTTAACTCGTATGTATAGAAATGAAAGCATAGTGTTTGTTACTGTCCTCAGTTTCAGTTTGTTACTGTCCTCACTTTTATAATCATTAACCATATCCAACATCTACACGAACAGGAGAGACCACTGAACTGCGTCATTAATGATATTTAATGAATGCAATATCACACATGGTTTAATAGGTGGAAATGGGCGTATTCTATTTCACCTACCAAAGTCGAACAGCCTGCCTTGAAAATTGAGCACGGGCGTTGGTAGAATGTACGAAACTGTTAATAGAATAGACGCACCGTTGGTAGAATATGGTAGACACCTGTTGGTAGTGTACACGATACGATTCTAGGAATCTTGATTGTAGGAAAATTTTAGTAGATATACAAACCTGCTGGTAGGACATATGCAAAGATGTTAGAATATATGAAAATATGGGTAGAATATATGCCACAATGGTAAATACAGTAAACCTTTGATAAAATATGCTATACAAACGTGTTAATAATATGTACGTAACGATGCGTGAATATACGAAACTCGTGGTAGAATATTTAAAGTTATTATCAGTGAATGATTTTGGTCATTTGCCTAGCTTAACTTATGACTGGGCCACAATAGTCAAGCACCTAGTTAGAAGCAAACTCATTATACTAACGGGCATATTTCATGATAAATTTAATATCCATATCCGATCCATTGATGTAAACCGAGAGCATTAATAACACTGTCCAACAATGATTTTGCTACAGCAACAAAAAATGAAGTTTTCTTGTTTGTTTTTTTTTTAGTAGAGCACGAAAATGATGCCCATTTATCACGAAATGACTCCAGGTTGTTTTAATTTACAAATAAATGTTACCAAATTTCTAAAAAATATTATATATATGAGTATATGTATAGGTATTAAACATTTACTAAAAAAATACATTTGTGCCTTTTCTGTTTGCCATCTAGTCTGCCTCTATGAAGAATCCAGAAAAAACAGTTGGCATAGCAAAACTCCACTTGCCTTTATAACAAATTTCTGTTGTGACAAGATATTGGTAGAATCTTTCAAAATGTCCGTCGCTGACTACTTCTACATTTTACAGAAAGTAGGGCAGATGGGAGCGCAAAAAATGCAGCTTTAGTTAAATACTGTATACTAAATTTTTATAAGCTTCAATCATATTTTGAGCTACTATTTCATAATTTGACGCATTGTGCTCTCCAAGGAGACCATTATACACGCCTTTAAAACTCCAGTTTGTTTAATTTTGCTTCAAACTCCTTGTCTCTCATGAGCTTTCGAATTTAAAGTCAAAAAAAGATTCCTTCACTAAGCCTTAGAAATATCGTTTTTAAATGTAAAAATGACGGATTATCGTGTTTCAAGGCTTTCACGAATTGTTTCAATAAGCCCAAGATTATGGCAAGATTATGTTTTTCTCGGCCACTAAGTGTTCACGTATACCGTTATGTGAAGCAATTTTTGATTCATTTCTTAATGGCAATTCCCTGTGTGTGTGAAATGTTCACCTTGGTCTCGGCTGTCCCATTGACACAAAACACACACACAGGTACACAATCACACGCGCGCGCGCGCGCACACACACACACACACAGACACACACACACACACACACACACAAATTCGTATCGCCTGCTTGGAATTAATTTACAATAGCGATTACATTAAGATCTGCACAGATTAATCACTCATGCTCATTATATTTAATTTTGTTTAAAATAAAATCAAGATTTTCGTGAGTTTCTTATCAAACAACAGAATAAGCTAAAGGAATCGATGACAGTAGATTTCCATTATGCAAAAGCACGACGTTAAAGAGAGACGTCAATGAAGAACCTCCACCGAATAGGCTCATACTGTGAATTTAGTGCCTAAAAAGGTCCAAATATATCATTAGAGTAACAGAAATTAAAAAAAAAATTGTTCTTGTAAAGTGTCTACGCGAGTGCGAAACTTTGTAATTTGAACATCTTACGTTAGTAAATTCCTTTCTTTTAGCCTAGAAGCTAGCAGCTCGCTCTGCTGTTTTGATAAGTCGAAATCTCTTACAAGATCCTGTTGTACCAGAGGTTTTGGCGCATGTGTTCCAAGTTCTGGAGCATTGTTATCGTCTTCTTGTCCAGGAGATTTCTATTTCTGATTTGTCTGAATCAGACAGGACAACTTCTGTGTGTAGTTCAAGTACTGGAGCTTCTTCTGGGGAGGCTACAGGTCGAATAAAAGATTTAAGGCTGAGATATACAATGCATGGAGCATTCTTCGTTGTTATACCTGTAGAAAAGAAGAATATAAATTAAACATAAGTATACTCTAACCATAATATGTATAAAAGTATAAAATCGTGTAATGACAAAAGTAACCATGTGTAGGCTTTCAGAAAGCTTTATTCAACTGAGAATACAAGGCTCGCATATAGTGTCCTTCTATAGTCCAAATAAACAGAAATATCTCTCTTAAAGAGAAGAGTAACAAAACAAAGGGAGACCACTCTTGATTATTGATAACAAATCGTTCTATATGTCTAGGTATTGAGTCCTAATAGAAACAAAATATACTTTCTTATTAGACATACTAAGCAAAAGTAGCAGTCAGTGGTGTGCTCTTGTGGTTCACGCCAGACCATCGGCATTCCAAATGGTAGTCATTCAATTTTCCTTTTTACCATTTGGAGAAAACATATGCAGCAGATATATGGTTCCCATGATTTATCTTGGTCATCAAGTGTGATTTCAAAATATAAATTGTATAGTTTTGTTAAAAAGAGGGATAATATATATTTTATGCTTTTTAAACATTACAGAGCCACATATGTAGCAGAATTTATTTTGACTATTTTTAGATTTTCCTCTTGACAATTTTAATTAATTTTTGTATAATCTAAAAATTAGAAATAAAAGAGTTACATTTTCCGAAAGCTTGAAAATTTGAAATCAGTGGTAATTAGCAACTTATAAAAAACTGGAGTCATTTCTTAAAAATTGAATGTTATTTTCGGAATCTACACCCTAAACGAAACGGAATTATTATCTTTATAGTCGACAACAGCTTAAATTTTTGTAATCAAACACATCAAAAGACCCATTCATTTTAACTATTACATATAAACCCGTTATACATGGTCATTATATGTAATAGTTGCGTATTTAATACCTGTTTCGTTGAAGGAGATTGGCAAGACACGTCTGTTTAGTTTATTATTCTGTTTTTCTTGAATACATACAAATCGGTTTTCTGGGCTTAGAGAATGCAAACATTCTCCAAAAGTTTCTTGCTTCCGAGCTCTTTCGGTTAAATTGTTAACCATTTACAAGGAGTATTCTTTGTTATACTAATATAATAAATAGTGTGTATGCATTACTGCAGACGGTATAAATGTTGCCGAAAGTAACTATTGTGGGAACCTGACATACCTACAAATGGACTCTTCCACACTTATATAATGTTGCTACCAATTTCTAGTAAAGAGGCGGTCACCACGTGTGACTACTGTCGAACTCTCTGCTTTGGCAGTGAGGAACTCGGACGAGGCTTTGCCGCAGGGCAAAGTTTCGTCCGGGGAGGTAGACAGTCCCTGAACCCGTTTATACGGGTTCCAATGGGCATATTTTTGGCCGAGCCTACGGGCTCGGAAATCCCACATTAAACCGGCCTTGTGCCACATGCGACCCGTGTGGGGGGGTTGTTAAATATCGGAAGTCACCAGGTGTGAGTCACCGTGAGTGAGTGAGTCAGGACACCAGTGAGAGAAGTACTCTCCAGTCCACATACTTTGTACTAAGTTTCTGTGAATAATATACCGTTTAACTTTATATCCGAGTCTGTTATTTTTCTATGGTTTCAACACCATAAGAGTAACACATATTTTTAATTTCCAAATACGACCAATACATTTCATCGTGGTTGTGTTTATAATTATTGTTTTATTAAAGTTTGGTTTCTTGTTTTTATCACACACACACACACACACACACACACACACACACACACACACACACACACACATATATATATATATATATATATATATATATATATATATATATATATATATATAGGTAGTAATCAGTTGGTATAATCCAGGCGAGTCCTATTAACACAACATAGAATTTGAAATATGTTAAAACTGATTCACAAAATCTCGCTCAATATTTATTTTCATTAAACAGTGCAAATGTTCTTTACAATTGGAATTAAAATACCTTTAGTTAATGACCATTTTCACCTACGAATTTTAATTTTAAAATTCGCAAACAGTTTGAAAAATCCAGCGAATTTTAGATGGTCATTAACTAAAGGTATCTTAATTACAATTGTACAGAAAAAAAATATACACACACACACACACACAAACACACACACACACACACACACACACACACACACACACACACACACACATATATATATATATATATATATATATATATATATATATGTATATATATATATTGTGTGATCCATTCTCATTGGATGTCCATCATCTGCCGACTTCTGCTAAAATAATCTAAGGTTGCTAAATATCTACACGAGTGTGAATCAATAAATCCAAAACTTAAGAGCCATTAACTGAAATTTGTGCAGAATATTTCATTGTATAAGGCTCACGCAATATGGGTAATAGAGAAGTACGTTAAAAAGGGATGGGTTCATCTTGAAATATAAATATTTAATGTGTAAATTAAATGCACATATCACTAGTTTACACATTTATTGATATATCTACCTAAATATTTCCCGTTTTACTCGCATCACTATTCAGGAATAGCCATTGACTAATTGCTGCTGTGGTTTAGATACTCACAAGATATATGATAAATGAATAAACATCAATAACATCCGTGAGTCCTGGACGGATAAATATTATTTCCCTTATATAATATATTTGTAAATCCTGAAAACATCAGGAAGACCAACTGGTATAATTGTATAATTATAATTATTGAAACTTGTTAGGTAAAATAGAAGATGTAATGAAGAAATTAATAAAAACATCTGTTATAAACAATAAACAGGTATTTTCTAAATTTTGTTTCGTCTTTAATCAGATCACAGTTTTAATTTGTCATAAATTAAATTTGTCAGCCGAGAATTAGATTTAATCTTTAAAAAAATCGATTGCATTAGTATCAGTATTTATGTGAAGTTTTCTATTTTAAAAAAACAAACTTTTTGAATTTCATTTAATTGCACTTTGATATTTAAGTAATTAACTAAGGACATAACTTTAACTAACAAAATAAATAACAAAAATGTGTCTCCTACCTACAAAAATAAAAGAAAACATACAACTTAGTTCCTGGAGATATAATGTTTTATTTGAACCTACACCAGCAGGAATAAATTAATCTATAATTTTACGAAATGACATCGCCATGTTCTCAGACATAGCCTGAAGACGAAAATAAATAAAACCGAAAAAAGTACGTTATTACACCTGATCAGTACGTATAGACCAAATTCATTCCGGGACTATCTTGGATATATAATTTTTTTAAATAGCTTCTCACAAAGTTGGATCGAGTTGCGTCAAAAGATAGAATTTAACAAAATTATAGAAATTATGTTTTAAATTATGAATCCACAAATTGAAAAACAAAACTTTTCTTGAAAAACCGTATAAATTTTCCTGGATATGACTTTATTTTCATTATAATTGTGAATTGATATTACAATACCTGATCTCCAAAGAAAAGGATGATTTCTTTAAAGGTTATTCTAATTCTTGGTTTATAATACAATTAATAATACTGTTATGGCATCTTACCTGTAACGATACAATGAACTCTTCCTGACACTAAAGACTGCGCCTCTCAAGAGAGACGAGTAGAACGAAGTGTAACGAGTCGAGACGGAACGAGTCGAGACAATAGTAGTTCACTCTAAACCAGACTGACAGTCATACTAACACCTTCAACTTCTTGTATTATTATTATTCTGCTGTAATATATCTTTGTTATTCCTACTCTTGTGTTCGTGTTGTTCTTCCTTGGTCCTAACCTTGGACCATAACAGTGGTGCGAGGATATTGCGCCATAACAAATAGACACGCCTAAATGTTGGCTACATAATTCTGGAAAAATATCATCTGTCGTGTATAATGCCCACTGACACTTTCAAAACAGGCAGCTAAATTTAACCTAAACTATACTTTTTTTTCAAATTTTATCTAATTCAAATAGGCTAAAATATGAATTTAAATAGTTTACATTATATACTGAAACGTAAAAGTTAAACAAAATTTAAAGCAAATGAACGGGTACGATGACACAAAGCTTGTGTCGAAAATAAGCTCACACTAGAATAAAAAATATTGTAAGTAAACACTCATTTCAGTGGCTAGTGGCTATTTATCTGTTGAGGTATGGAATAAAAGTGGGCATGTCGACTACTTTCTTATTGAGGAAGAAGAAAAGATGACCGTGGGACGACATGAAAGAAAACGGATATACTGAAAGCAAGAGGAAAGCAGCGAATAACTGTGTAAATTGTGTAAATAGCTAACAGTACAGGGACTGAGAAGGATATTAAATAAATAAATATGAAGAGGGACAATGGATATGAAACTGTGGAGAGCCATAATCGCCCATGTCCTGAAGGGATGCGTACGTAGAAGAACATTTTCAATTGGGATCCGGTAACTGCAAAAAGAACTAATTGAAGAAGAGCAGTCCACGAAAAAAACAACATCCTTCGAAAACTCCAGAAGACAAATAGAAGAGACGAAGAAAGCCTAAAGAACAACCACAGTTCTCCATTCCCTGAAAGCTTCTTGCCCTACAGTGTGGTGGCTGCGAACATCTCTTCAGATCCAACACAGAACTCATTTCCCCCAGAAAAAAAAAATGTCGACGAGCACTCCTGTACTCTGCAACGGGTTCTGCCCACGTCGACGAAGACGTCGAATAAAACGAACCCAATGGGAATTGGAACTCGGCTCTCCGATTAACAATCCCAAGCCATTATCCATTAAACTGCACGCATATCCAGTATTCTCAAACTGTCACCAATCTAGGTACTGACTAGGCTCGACGTTGCTTAACTTCGGTTTCAACGTGATGTGGCCGTAAGCAGAACATTTTGAAAAAGGAAACTTTATGTAATACAACGATGCAAAAATTTACCAGCACTTTCACTGTACAATTGTAGGTAAATCTTAAAGATGTGTACTCAGCTATTTTTGGATAAAAGTATCTCAAAATTCAGAAAAATGGATTCATCATGAGAAACCATAACGAAGAAATCCGGGGTTCCATCCAGAACAAGATCTAATATCGGACACTGAAATGAATTTTTATGGAAAACATTCTGCTTGCCGTTTGGATGAGATTTAAAGAGATTTCTTGTTGCTAATTACTTGAAATGAGATAGAGTGCGAAACACTTCAGTGCGGAACACTGTCATTCTAATGATACAGTAGAAGAGAAAGTAATTTATCACGGCACGGAAATTGTCCGCCTTCAATTTGCAGATGGAAATCAGTGAACAATTCCTGTTTTGCCCCCATGTAGTACAACTTGTTTCATTAAAGGTTCAAACAAGTTCAAGATAACGAATGGAAGTGGAATCGTCACAAAATTCTGGAAACATTAGCAATAGCTTAATGAAATAAATAATCTAACTGAAACATGTCGACAGTTTATAGAAAGGCAGGAAATTAGTTTAATGTTTGAATAATGACAGTATTGATTTGGATATCAAAGAGTAAAAGATTACTGGAAAACTGCATCGACCTAATACTTAAGAAACGAAAGAAACCCAAAAAAAAATTACTGAAATTCTATCAGCTATAAAAATCGAGCAAAAAGGTTTCAAAATAATTTCTATTTGCTTCAGGGCTTTTGAAGTAATGTCTACTAATAAAAAAAAAAGAAGAAAGACTTATAAATATAGATATTTCCAAAATGTAGACAACTTTGCTATTGGCCATGACCTAAAATTTCTTAGAGTCATAAATAATATAAAAGAAAATATTCTCTTTGAAATCATGAAACTTTTAAGCTCGCTTAAGTATTAAGAAAAAAATTCAAGTAGAAGTTGACTAATTTTACAATTTTTTTTCTTGTTCAAACTTTCCGAAAAAAGTATCTGTGAATTACTGGCAAAGTGTATATTAATACGTTTGTCTATAATTGTCATATTTCTGGAAAAAATTCTGGTCACTCCACTCGAGAGCTATATATTAATAAAAAATATCTTTCTATTTTAAAACAATTGTTTTTTCTAGATATATTTTATATATATTTTTCTCGTTAAAATTTTTAATGAATTATTTTATTTCAAAACACATTAGATAGGTATTTTCTCTGTTTATGTATTTACTACACCCCACACAGAAAGATGCCCCTCCAATACACATAGATATATACATATATAATATGTTATAAGAAATAAAATATATATATGTGTATATATATATATATATATATATATATATATATATATATATATATATATATATATATATATATATATATATATATATGAAAAAGTGAGAAATAGAAGTCAAAACGTAGAGACGACAGTCTGTTTCATGCTAGATGCAATCATCGGGCCCGATGATTGCATCTAGCATGAAACAGACTGTCGTGTTTACTTCTATGTTCACTTATATATTTACACGCGCTCTATCTCTGATATTGATCACTTTATCCCATAAATATAGCACACTTTAAGACTATATTTCTTCATATATATATATGTATATATATATATATATATATATATATATATGTATATATGTATATGTATATATATATATATGTATACGTATATATATGTATATATATATATATATATATGTATATGTATATATATATGTATATGTATATATATATGTATATGTATATATATATATATATATGTATATATATATATGTATATATATATATATGTATATGTATATATATATATATATGTACATGTATATATATATATATGTATATATATATATGTATATGTATATATATATGTATATATATATATATATATGTATATTTATATATATATTTATATATATATATATATATATATATATATATATATATATATATATATATATATATATATATATATATATATAATGACCGATTATAAAATTAAAAAAAATATTAATTCTTTAGAAATATCTTTGTTTAGGTTTCGGATACGAACATAATGTTAGCAGATATGAATATTTTGAGAAGTTATGGTATGTCTGTCTAATTTTGTATTCTATTTTTTCAATTGTGGATAAAACTTTCCGAAATTCACGTTTTGTTCTGATTTTTTCCTTCACTTACTTTTGGCCGCTTCCACTCATTAACAATAATTCTTGAATTTCTGCGTGGTAGATAATATTTTGTTGGCTATTGCCTGGTATCTTTTCTTTTTTTAATAAAAGCTTGGATTCAAATTCTTTCAAAGTGACCTCACGTCTAAAACTGTTACACGGAGATATACCACATCGGAAAAGAATGTATTCAATATTTATACGTTTTGATCAATATGAATCTAAATATCCTTTGATAAAACGAATTGTATAGTTCTGCTATGAAGTTTTGAATATCCGATTCTAACGTAACTCAGTAACTAGAGTCCAGTTTGCCGAAGAGGAGAATATTTGGAAGACCTATTTTCTATAAATGTCGTGCTCTACTCATTCCCTTGTTGTTAAAGGTGCCATCCTTTGTTTACAAGGCAATAGCAAGTCTTTGTAAAATGTGTGGTATACTATAGAATACTAAGGACATGTTAAATGTGGATTAAGCCAAACATCAAATCTTTATTTATTCAGAAATGGAACCAAACCTCCGAATAACATCTTCTTTGTACGCTGACATCACCACTACATACTAATTTACAGTCGAGTATGTAATTGTTTGAATGCAATAAAAATAATAAAATCCACAAATTAATTCTTACTGCAATGGCCTTTATCGACCACGGAAATCAAATCTTACCTCATGCGCTTTACTAGTTGTTAGATCAAAACACATTATTTTCCTTAGTATCAATCTGAAACTCATTTTACCTATAATGGCCTCCAGTGACCATGAAGGTCACATCTATCCCCATGCACTGTCCTACAGGGTGCCCAGTAAAAAAGCGGCCACTTTATTATCACTGTTTTATCTTTCCGGAATAATTGATCTTGAATAACCTTGAATAAATTTCTTGAATAGTCATACCTTGAATACTCATTCGACTCTCGCGTAATTACTTAACTCTGATTGGTTATTTTTATGATTGATTAATTACTGCTCGATTTTGTGATTCATCATTTAAAAGATATTTGCAGACAACTTTCGTCTTTCGTTCTGCTCTTCTCGTATGGCGAAACAACTCACTGATTTTAAGCGTCAACTTATCGTTCTTTTCTAAGAACATCCGACATAGAGGTTGACGAAATGTGCAGAAATTCTTCCAGAATTTTTCAGTCACATCAGTCATCACCAGATTTCAACAGTTGTCTCACGTCTTTCTGAATTTACTGCTTTTCTACTGAGTACCCTGTAGTTGTTAGATAAGAAAAACTTACTGTATTTTGTATCAATCTCAGTATCATTCTACGAATTTAAAATTTGAATCATTTAGTATATTTTTTTATTTTAAATTAATCAATTAAAGACTACCAAAGAATACCAATTTTAATAAGGATACAGAACTTCGGTTCTTTATCCATTTTAAAATTGGTATTTGCCAGAACCAAAATCTTCATTTTAAGATGAAGCCTTTTTTTTTTTTACAAATGCCATACGCCTAAATGACTTAGACAATTGCTGCTCACCAGTGTGTCATTTTCTTTATTATCTGTGAAATCTCAAGACTTCTTGAGAAATCTAGTGTTTCTGGCTTTGCTTTCTCCACGCTTTGGAATTTAGAATTACCATTTTCTTACTCTGGCTGCCACACACGGATACAGAGGCCGGCATAACCTGCCATATGTTTGACGGTGGGAGAAACGGATTCATACCGTTCTCGCAATAGTTAGAAAGTCAACGCAACTGACTTGGCGGGAACGTGGACTCAGCTCGCTGATAACACCATATCTCGCACAATTAACTAATCACACATACTTGTCTTGAAGTTGTGAAGAACTAAATGAGTTTTCTTTTTTCTTTTAGGAGGAAATTGAAAGAAAGGTCGCTCACCTTACACCTTACGAAAAAATCTCAACCTTCTCGCCCACTGATCGGCTACTTTAACATGAGTGTCAAGTATAAGCTTTTAAAGATAAAAAGCAGACAACATAAACGAAAAAAAAAAATGAAATCAATATATTTTCAATTAGCGCTTTCCTAAAATTGATTATTAAGTTACGTAAAGTTGTGACTCATGCTTCTTGAAAGCCAATTTGAAGGCAAAAGCCATCATACTTCTTTACATTTAATAGTTATTTGAGATTTGCTACGAGTAAGCGTCCTTTGAGTGACTTAGATCATCGATTTCCCTTTTTCACTTAATTTCTTTTGAATTAGACAAGAACATAATTCAAATATCTTGCACGATCCGTTGCAATTGATGCGTTTAATCATTTAATTATTATAGATTTTAAAAGATTATGCTTACAGAAGAATACATTAATTTAAAATAATGAACGAATTTTATATATTTATCAATCGCGCAACTTAAACGCCCTTTCTTAATAATGTGATAATCTGTTGTTCTGCCATCATGAGACATTACGCTATGAAGAGAACATGCTTAGTGCATAATAACTGATACCTCATTGATAAATAGTGGGGATCAGACTGCTAATATAGTTCTTTTCCTTGCTTCATAATATTTTCCTGGATACATTTCACTTTTAATAATTTAAAAAGCAGAATTCTATCTTACATACGTATGTGCATAAATAAAAATCATAAATTATAGATTGAAATAAAGGCTTTGATAATTAAAACACCTTTCTTATAGATTAGGACGAGTGTATCCTGCCAATGTCCCATAAATCTGACAAAACATTTTTTTTACATATATTAACTATAAATATATACATTATTGTTGAAAGCTGCCACCATTACCACCACCAGGTTAATTTTTAAGGAGACGTTAAAAATGTCCTCTCAAATAATTTTGGCTTATATTGTGTTAATGGGATTTATATTATGAACAATCTTACTATTGATATGTTTTTGCCGACAAAAGATAAAATATGCTCTATTATGACAAACCTATTACAAATTTAATTAATTATTTATAAGTGTGGCTAACATCAATGTAATTTAAACAGTGATGGCGCAGGTATATACTATTGCTGATCTATTGAGAAGTTAAAAATAAAATCATGCAAGCTATAACTGTTTATAACAGTTTTTCTTAACCGCTGTTCTCCGGAACCCAAAGTCGTTAGGGGTTCCGCGAGAAACAGTGATAGATAGGCTAACGCATTTTTGAGTCATTTTTGTTTAATTTCATATCTGTAATTGTATTATACGCATAAGACATATCGTTCGAAAATGCATGATTATTATAATAAAATATAAAATAGATAGATATTTATAATGGTATATAATAATTTTTATGCAGGGCTTCACTGAAACATGAAAGCTATTTCAAAAGTTCCACAAGGGTAAAAAGGTTGAGAAATGCTGATTTATACTGTAATAATCTATTGTTACTACTAATAGTACTTTCAAATCAGAATAACGAGGAAAACGAAGTAAAATGGATAATACTGATAATAATAAAGGCGGGAAAACAAATTCTTTTGAAAAATATTGATATTGGCTCGAGGGAATAAAGCATGAAGTGAGTGGATTAAGGAAAGAGAATAGCAAGAGAAGTTGAGAGTAAATTTTTCGAAGTTCAAATGGAAAAACGAAATTAAAATGGTAAAAAGAACAACAAAAAAAATAGAAAGGTTCCACCCCGCTCCACCCAAAAGAAAGTGGGGGGTAAAAATGATCGAAAATGGGTTAGGGTTAGCATAGGGTGCGGGGTTGACTGATAAAGTTCGACGTATCACTGACTTTTCAAACACGTGAGAGCCCCGAGCGTTGCTAGGAGACATAATGACAGCACGTTTCGTATAAGAAAGAAAGCGATAAAGAAAGAAAGAAAGAAAGAAAGAAATATAAAGTGAGGTAATTTCAGTATCACCCATGTTTTGAAAAAAAAATGAGTGTCAGTATCTATGAAAATTGTGGGGTTCTAAAATGGTGAGAAAAGTTATCCAAGCAAATAGTTGTTTTTCCTTTATGACATTTATTTTTATTTTCGTAAGTATAGAAAAATCCTTTCTTATTTTCATTTTGTTGATATAATTCTTCTTCTTCTTCTTCTTCTTCTTCTTCTTCTTCTTCTTCTTCTTCTTCTTCTTATCATTATTATTATTATTATTATTATTATTATTATTATTATTATTATGAGGAGAGCAGCACACCAGAAAGAGGTACTGGAATACAAATATAAGAAGACTAATATGCCCATCATGACACCCAGGTAAATGCATAACATCCAAATATGCGCAAGATGGTGAAAATCAGCGCATAAGCCGACAGGAGGGACCCAGTTAGAAATACCGTAGTCGGATAACCTTGTCAGCTCATATGGTCCCCGACGATTGACGGTATTCCCAAGTATGTAGCTATGACTCCCAAATCACCCTGGCTGCTTTATGTTTTAAACTTAAAAACATCCCTCTCGAGAAATGGTCATGATTCTCCTCGATACTCATAAACAGATATGCACAGCACGTCAGACTCTAGGGGGTAGCTATGCCCAGCTGGTCCAGTTCAGGCAAATGTGTAGAAGTGACGGGAATATTTAGTGTATTCCATTTTAATTCGCCAAGACCAAAGATAGATGATATGAATTCTTATCAGAAACTAAGAAAGCCATTTCTGGTAGAGCATCAGGTCATCATTATCGACATTATTATTATTATTGTCGTTGTTATTGTTGTTTTGCTTTGCATTTTGTTTTAGTAGTACAAGTAGCTCCAAAGTCTCAACCAGAGACTTCCAGGGAGAACAAGTTTTTTTTTTCAGAAGAGGGAAACTGATAAGTTACCATGCAAACAGAGGGGAATATATGGAATTTCGTTCACTTCTACGCAATACTTAAGAAGTGTGCATAAATATGATTTCTTTTGTAATTCACATAGTTTAAAGTTTGGCGTATAGACTTGCTCCTATTGATATCATTCCCAATGCCCCAATAACAACAGTTAATGCTGTTGCCCTGAGATGGCACATTCTACTGAATGATATCTCGATTTCCTGGTATATATTTAGTTTCACGAAACGTTATTATTATCATTATCATTATTATTATTATTTTTTATTTTATTATTATTATTATTATTATTTTCATTTTTATTATTATTATTATCATTATCATTATTATTTTTATTATTATTATTATTATCATTATTATTATTATTATAATTATCATTATTATTATTATTTTTATTATTATTATTATTATTATTTTTATTATTTTTATTATTATTATTATTATTTTCATTATTATTATCATTATCATTATCGTTATCATTATTATTATTATTATTTTTATTTTTTTTATTATTATTATTATTATTATTATTATTATTATTATTATTATTATGTGTAGTATCATGTTGCTAGAGAGTTAATTTAAGTGTCTCTCTATGGTATCTATGTGTAAAAAGGACACTGTAGGTGTTTTATTATTTGCACTTTCGTGGCATTTCGTTAAGATGGAGAGCGTTTTGAGGATGATATATGCAGATCTTCAAAAACTTTATTACAGAATAAAGTTTGTTATTTTTTCCATGTTCTTTGACACCGAACATCTAGTTTTCTGTGCTTTTTAGTTATCATTGTAGACCGATTGTTGGGGTGTTGTTAGACAATTCTAGTTGAACTAATCCTCTGCTTGGGATCTGGGCATATAGACGATCAACATCTGCCTTGCGATGAGGCATGCACTGGCAAGTGAGAAGCTTTCTCGTCCATTCACTTAATGTCAGCTATGATCTAATTAAGGATGTTGAAAATGTATTGCACCACAGGGACAGCTTTCATTCGGATATGCTGTATTCCATCTCCTTCGCTGACTCCTAGGTACTTTTGCACATTTATCTAATCCGAAATCCAACAAACCGATGTCATAATGTAACCTTCTATATTCCTCAAGGACGTGCAGCCATACAATTTGGGCCCTATCTCTCGTAGATATCTTCACCCTGGGATGGCTGTGGAGCGAGGTTGGTTACATACTCTTTATGAGTTGGTGCCAGTTAGGTCGTCGATCGTATAGGGTTTCTAGTAAGTGTTGTGTATCTGACTGACAAGAAAAGGGGGTTGTCATTCCGTTTGATTCAGGAAGCCGTGCTATTTTCTTGACGACTGGGCTGAAGTAAAGAAAGTCGCGTTCTTGTCGGAAGGAGAAGGACTTAACTTAGTTGAAAATGATAGTTTTAATAATAGTAAATAAAGAGAGAATATTTACAAAAGTTTGATGTGTCCCTCCTCTACCTTTCTCCCGGCTGTCTCTCGGCTGACTCTATCTGCAGTTCGCCAAATAATTGTATATATAAGCAGCCATCTACACACTGTTTTGTTTTTAACTTATCCAGACTTTAAATATCGCCAAACTTCAAAGCCATTTGCATTCAAAATAACAACCTTACATATTCGTCTGATAAGCCTTTAGGCG
The DNA here is from genome assembly GCA_964036315.1 of Acanthosepion esculentum. Classification (NCBI taxonomy): domain Eukaryota; kingdom Metazoa; phylum Mollusca; class Cephalopoda; order Sepiida; family Sepiidae; genus Acanthosepion; species Acanthosepion esculentum. The sequence continues at coordinate 59,188,710 of OZ038478.1, forward strand.
AACACAGACAAAACACATGTTGTCACCTGTCAAAATCTGCAGTCTTTTGAACAACATGTTTTCACAATCAAATCTGATTTTTACCAAAAGATTCAGGCATAAAGTTTTCTGTTCCACTCGCTATCACCAAAAACCAGAGATATAAAATACACTTCTCTAACTAACAAGTTACAAAGGGTTTGATATTATCCATGTACAGTAGGTGATTAAACATTTTCGTTTTTATTTTTATCCATAGTTATTACAGTTCAGTTCATGAGAAAGGGAGATTAAGAGAAGACAGAACAGAATGGGCGGCAGGAAGTCAACTTGAACGATTCTTCGTCGAATATTCAAACAATTGGAAGAGATATAATGTGGTTTTCCACAGTTCCATGCTATATTTAAGGACATTTAATATAATCGAGGAGACTTTGTACATTTCCAAAGCTTGAAGGATCCAAGAGTGTGGCACATTATCAAAGGATTTATGGTAAACTATCCAAGCCCTGCTGAGATTTCTACCAATTTTCGCTGTAATTTTCCAGGAGCATTTTATTTATTAGCAGTCGATCTTTGCAACCATATGACTCTCTTCGATATTCCTTCTGTACCCGCGGAAGAATGTTGTTTTTATCGAGAAAAGGGCAAGTACATTACGTCAGGACAGATGAGATCAATTTATATTTGGTGGGAAGACATTTTATTTATTCATCTGTTTCGATCGTTTTTGGTAGGAGATATGTAATAGCTTGATGTTAATAATTAGCATTGATAAAGTTTGCGCAGAGTTTTATGGTTTGATAAGAAATGATAGAGCCAAAATTTGGGTACCTAATCATTTCCTGGGAATTTCCACTTTTAGGATTTTGTTAGTGTTTACCTGACATTATTCTTGGTTATTTCCATTCTTGCACAAGTTTATCCTTCAGTCTTTCTGGTTCTCGTTTGATCCACTGTGCACTGGGATTATATTCGTTCGGTTTACTCTAAAAATTCTACAAAGACTTTTGCATTTTTTCAATAGATGGCGGCTTTTTTACTTCTGTAACTGCTTTTCCAATATCCTTGGAAATATTTTTGAGGTCCGTTTGGAATATCTTATTTTGTCTATAGAATATACATATTGTTATTATTATATTATCATCATTATATTTCGATATCTGCTGTGGTCACACTACCTACCAAGTCTGCGGGAAGACTTAAGGAAGGTAGTGGTGTGTTGCTATGACTACATTTCCAATTTTGCTTTGCCAATTCCTATAACATCATTAATTCTTCTTAGTGAGTAGGCTTTACTTATCAAGACAATTTTTTTTATTTCTCTTAAGCTGAGATTTCCAGGGATTTTTAATATGATTGTTGCGTTCCTTTTTAGCATTCCAAGCGCACCTACTATGACTGGTACTATTTTTGTTTTCACTTTCCACATTTTTTCTCTTTCAATTTCCAGCTATTTATACTTCGAGAGTTTTTTTTTCAAATTCCTTGGTTGCTGTGTTACATTCCCCTGGACAAGCCATATCAATTGGTAGGCAATGTTCTTTTTCTTTTCAGTTTTTGACAGTTATGTCCGGCCTATTTGCTTCAATTTTCCTGTCTGTAAAGATGGTGTAATCTCATAGAATTGTGATGTCTTCTATTTCTGTAACTGGTGTTGAGTGATGTTCATACCAGTGTTAGTTAACACCTTTTCCAAAGTGTTTGCACATTGTCCAGTGTAAATATTGCCCCACTCTGTCGTGACGATTTTTATATTCATTTGGCGCAAGTGCAGAACATCCTGAGATTAGATGGTCTATGTTTTCCTGATTTTTGTCAGAGAACCTGCATTTTAGATCCACGTTATTGTGTATGATATTTGACTGAAATTTTCTAGTGAAAAAACTCTGGTCTTGCGTTGCAAGAATAAAGCCTTCTGTTTTTGCCTTTAATCCAGATGCTCCTAATCACTGTTGAGTGTTAACTTTAACAACACAACATTACTAGCACGTTTTTGGATATTGGCCGTGCGGAGGTTTGTCTTGCCAGCATTGTTTCATCTGTTCAAGAGCTTTATCTTTGGCTTTCTTTTTCATAGTTTTTGCTGCAACAGTTGGCCCTTGGGTTCTGTTTTGGTTTCCCACAGAATCTACTAGATATAAATCTCGTTTGTATTTACAACCTTCTTTCACGATTATTGTTTTCTAATTGTATCATCCAGTCCTTTGTTGTATGCTAGTAAGCTAATATTTGTTGTCTTGTATGAAAATTCTAGCTGAATAAGACCTCTTCCACTTCCAGTATATACAGACGGCCTATATCAGCCTTTGGATAATGCATGTTATGCTTAGAAGAAGACATTCATGTCTTAGACATCAGTCGTCTGATATCATATAGATCCCAGTTCAAGATAATGAAACCCTATTGAACTACTGGGATGACAAGGCTGTTAATGGCCTTAATTCTCTTCTCGCACTCTTCTATAATGCTCTTTTCGCACTATTTATTTCATTTTTTTTTTGTGAATTCCTTCACTCTCATTTACACCGAGTTACTTATAAGCTTTTTCTTGCTGTAAACCTTTGATTGTTACTCCAGGATCTAAGCTAACAGAGGAGGTCTGTTGTAATGACCCTCGTAAGTTGTGGCTTTAGCACATTTATCTAAACCGAATTTCATCCCAAGTCACTAAAACATTTTATTGTTTTCAGACCTTCCAGCTCGCTGACATTCCTAGCATACAAATTTATCCACATGACATAGATTGCCTATTTTCTTTTGAGATATCTTATAGCCATATTCTCTGCTGTTAAGTTCGCTGGTTAATACCGTTTTGGATATACAAAGTAGTAAGTGAGACAAAGAGTCACATTGAAATATTCCTCTGATGATATTTATAACACAAGACTCCATTTATATGATCTAAATGGCTGTTTTCCATATCCACATATTTTGTATAATGAAATTTATGACAACAGCTGATACCTTGTTTATATTTAAAGACTTTAAAATCTAGAAATGGAGTACACTATCGAATGCATACGATAATCTATCCAGGCAGTAATGATATTTTTCTTTGAACCGAAGCAGTTTTCCAAGGTTATCCTACTAATTATTAAGAGCCACGTTTGCATCCTTTTTGTTCCAGAGGTAGTCTGTCATTTTTTCTAAGAAAGAATGTAGCTGTTTTGTCAGAATAGATGTCAACAGTTTTTAAGTAGTAGGAAGACATGTAATTGGTCTGTGATTTTTTGAGACATTTGTGTCACCTTCTTGGGTAGAAGGAAGGTAATTCTTTCATCCGTTCTACCGCTTGCGTAATACAATCTGCTTCTTTGTGATATTCTTTAGAGCAAGCCCATATTTTCCCAGAACTGTATAACCCTCCAATTGGTTTGTTGTGTGTGTGTGTGTGTGTGTGTGTGTGTGTGTGTGTGTGTGTGTGTGTGTGTGTGTGTGTGTGTGTGTGTGGATGGGTCTCACTTCAATTTTTTGTTTGCATTTTTCTCTGTAAAATTTCTTCGCATCGGTTTCAAAGATCTTGTTCTGTCTGTAGAATCTTGATCTTTTTTCATAGCGTCTGATTCTTTGAGTTTTCAGTCGTATTGTTTGTTTTCTTTTTTTTTCTTTAGCGGATAGGACTTATTCCTAATTTTGTATTTTCTTTTGACTTTTCTACCTTTTCTCGTCCTTACATTTGTTCCTCTTGCCAGTTCACCGAGTACTGATAAATTAACTTCTAATTTGTTCAATTTCTTTATCAATTTTTCTTTTACAAGGTGGACCTTTATGTCTGTGAGACTGCCTTTTTTACTTTGATGTTTAATTTGTTTAGTTGCTATTATTGCTGATGCATATATTGTTTCGTTGATAATTATATGTTGGTCTACTTCACCCAGAATTAATTTGAATTCTGTATTATAGAGTTTAATAGTTTTGAGGTTCTACTTTGTAGGTTTTAATTTTGGGAGTTGTTCTCGTTCCTACATTTCAATATTTTGTGTCTGACTTATATGTCCTATGATTTCCTACTTGGCTTCTTGCATACTATCCTGGTTTTTCGTAAAATTATTCCGTTCAATGTGTTCTGGACTCGTTTCATTAAAGGCTTGTAAGCGACTAAGATCACGCCATTCCAACTCTTCTAAACTTTCAGCATTATCTTCACAGTCATTGGTTTGTATCTCATTTTCTTCATTATGATCTGTGGTTTGTGTGATGTTAGTATTTTTATATCCTTTCGCGTTCCCTCTCATGTTTTTTTCATTCATCTATTCTGGTTGCATATCTTTTTATTTCTTTAATTTCAGCATTTGTCACTCAGCTATTTCTCATTATGTACCTTCTTACATTGGTTAGTTTATTTTCGTCACTGTACATTCTAACTGCTTGTACAACATTTTCTTGCCAAATGTCATGTTTGGCAAATGATGCTTTTTTGAGGTTTGTGCAACGCTTTATCAAATGCAGTCATAGCCAGTTTGTACTCCTCACAAGTCCATTTTATGTTTTCTTTAAATGAGTGGTCGTGGGTTTAGTTGGAGAATTTACAGGGCCATCACTAGGATTATCCTGGTTGTGGGAACCTGAAGATTCATTATTTGTGTAGAAATTTGTTCCTATGGAAGATTTGTCGACTTCAGGCAGGTTCTCTACTAAGGGACTGTTTATCTATTGGAAGAGCCATAGTGGAATTCTTGGTTTGACTTTTAGTTCTCATATTGTTCCCGTGAGTGACGCACGGGTCCAAAAGTCCACTGAAAGACGCCTGGCACATTGGGTACGGTCTTTGACAAACAGTATTCCTAAGTCTGTAGGTGATCGTTCTCGACCATGTAAAGTAGAAACCATTCACAAATCGGCACGATTAAAATCTTGAATTGAGGGTTGGTGATCTGAGTTTTCCTTCTCTTATTAAAAACATAAATGACCATACTAAGTTTTAACTTAGTATAAGTGCCAATGACCACTAACTGATGAAAGGTCAGGTGGACAAACATTGGGAATTAAAAAAAGAAAAAAAGAAGGAAAAAATAGGCAGTTAGCCAATACGATCCTTACTCGTGCTTGTGCGCGTGCGCGCGCACACACACACACAAATATATATATATATATATATATATATATATATATATGTATATTGTCATTCACAGACAGACTGTTTCGCTATATCACAGCTCATCAGTGTGGCTAGACGTCCGGTTGCCTCTGGCTAAAATCGAAAACCGGCTGAATTCGCGTCAGTCGGAAATTTTACCCTGAAGCCTTTACATACATACATCGACAATGATACATTATACCGAGTTAAAAGTAACGAAAAAAATATAATTAAAAAATAAAACAAAGTAATAATAAAAGTAAAAAGGAAAATGATAAAAATGATGTTAAATAAAATAAAAATCACCAAAATAATATTAAAGATTAGAAAATATAATTTCAAATTGTATAACATATTATTATTATTATTATTATTATTATTATTATTATTATGTTTTTCTTTTTTTACGCTTCCTTTTAATGTTTAAATGTGACTAATTTTTCTGCACCATTTTCGGTATTGTCACAGAACCACAAACAATCTTGATCTAGTAAGTCCAGTTCAAATTTTAACTTTCCATATCAATAACAGCGCGTTGTCACAGTTCGCAATGTAGCAGGTATTACGGAAAATATCTTACACTGTCCTGAGTAAGATCATAGTATTTTCAAAGTTTTTCGCATTCTCATACGGCGCTGCATACTTGTGGCCTTGTGCCAAAATAAAATGTTTAGAAAATAGCAGGATGTTTGATCGTGGGTAATGGGTAACGTGGTTGGTGTATTGATGTCAAAACGAAGCTGAAATAAGAAAATATATAAATACTTTATACTTGAAATATCAAAGTTAAAGGACTAAGACAACGGAAATAATAAGAAAATTTATTATATTTGATTTCAAACGACCATATTTCATTTATCTATGCTGTATGAATTATTATTAACGGCATTTGGATTTCCTTATATCAGATACTGAAATATTTGAAAATACATTTGAAATATAATACTTAAAAAAAAACGTTCAGTTGCTTTCTTTACAAGTAAAGCGGTATCTATCTATATATATATATATATATATATATATATGCATACATACATATGGTACACACACGCATCTACATGCACGCACATACACACCACACGTATATAGTATTCGTACTTTACACGACAGAAAAAACGATAACCTAATGTCGGTAATTCGAGATAAAGCATTTTAAGTAAGTTATTTTTATAAATTTTTGAGGAAAGAATAAAAACTAAGATGTAAAAAATATACTATCAAAATAGAACGATACCAAAACAAAACATTCCGATGATGGAAAGGAAAAATAAATATATCGAACACACACACACACACACACACACACACACACATGTATGTGTATGTGTGTGTATGGGTGTATATGTGAGTGTGTGCATATATATATATATATATATATATATATATATATATATATATATATATATATATATATATATATATATATATATATAAGACTTGTATCTTATATTTACAAATGTAAGTATGCGTATAGTTCTTTTTCAGTGTCTCACATGAGTTTTTCTTTTTTTTCCCCCGATCTAATACTGTCCTCCTAGTTTCTCTTTCCTCTTTCCTCTTTCTCCTCATTATTAATGTTTTCTGTTTCTAATTCCTCCACACGCTGTAACCCCTTCCATGCTGGAGGCTGTACTGCCTTGCATTGGGTGATACCGATTAAAAATAAATTAGACTGTCATCTTAGTCAGGACGCTACTATTTTCGGTTTTAAACACAGAGTTACTTAGCGAAAGAAAACTTTCGGCTAATCCACGAGAACGATGATTCATAAGTAATTCATATAAATAAAAATCTGCTGCTGTCGAGGTAATATGAAATATGGAAACAATACCTTGAGGAAATGAAGTGTGGTAGAAACTGATAACGAAATCTTACCGAGATTAAAAAAAAGATATCTAAAATTTTCAAAAAGAGACATTGACATTTAATATGAAGATTAAAAAAATAAATCTGTCACAAACAGCGAAAAAATGAAATACAGTTTATTTTTTACGCTCTTTTTCAGTCGTGTCTCTAGTTTCAGAAAAGATTCTGCTATATTTTTAAATGAAATATATATTGATGAGTACATCTGATCTCGATAATTATCATTTATCAGGGTTTCTGATGTACAAATCAGACTTGATTAGTAGCGTTGGTTATTTTCTGGGTGTTACCAATAACAACCAAAATATATACCCGTCTTTGTCGTATTTATATTAACGAATGGAAAATATAAAAACAATCTTTACAAAACAATGCATTGTAAAGCGTATATACATTGGTAAATTGCTACATTATCGAGTTCGTTATTTTGACATTTATTTGACAGAATCTCATTTGATAGCAGAAAACGAACCAACTCAACAAAGAGATCAGACAAAACGTTATTTATGCCACAAATAGTATTTATACATAAAGTTTAAAAAAAAAGACAATTAAAAATAATGACAATCAACCCAGCAGCAATACAATACCTGCACACACACACACACACACACACATATATATATATATATATATATATAATTTTCGAATAAGGTTTTGAGCATTGTGCTCGAAGTTGTGAATAAACTCTCCGAAGTTGATATTGTGTTGTTATTGTTTTGTTCAAATAACTTCGACCATCTTATTCAATTTCAGCAATCAATATGGTATCTGCGTGGTAGTCCTAATATATTGGCTACTTTTAAAATAAATTTTACCTTTGAAAGTAAAAAAATAACAAAGGAATCAGTGTTATATATAAAAGGGATACATGTTACAGGGTCAGTGAGTGCATACATTGAAGCTTTAACGATAATTCGTGTTTGGTGTATTAATCTGCTACACTTATTCTTCTTTCATATATATATATATATATATTCTGTTCATACATTATTTTTATAGGTACAATGTATTTAAGTAAATGGTCTGTTTTAATTAAACAGTATTAATTACATTTATCGGCTTGAACGTGAAATTCCATAAAGTTATTCGTTCCCGGACAGGAATCGAACCTGTATTCTTTATGGAAAACTTCATTTGGCCTAACGTGTTGTACCATTCACCTACAGAGAAGCGTCTGTAGCTGAATCATACAGCACGTCAGGTCAAATGACGGTTTCGAGAACGAATATTTTCTATAAAATTTCTCGAACATTCAGGCCGGTAAATGTAATTAATACTGTTTAATTAAAAACAAAGCATTTACTTAAATACATTGCATCTATAAAAATAACGTATAAACAGAAAATATGTTAAATAATTATCGGACTTAATACATTTCATCATATATATATATATATATATATATATATATATATATATATATATATATATATATATATAAATATAAATATAAAAGTGGACATGGAAGTCAGCACTTAGAGGCGACAGTCTGTTTCATGCTAGTGCAATCGCCTGACGATTGCACTAGCATGAAACAGACTGTCGCCTCTAAGTGCTGACTTCCATGTCCACTTTTATATTTACACACGCTCTATCTCTGATATTGAGCACTTTACCCCATAAATATAGCACACTTTAAGACTATATTTCTGCATATATATATATATATATATATATATATATATATGCGTAGATATTGGGATCAGTACTTTGTGGTGACAGTATGTTTCATGCTTAAACTTAATCTTGAGGCACAATAATATAAAATATAATTACTTTATACGCATTTTTCTATACTTTAAAGTATATAATTGAACAACATACAAAACTTATCACCAATAATTTTGCCCAATCATATCGTTGGAGAGCAAGTCAAATTAGCCTTTCTTAAATAAAAAGAAAATACACAAGTTTTTTAGGAAAAAATATTTGTTTATCAAATATCGCACATTTAGAATATTAGAGAAATGTTTACAGAAATACAGGTATCACAGTACATAAACACGTAGACTGATAATTTATCTCGCATCTCATATATTGATTTCACACATACGCGCACGCAAACACACACGCACACACACATATACAGTGTAACCCGGATATAAGAGAGTTGTCTCTTATATCCGGGTTTATCTTATATCCGGGTTTGGTCTATTTTGTTTTATTAACACAGGCTATAATTTGGGACCAGAGAAAATCTCTCTTATATCCGGTTTTCTCTTATATCCGGGTCTCTTATATCCGGATTACACTATATATATATATATATATATATATATATATATATTCGTTTTTTACTTTAACTGATGTTATTACTGTAGAGCTTGTGTTAGTAAATACATCCCTAATGTCGTTGGGTCAATCTTTATAATAAATTCTCCATATGTAAAACAGACAAATTTCGTTAGGATCAAAGAAAAAATGTTACATCTCGACACTTAAATGACAGTGAATCTCTCCACGAATAAGGAGAAAACTGGAGACAACAGAATTGTCGTTCTTCAGAAGGATTCATAGACGGAGCAAGTAAGCAAAAGGGAAGTCTTAAAAAATAGCAACAAACGGTAAAAATTATGTTCAGAATCAGAAAGTGACAGCTGATATTACCTGAATGCATAATGAGGAAGGTGGGATTGGAAATGTTTTTCCCTACACGGCATATTGAGGGCAATAGAGATAGGGGAATGCAGCGAATCATCTTACCTTGAAGCTTGTTTCAATGAATGGCGAAACGAGAAGTTGGATCCTTAACAATAATAGAAAAACTGCCAAGGTCACAAGAGATAGAAAGTTTCGGACAGGCATGATCACTGTGCATAGGAGAATAATGTAACCATGCTCAGTTTAACGCAGGCATGTTTGGCAGCTAAGAAATGTTTTTTTCCATATATGTCTAAGCTTAACGTTTCGAATTAACGTAAAAGTACAGTTATTTTAAAATAAAGCATCCTATCACATTTGAAATATTGACACAAACAATCTTCTATCGTTCATTTTTAACGTCACCACTTAACCATGTGCCTGATGCATATATCTATCTATCTATCTATCTATCTATCTATCTATCTATCTATCTATCTATCTATCTATCCTCACTAACTCAAAGTGATGTATACTTTCATACAAGATTAGGAATTCACACAAGGAAAAGGTATTTATATTCTGACTGATCCAAGTAAGCCCACGCGCAGACATACACACTGAGAGGGCGATACAAAGACTTGAATATTTATATATCAATAATACACAAACACAAATATCTACGCAAGAATGGACTCATGTATCGAAGCTCAACAATAAAGTGAGTCAGATTTACACTCATTACCACCAAAAACGTACACAAACATATACGCATGCGCCCGTCGATGAGACGTCGACGAGCCGTCGAACACACGTATTTTTATGCCCGGAATTATCTTGGAATAAAGCGAATACACTAATTAATTCGAAGTATTTTTAAAGCTAAAAAGCAATTTCCAGTCGCTTTCAAATCGTTTTTGGCGATCATATGAAAACAGGGTTAAGCGGGATATTCAATGAATAAATGGAAGTCAAAATAATGAAGAAATGAGAAAGAAGAAGAAGAAGAAGAAGAAGAAGAAGAAGAAGAAGAAGAAGAAGAAGAAGAAGAAGGGGAAGAAGAAGAAGAAGTAGAAGAAGAAGAAGTAGGAGAAAGCATTAGAATTGTAGAGAAAATATAAGGGTAACTATTAGTTGAGGATTGTGAGAAAATATGTAAAAGCCAAAGGAAGTTTAAAAGGGAGAGTCCATTAAATGAAAAAGAAGAAAACTGATCAAAAGAAGAAATGATGAACTGCGTGAGGAGGAGACGAAAAGAGAGAAGGAAGAGAAACAGATTATAGAAGGAACGTGTGGGTGAACAGAATAGAAACAGAATATGTAATAGAAATAAAGAAATGCTGGGACACTGAAAGAGTTAAAACGGGAAAATGACTTCTGGAAAGAGAAAGTGGCCAATGAAGATAAATGAAACAAGCAAATGATTAAGCGACAAAGACAAGGACGGAAGAGAATAAGGAAGGATAGAATGAGCAAGAAGCGATGATGATGCTGATGAAAGAGAGAAACATAATGTGTTAAAAACGGGAGAGAATGGGGAGGTTTTGAAAAAGAGAAATAAGAAGAAAATACGTTGGGGTAATATGAAGGGAAGAAAAGGGGGAAAGGTTTAAAGACAGGAGATGAAATAGAAATTGATCAAACAGTGATCATTGCAGAGCGAAATCTGGATTCAAAAGTATAGAAAATTGAGATAAAGGAGACATTAACGGCAATTCTTGTGCACAGAAAGCCAGTTGGTACTCCCCTAAAAAATAAAAGCAAAAAACAATTATATTCATATATTGGATGCATCACACACATAATATATATATATATATATATATATATATATATACGTGTTTAACTACCTACATATATATATATATATATATATATATATATATATATACGTGTTTAACTACCTACATATATATATATATATATATATATATATATATATATATATATACGTGTTTAACTACCTACATATATATATATATATATATATATATATATATATATATATATATACGTGTTTAACTACCTACATATATATATATATATATATATATATATATATATATATATATATATATATACGTGTTTAACTACCTACCTCCCCTCTGCGTCATAGTTGCAATATCTTTATATATATATATATATATATATATATATATATATATATATATATATATATATATATGTGTGTGTGTGTGTGTGTGTGTGTGTGTGTGTGTGTGTGTGTGTTTAGTTGGATTGATGTGAATTTGTTGCAATTTTTATATATATTATTTATATATTACATATGCGCGGTACTTATTGGAAAGCGCTCAATATCAGTGATAGAGCTAACAGTTGGAGCTATTAGATGGATTGATGTGAGTTTGTCCAACTAAATATGTTAGCTCTATTACTGATACTGAGCGCCTCCCAAGAAGTACCATGCATATATAATATATAAATAATATATATAAAAATTGCATATATATATATATATATATATATATATATATATATATATATATATATATATATATATATATATATATATATAGTGTGTGTGTGTGTGTGTCTGTATATATATACATTTTACATATATATATATATATATATATATATATATATATAACCCCACATTAAATTCGGCCTTGTGCCACATCCGACCGCGTGGGTCGGTTGGCAAATATTCTAGCTGAAATCTTTTCAGCTGGCTGGTCAAAATCTCTGCTTTGAGCAGAGAGGAACCCAGACGAGGCAGAGTCTCATCTGGGGTGGTAGACCGACCCGACCCCCCTTTTTTACGGGATCTGCGGGAAATTTTGCCCGAACATACGGGCTCGGATACACCACGTTAAATTTCGCCTTGTGCCATATCCGACAGCGTGGGGAGGTTGGTAAATATTCTAGCTGGAATCTTTTCATCTATACGGTTGAACTATTTGTCTCTGAGCACAGAGGAACCCGGACGAGGCTATGCCGATATGTAGAGTCTCGTTCGGGGCGGTAGACCGACCCGATCCCGTTTATGCGGGGTCTACGAGGAATCTTTGGCCGATTCTAAGGGCTCGGATGTCCCACGTTAAATTCGGACTTGTGCCACATCTACCTGGGGGGTCTAGTAAATAACGACTAGCTGGAATCTGTTGAGTATGACTCAGACTTACACGAGAACTACCGACCTTCCAATAGTAGCACTCACTACTGGATTGACTTGTAACGACCTTGTGCATAACTGTTACCTTTATTCTTATTGTACTGGTTTGTTACAATAAACCTTTACTTATTTTATCCATCTTGTTTTTCAAGTATATATTCCTATTAGCTCGTAATATAACAGAAATTTATTATATAAATTTTTTCTCTTAAACACAGTCTACATTTTCTATTATTAATATTATATGAGGGGAATTTTTATGAATTCCCATTGAATTTTAGTTGATATGTATTTTTCTTTCTGACTCCATATATATTTTAGTAGTGTTGTGTTATGTGTGTATCTATTTCAAATGACATTTTAAGATTATTAAATTTTTGTTGTTGTTTCAGTTGCTCTTACATGGTTGTTCTTTCGTGTTAATATTATTTCATGCAGTTGCTTTATATATTATATTATTAGTTAAACCTTTAGCTGTTTTTATTTCGTTAATTACAATTATTGTTTCCATATTTCGAGTTTGTGTCATTGTAATTGTATTGTATCTGTTTAATAATTTTTTATAATATTTATTTATTATTTTATCCATATTATTCATACAACTATAACTCATTTTAATTGTATTTTTATTAATGATTTTTTATAGTATATTATTTTAGGGAAAGTTTTTTCAATTAATCTAAAAATATATATTTTTCCTATTTTTCTTTTTATAATAATATTATTAGGTGGATTAAACCAAATTATATTTATTTTCCTTTTATTTTTGTATTTATTATTGTTAGTTATGTAATCTAATTAATTCGAATAACCACTTTTTCTTAGCGCTGAATCATATACTTTTTATTTTCATTAATTATTTTGATATTGCTAGAATTAGTTGCAATTCTTTTATTAATAGATAGGTATATGCTTAGATACATTAGGTAGGTAATTTGAATTTTTGTTTATATATATAGAATTATTATTTGCTTTCATATGGTGTGTATGCATTATTATTTGTCTAGAGGATTTACTATTTTTAGATTACATTTTATGTCTATTGTAAATCCTAATTTGTTAAATATTTCTATTATTTGTTTGCTCATATTTTCTGGGTTTCAATTATTATAATTAAGCCATCATCTCTATATTAATAAATTATATTATTAAAGAACCATCTCTATATAAACTATATAAAGTATATTATTAAGACATCATATCTATATATACCTATATTCTCCTTATTAATGACATTTGATAAATTATGTATGACATATGACCGTATAAGTTCACATAATTATGCGCCATCATAACTGCATATTGATACGTCAAAGTTCTCATTATTATTATTGCTATTATTTTTTTTTACATTTATTGTTGTTTTAGTATAATAATAACGTTCGGCAATGATTAATTATGTCTAATTCTTCGTCTTGAATATTTATGCTCTATTGCTAAATGTTATTCTTTATTTAAAATATACTAGGTAATGGATGGATAAAAGTCTTTTATATCGATATAAAGGAGAAATTATTTTTTTTTGTAATACTGTTGAACGAATTAATATTTTCTTTTGTATTTTTCCATTGATTTATAGTTAATATTTTTCTTAATTTCGAGCATATTTTTTTGTATTAATTTGTTTGTATTTTCCCATATTACTTTTTGAGGGATTTAATAATCTACATGTAGGTTTGTTTAGAAAATTATCCTTATAATCTTGTAATTTAATAAGTGGTTCTAGTTTCATTAATTGTTTAATTCTGTTAAGTA
>OZ038478.1:59208108-59238108 GCA_964036315.1 Acanthosepion esculentum
TAATGATAACTCCTCATCCCAAGATTCAAACAGAAGGGAACTTTGTGTTTTAAATTTGTTTACATTTCTAGAAAAAATATTATTTCTATGTCAAAAATAAGCTCGCATTTTATAATTCTACTAAAATTCCATCAATTAATCAAATTTAATTAAACTTTTGGCATTTATTCATTAACTACTGAAGGAAATTGAAAATTTAATGAAAAAAATATGATCATAACATCAAAATATAGACGATCGTAATTTCGAAATATCCAAAGTCCAGAAATCATAGCCGGGCCTACGATCTGCATTTGAAAAAAAAAATTATCCCCGTGGGTTGAACTGATTAATAAACAAAAAACCATTAAAAATAACAAGATAAAATCGATATTTTAATGAAGCAATCATTTGTGGCAAAATATTTAACGATTTCCTAATCTTTTTTTCTCCATCATCATCATCATCATCATCATCATCATCATCATCATCATCTATCATGATTCTGCTTTTTTTCATTACCCAATTATCAAGACAAGTTTCAAGAAGCTATCACTAAATTTCTCCAAACTTGTAAAGCAACATTTAAATAGCCTCTCCTTGTTCACCAACAACCGCAAGTCGATAACCGCGGTGTCTACTCTCTGCCAGTAACCACAGATATTAAGTTCTTAAACAGAGTTCATTAAACTTTCGGATGAAAGGACAGAGATACAAGGAATATTATCAAGGAATATTATTGAAGTTGCTTAAGCTATAAACAATCATTAGTGACCAATAATTAGGTTCTAGCGTTAATCGTATTATTAGGGTTGTTCTGTAGCCCGGGGGCTATTTTGAATTAGTGGAAAGAATGAAAGTTGAGAAATAAAGAAAATAAAGAGAAAAAAATATTAACAAGTACAGACAAAACTCAAAACGAATACATGATTCAAAATAACAGCATGATTATATATTAATATTTCGTTCTTTTTCTTTTCATTTTACTGTCTTTAAGCCTATTCCCTCCCTCCACGTTTTGAGCATTATCGATAGTTGATCCGAAAAACCAGTTGAATCCAACGCAGGCCAAGTTAACACTGCAGCTAGCAATTAGAACGGATCAGTTTCTTGTCTTTTTCTTTTGTTTTTGTTTTCTTTCTTTTATGTATGAAGAATTTTTCTTTCCTTTTTTTTAATCTTAAGAGAACAAAATTAAAAAGGAGGGGACGCTTGATTTCCGGATGGCATCATGGCTGCTAATTCACATGCGCTCATACCCGCCTCTGTTCCTGTCTTTGGCTTAGTAAACGAAGGCCCGATGTTTACCATTGACTGACTCTAACCATCCACCCACACAGGCCCGCAGGATAGCATAAGAGTAATCTTTTGAGCTGGAAGCCTTAACATCTTGTGATCACTGTTAGAACTGAAGTAAATATCAGAATTTAGAACACTGATTTTCTAGGCAGGTAGACGCGCTTTATTTATAAGACGAGAGTGGCACAAGCTCTTTGTTACCTATTATGCTTTAAAATATATCGACTTTAAACGATACGACTCTCAAAGTTTATTTCTAAAAGTATTTCGGATTCAGAGAGTAGCCAACATCTAAGTGATAATCGTGCATGTGCCGACATTTTCTCATAGAGCTGATTTGATATAGGGTTGTGGGGAGTTTCTAATACGAACAATTGTTTTCTTTGGTTTTCTAAATAACTTATTTCATTGCATATATTCATTGAGGAAATAACCAACGTTGTTATTTTATCACTTTACACAAATATTGTAAATATAACACTAGTTAGGACAGAATTTTAAAAAAAAACTCTGATATTATAGTATTCGTAGTAAAAAAATATTTTAAAATTCAAGTTTCTGGTTTTGAGCTATGAAAAACTTTGGTTCTGATCAAAACTTAAAGAGTGAATAGTAGTATTTCTTTCTCACTATAAACTCATGAAAGTCAAGGTAAGAAGTTACATTGAATTTTTTAAAATATATATGGTTTACTATTACATTTTTTGAAAGTAACTTGTTATCAACATGTTATATTTAAAATAAAATAATAATTTACATTCGTAGATACGCCTCCACCCATCACCGATAGGCACGGTCAGCTAACTGGAGGTGGTGTCTCAATAAATCACCGTAGAGAAGGTAATGCGAAACCACACGATTGAAAATCCCAAGAAAACTCGTAATAGGCAAACACGACGTACGAATTCGATGCAGCAACAACTCACAGTACACACTACTTCAATATCTGTCACAAAAAGTGGTGTATTTTGACACTTATTACATTCAGAACTACTCGCAATCGCTGCAAGAAGGTTCTTGATATGCAAAGTGTAACTAAGCACAAGCGGTCCGGGCCAAAGTTGAAAACAAACAAATTGGACCCCGATATATTCTGGAAGATCAACAATTGTGAAGAGGCAAAGCGTCTCTGCTCACTATTATAGATGGTCTCGAGGTTGTATATCCTCGACAAATCAGGCGGTGCTCTTCGCTTCAATCTTTGCTTCCAACAGGACATTAGAAGATATTAGACATCCCATTACTGACTACCCCCTTCTCACTGAACGCAATCTCACCTCTGATCTAGCTCTAACAGCTCAATGGCGAAAAGAACTGGCTGGTTACAGTGAATGACTCGAAATCCAAATTAGTCACATTCCGTTTTCGCCGATCGGACATGGAACTACGATCAGTCACGATGAATGGGTGTTCCATTAGGGAGGCCCCGTGCTTTTAGCGACTATTGGAAATTAAACTCAACCCGGACCTCAAGTAGAACACGTACATACGAATCATCGCTAATTATGCAGGGGAAATGGTCGGTTCACTGTACTGCTTCAGTAATAACTTAACTCCCCGTGCCATCCTCTACCTTTACATGAGCCGGATCAGGACTAAAATGGAGTATTGCACTCATAATTCGGTAGGAGCTGCACAGTCCTTACTTTGCGGTATCGGTAGAATCCAAAAGGGTATCTGCATCCTTGTGGGTGACAAATTATTTTCCACCCTGCAAACCTACTCTCACATACGAGATGGAGCACGACTTTCGCTACTCTATCTCTACTTCCATAGAAAGTGCTCGGACGAGCTACACTCTGTATTTCCGTCAGTTCTAACTTTCATGGCTTGTATTTGCCATGCTACACAATTTGTAGCGAACCGCCCTCATTCCTTACGTATTTCCTTGGTTGGAAGAAAGTTCCACTCAAGCAGATTCTTCTCGTGAACCATTGCTCTGTGGAACCGACAGCCAAGAGGGTGATGTTCCGCTCACTACAATCCTAAGCTGTTCAACCCTAGGGTTATCGGTTTTCTTCACCTATCCACATAAACTATGTCCATGCCTCTGCAACACTTTACCTCGAGTGGCTCCTGGGTTTTGTATAGGGCAAACATCACAGTAACAAAATAGCCAAAAACTGATTTGAAGAACACCCAAGACGTATATGGACATGGAGAATCCCAGGAGAAACGAAAAAAAAACAAAAAACAAAAAAAGAAAAATAAACAAATCGACTATATAACTATCGATGCAAAACATATCCACGAGCCGGCTACGGGAGTGAGCCGGCTACGGGAGTGAGCACATACAACCTCTCACCGCATTGTCTCAAATGTAACTGAACAGGTATCAGGTTTCAACCTCTCCGCCCGACCATTAATCACCTACATGTGACGTTACATTCAACATTAATAAAATAATATTAATATTTACTAATTATTAATTCTATTTATTGAAACAAAAAATAAACATTATTTTATTAATTACTTTTCTTAACACTTTGACCACAACTCATAAAAGAGGCGCTATTAGCAAATCAGTACAATTGTGCTGATTCCGAGAGTTGGCTGTAGGGAAACACCTTGACGTAATAGAAGAAAACTGACTAGTTTTTAAATCAGCATGCCAATTTTGTCTAAATCAAGTGAAAAGAAAAGAAAACGAACTTGTTCCCCAGTGTAATCGAAATATTGGTTACGAATGTATTACAATGTTTACAAAAGGATAATTATCAACAAAGATAAACAACGCTCTAGAAAATTCAGAACGTCTGGCATAGGAGCAACATCAGAAATTTCCCCTTAAATTGAGGTTGAATGATTCAACTTATTTGAACGTCTGATTTGAATCAATATATATATATATACCACTGACCCTTATATATAAAGAACCGAGAAAAATAACCACACTAGATGCCTGACGATTGCACTAGCATGAAACAGACTGTCGCCTCTGAGTGTTGACTTCTATGTTCACTTTTATATTTACACGCTCTCTATCTCTGATATTGATCACTTTATCCCATAAATATAGCACACTTTAAGACTATATTTCTTCATATATATATATATATATATATATATATATATATATATATATATATATATATATATATCACTTGTCGGTTTACCTATATACGAGTTTCTTCTGCATGTGTAGATGTGCGGGTCGTGTAATGGATAGCGGCTCGGAATGCGACACGGATAGACATGTTAAATTCCAGTTGGGTTCGTTACATTTCACTTACGCGCAAATACCGTTGGATAAGTTATGAAACCATCTCCTCTTCCAGCTATGGGTTAAAGATTAAGACTTGTATCTGGAAAAAAACTCATTGTTATTCTCAAAAAATAATTAATGCAATATTCACTCGCGAAAGAAGAATTATTCTTATAACCCAAGATAATTTTCGGTTTTAAATCACCCGCAAAGGGTTGATAAGCTATAAAAACAATCCAACGAAATTTTCTAAATATGAAATCTTCTCCCTGTTATTTTACTTTCAGGAGAATCCATGTTTCATTCTGTGTAATATTTTTTGAACAATCTGAAGATGATAAATTGTTCTGAAAGAATACATCAAATCAAAACCGGAATCCTTCTTTTATGTATAAATACATACTCTGTCTGAAATATGTCGTCAGATAATTAAGTAAGATCGAAAATACTTTCCTAACTGAATCTATGAAATCGTATTAATAATCGTATTAATAAAATGTGCTATCACAAACAAAATTGTTGAAATATTTGCATGGACATATTAAAAACAACACTTCTATTGGGTTAATTGGGTCCCGGACAGCAGAATAGCGAGTCATCCCGGAAAAGAGACAGGCATTTAACTATTATCTCTTGTGGAATCGACACGCACCAGCGGTCAAAATCTTCTGACAGGAATCATGGCGAAATATAGGTTTTAAACCAGTTACTCCATCTGAGGCAAACCGTAGAAAATGGCATCAAACAGACTGTAAACACTGAACTCACGTCTGTTGATGAAAAAGCATTGGAAAGAAGAAACTTGCTTGACGTGAGTGGCATTGGATAAGTCTGCAGTAGATGTGAAATCCCCTTGAAAATTTTGGTTACGGTCAAAGTGTAACATATTACGAATAGTTCCAAAACTCTAAACAATACCGCAAACTGGGATACAGTTGATATTAATATCAATGATCATTGGAAGAGAGAGGATCACACAAAAGAGGTTAAAAGAACTGCATAAATACTTTTGGTTAGTGTAACTGTTACCGGTAAAGAGAATTGAACCAGCGAGCCGTGTTCATATTCAGCCATGTCTTTTGCGTTCACTTTTGCACAAATGGAAAAGGCATTAAAATATCTCCTATCTCCTATCTCCTACCCATTTACTGTCATACGAATAGTTTATATTATAGAATAGACACTCAGTTTTAGGTATCTGCCAGTCTAAGAAAAAGATTACTCTGAATTCAAAACTATGGAAAAGACAACATGAATCCATTCCACATCTCTGCCAAGATGTCATAGTAATTTGCTGATGATAAAATAAAAGGAGTCTGTGGAGAGCCAAGATCGCCTACATCCTGAAGAGATATGGCATTATGAAAAATATTTATGAATACTCTAGTAGTGACTTTATATTTTCTAATAAAAAAATTAGTACTTCTCCCGTTCTGTCAATGTCAAATATTACAAAAACTTTTTCTTCATTATGCGTCCCTAAAATTTCAATAGCTTACGGCCACATCACATTGAAACACCGGTTCTTGTACGGTAACCGAAATTTAGCATCGTCAAGTCTAGCCAGTTCCTAGATAGATGACCGCTCTGGAATACCAGGTGCTATAAGATTGGATCTGTGGGTGTTGTAATGGAAAATGGCTCGGAATTGTTAATCGTGAAGCCGGGTTCCAATTCCCGTTAGGTTCGTCATATTCACTTACGCGCAAATCCCCTTGTGAAAGGTATGAACCCACCTTTTCTCCCACTAGCTATGAGTTAATGAGTTTGTATCCCAAAACCATAATTATTTCCACAAATAATGCGTACAAAATCTTTAGATTTCGGCATTTAATAATATATAGATATGCCACTAAATCAAAACAACGAACCATCCTGGAATTTCAACTGTTTCTTTATGAATTTAAGTATTAATATCCATATAGTTCCTATTTTCTTTATTGCTGTCACGTTGCTCACTTGCCCCGATCTGTGCATTGCATTTTGCGGCACATAATCTTATTTGGAAATTGCATTAAACACTTTCGGTAAAAGTGCCCTAAGTCATCTCTATTTGATGAGCATAACTAATGTAAAACGATACTTTTACGGAACGAATGTTTCAAGCACACATTCTATTCGTATATTAAACGCACGACACGAATTTCAACAAGAACATTGTGAATAGTGCTAGGAAGACTGTACTTTCATTAACAGTCTCAGGAAAGCGGAAATGCATGACGCTTTCAACTTTTGGGCACTTTTATTTGTTACTTTTAAGATCGACAACATACTGCTAATCGCTGTCAACGCCGAATAAGTTCAATTCTTTCGGCTGAACAGAAGGGTGTTGAAATTTGACTGTTAAGTGACGTCTCCGTTCTGCTGTGTCAGCTAACGGGGCATTGATGTCTTAATCGGTTTCCGGTTGATGGACGGTCGATCAGATCGCGACCGAGAGAAATAGGACTTTGCCGTGCGGCAATCTCTTTTAAACACACAACTGTACAATGGCAGGCACCATTTCGACGGTGTCATCGAGTATAATGTCACTGTATGGTGCCACCGGCTGGCTCTAGGTAATTAATACTATTAATGATTAGAATAATTTTTGTTGTCAGTGAAAAGGATGGCGCAATTCTCTACGCAGGAAAAGATGATACAATGACAGAATTATCGAGGGAGGTGATATTAAAGAATAAATGAAGACACATGAAATGTAACTGAACATACGATCACTATGGTTCTATTTTTCTTAGAAAGAAAGAAGAAAAAAAAGAAATGAAAACAAAAAGGCAAAAGCAACGACAATTCCTTTATTATTTAAGAGTGGTGCCTGTCGTAGCTCGATGGTTACTTTGTTTCTCAGTCAAATTAGCTAGTGACATGAGTTTAATTCTTCATTCGACTATTCGAAATAGTAAATATTATGGATGTCTCTCCGTAAGGTAAAGGTTAACGAGCTAGTTTGCTAGTTAGTTACTACTGTGTAATAAGTTTGCTCCAAACTTGCCAGACAATGTTAAGATTAATTAATACCCCAGTATAGCTTAATTAATAACCCAAGAAAATTATTTCTGTGTAAAGAAAAGAGAAACATTTTACTATCTATATCCTACTGCCTAAGAGTCAAAGCCGTAAAACCGGAACTTCTTCCGGATGCAAAACCTTCTCCTATAGCCGCTCTGAAAAATAATCATGTTCTTTACGGGTTTAAGCGATTATCTGATGGACGTGGAATCCCTTCATAAATCTTCCTTCCCAAGTCATCATTGTTAATACTGTCTCAATCAATGATCTTTTTTTTAAATTTCAGTTTAAAAAGTGTTGTGTAGGATCCACCTAATCTGCATAGGTGACTATCAACTATATAAATAATGGTTGGTACCGGAAGACGAGAGAGGGAGGAATCACGAGATCCAACTAGAGACTCTGATCGACTGCGACTAGTCAACACATTCTCCAGGAACGTCTTCCCAGAAATATACAGAAATACTATATGTACTTATTGTGTACACTTTCTTGTTATAATACATTCTTGTTCTAAGTACATTTTGTGTTGCATTATTATTCCATGCAATAGGCGAGATTCAACATTGAGTCAAGACTCAACAAAAAGTGACTACTTCTTTTTTCGTTTTTTATTATTTAATAATTTTTATTCTTCATAATCAACTAAATAATTTCTATATGATTCTATTATAATTATGGACGATTAATCAAATTGTAATAAGAATAATAGTGATTCACAACACAACCACATAGGTTTGTTGAGCATTACATGGAAAATAATGTGAATCCGTTCCAATATATCCTTACACGACAAAGTATATTTATGTTACTGACCCAGCTAAGACGTAATGTTCTTGCAACGTTGCAGATACGCTGTATTTTGGTTCAAGAATATGTGACGTTGTAGCGACGTTACTGAAACGTTGTAAACGCTCATCACCAACGTCGACACAACGTTATGGTAATGTTGCGAAGCCCTTTAGCTGAAAAATTCTTCACTGGTCAAATAACATGAGAATATGTTTTCCTTACTTAACAGTACTTATAAAAATTATTTTTGTATTTTTCGAGAATCGTTAATTTAGATTTATGAATTTCCTAGAATTAATTACCCATTTTCTGCTAATGTAACGTTACAAGGTATTGTATTTGCAACGTTACAAGTTATTGTACTTGCAACGTTACAAGGTAATGTTTCAGAAAAGTTGCAGAAATTTGTAGCAACGTCATTTTGTTAGCTGAGAAAAAATTTCCTTAGACTGTCCCATCGAATTAATTATTTTGTCTTATGACTTATTTGCATTATGATACTATCTGAGTTCGTGTCTTTATCAAAAGTTTCCGGATTTCCTTGGGTGTCTACCATATTTAGTAACCATTTGGAATGACGAATAAAACCTTGATTCACAGAATTATGCTATAAAAGTTTATTTTGTTTTTTACCTGGCTCGTCCGCTGCGGATAAAATCCTTTCATTTTTGATTGTTATGAATCTAATCTTTTCATCAACTAGTGCAGAAATATACAATGGATTAATGGAGGGGCAAAGCAGAATTATAAGTAAGAATTGATGGCTGTCTTCTAAAAATCCCAAGCTAGTAATCCGGCTTAAACAGCGACTAGATCAAATAGTGGTTTGTTCTATTCTTTTGAAAGACTAAGTCGACAGACAGCTGAAGAAATGTAGAAATTCATTATATGTGAACTGGTATGAATTAATTACGGTATAAGAATATATTTTATCATCATCGTCGTCGTCATCATCAGTCTCCTGATTGGGTGTGGTCTTTGGAATAGCTGTACAACTGAGCTCCTAATCAGTTCCCTCAACATATCTGGGTCGAAAGTCGAAGACGTATTTATCTATGTGTAGGTTGTTTTGGGAAGGTAGACCTGGCAGAAACAATTACTCTCCATATAAAACCACAGCCGATTTCACCATACCTGAAAGCTCACTGTCACGAGGTCGTTGATTACATCTGCGCAAGCTTCAAGTGCATTTGAGTTTAGTCAAGAAAGCGCTCCACCCAGCGATGCTGTGTCATATTCACACTGGCTGCCTACATTGCTGTGGAGGTCAGTTTATCCCATCGTGCAAGATGGCAGTTGAATTTATAAGAAGATTCATCCCCCGCTGACATTAAAATAAGTAATACTATATACTTAACTGATTTTATTTTTCCATTAGATAAAAATTCTTATTTTAATTAATTCCCATTAATTTCTTTCATATTCGGACGTACTTTGATGAGTTCATGATCTCTTAAATACTGAACTCTTTGACAGACTTAACGCCACGAGAGTAATATAACACAATGAATGACAAATTCAGGCAACGCACTTTATTTATTATTTTATTACATTTGACGCTAAAAGAAAAGTCGTTTGACTTTTTCTCGAATTCTCAAGACACTTTAGATATGAAAGAATACGATCATCCATGTCGCTCAAGTTTCGCTAAGAAAGGGAAAAGCTAACTGAGACAAATAATTGGGTAAAGGCTCCTCTAAAACAAGAACAAAAACAAAAGAGAAAAGAGACTCAAAGAAGTTTGATTAGGAAGAGTATGAAATTAGAAGCAGCATTTTAGAAAGGGCAGGTCTAAAATATTTCGCTTTAAAGAAATATTCAAAATACCCGAGATAAACAGTTCGGAATGCAAAGCAAAAACTTTCGATAGGATATCAGATGTCTTTTTAAAAGATATAATTTGAAACGAAGGCACATAGACACAAGAAATAAACACACACACAGACACACACACACACGAACATATATATATATATGTATAGGATAGTAATATAGTACTATGGTATTCTATATTTATGGGTAAAAGTGCTCAAAATCAGGGATAGAGTGTATGTAAATCTAAAATGGACATTGAGATCAACACGAATCGCAATCTTCAGCCCATGTGTTTTGGCTCGACTATTTAAATATGCTTGCCAATGGTGCGATTCGAGTAGAAAGGTCTAATGTATTACCCAAATGGTTATTTTGTAGGCAGTAACGGTTATATTTCAATTTATTCTAGAGACTATTGAATATAAATAATTAGAGATCCTAATGCAGTTACTTGTAGCTAATTTATAATGTTGTTTGTTAACTGTTTTATATAATTAATATTTGTTAAATATATATGTTAATTATATATATATATATATATATATATATATATATATATATATATATATGAGAGAGAGAAAGAGAGAGAGAGGGGGGAGAGAGAGAGAAATAGATACATACTTTATTTGAAGCAGCACAATTTGCAACCAAACAAAAAAGATACAAAAACCCACTAAATGAATAAAATAATAAACTGTGAATAAATTAACAGTTATGATCTTTAGCTCATAACTGTATATAACGGAATGCCTTAACCTAAACAGAAAGAAGAAAAAAACTGGGAAGAACCAGTTTCCTACTTCTCGCATTTAACTTAATACCACAGTGACCTATATATATCGCTCAGTAATGGAGTAGTGATATATGATCTGAAGATCGCTTGAGGTTTGAAACTTTACCATGGAGTTCTGATCCATATCTCCACGCCGCTTATATTTATAAATGCAGTATTTCGGATAAATGAGATAAATGTAGAAAATTTAAGCTGAGCGTATACATAGAATTTGATCATAAAAAAACTCCATAAATTTGAACATAAAAATGTTTCTATATGCCTCACAAGTATATTTCAAGTATTCCCAAATGTTTAAGTAAAAGATTATATGAACATAAAAGGGGTATTTTATGAAACAATATATTACATTAGTCGTTCATTGTAATTTCGACTTCAAAGAAAGAAGATAAATGCGTAAAACGCTAAATAAGATAGAGTTTCACATCGAGATACACACATCGGATTTTAAAATTTAAATTTACATGTTGAGCGTCACTGAAGTTTTAAAGCTGCCCTGTAAAATGTGAGTGTAACTTTGTTGTATTTCTCCCACTCTCAACAGCGTCTTCTAACTTTTTTTGGACAGATTCTATCAATAAAAACGTTTCTGATGAAGTTCTTTCCAGAAGCGATACACAAGACAGCGAATTTTTCATCTTGTAATACCGCTACTCTATAATTGACGTCAGTCGGAACTTCTACCACTAAGCCGTCGGCTCACGGCCGGGATGAAAGTGAATTTTAGCGTGTTTATTTTTAGATTTAGATAAACACACAGTGACTGACAGCGACTCAATTCTGCCGAAGAGTCGTGCAATATTAGCTTAAATAGTCACTGTTTACAAACTCACACCTCAAACCAAAGAGCTCAACCGAAATTAATTTTTCAGGAGCCAATATTTTTGTCATCCACAGACAGACTGTTTCACTGTTTCACAGCTCATCAGTGTGGCTAGACGTCCGGTTTCCTCTAGCTAGGATCGAAACCCGACTGAATTGGCGTCAGTCGGAACTTCTACCACTAAGCCGTCGGATGAAGGTGAATTTTAGCGTGTTTATTTTTAGATTTAGATAAACACACAGTGACTGACAGTGACTCAATTCTGCCGAAGATATATATATATATTTATATATGTATGTATATGAATAAAGATAAGAGGAAAACTGTTCTTTCTTTTGCCCTCCGAGGGGCTTTTTCAAGCCAAAAACAAAACTGAAAATGTTGTGAGTTTTTCTAAATATTTAAATTTAAGAAACGATCATAAATATTCATCAGGTAAACTGAAAACTCTGGGTAAATTATGGGCTTAATTTAATCTCAAATAAACGAATGAAATTAAATTTATCTAAATATAAACCTACGCCTCGATTTTTTTTTCAAATATATCATTTCCTGAAAAAATATCTCCTTTCCCCAGCCAAAAGACATAATTATTAAAATATGTTTTTAAAAACGGGTTAAATACATAACCTTCTATTATTTAAAATAATATAGTTAATAATAATTATATAAATTAATCCCAAACTAAAATAATAAATTAATTACGTTATAAAATCAACATCATTTGCTTACTTTTGTTTATTAAATTACGTTACTTCGAATTTTCAGTTTGACTCATGAATATTTATGAACATTTCTTGAATTTAAAAATTTTGAAAAGTAACAATTTTAGTTTTATTTATAAATATTGTTGCATCATAAAATCCTTACATTTGCCTTAATGAAGTCGATCAGAGGATGAAATTCATCGGCTAAGATGAATTTTCCTTTTGTCTTTATTCATCTCTCTCTCTCTCTCTCTCTCTACATATATATATATATATATATATATATATATATATATATATATATATATATATATACATATATATATATTTTTATATATATATATATATATATATATATATATATATATATATATATATATATGTATATTAAATAAAAGCAGACCACTTTAAGGTTCCATGTACGTGGAACCTTAAAGTGGTCTGTTTTTATTTAAATTATTAGCTCTGATACATGGAACCATAAAGTGGTCTGTTTTTATTTAAATTATTAGCTCTGATTTACATTGAGCTCTCTGGATTTTATCCTCCTTTGGTCTACCCATACGGATTACCTAGTTTTTCATAAACTAACTAACTATATATATATATATATATACATATATATATATATATATATATATATATATATATATATATGTATATATATATATATATATATATATATATATATATCAAGCTACTAACTCAGACAATACCCCAGTGTTTGTCTTTAAGAACATACACCGGGAATTATCCGTGATCTTAGTGAAATTATTTAACCGCTGGTTGGATGAGAAATCCTTCCCCAGTCTGTTGAAGGTGTCAAGTGTATGCACGGTTTTCAAGAATGTTGGTAAGCGCTCATCCCCGTTTCAGCAGACCTATCAGTGTCCTCGGTTTCATTAGCAAGCTTTTTGATGCAAGAAGGTTGTTCATCACTTAAATAGGAACATCTTGTGCGACTAAGAGTACGGTTTTCGATCAAGCCAAATCACTGCTGATGTCCTAACTGCAATTACTCAGTGAAGCATTAGACAGCAAATACATCGCAGTAGTTATTTCAAATGCGTTCGATAGGGTGTGGCATAAGGGATTACTGCACAAACTCTCTAGCTATGGAATTACTGTAAGTGTCTTTCAACTGGAAATTCCTTCCTAACGAGTAGGACCCCGTAGGTAGTTGTTAACGGCTAGTCTTCTATATAATAATATACAAATGATCTGCCTAAGAGAATACACTGATCATTTTTGAATATCTATATTGATGATACCACAATATATAGGTGCACCACCAAAATTCTAGATGACCAGAGATTAGTAGTTGATCTTTCTTCTGGCCTAACTCTAATATCTCAGTGGGGTAAAAACTGGTTGGTTACATTCAATACCTCGAAAACCGAACTAGTTACATTCAATCATCATCGATCAGACTCTGAACTAACACCAATCACAATTAGTGATTGTTTCAGTAGGGTTGCCTCATAACTACTAGGACTTAAACTCAACCCAGACATCGTGCAACTCGGACATCTGGTGTTTTGCTAAAGAAGCTGCAAAAATTGTCGGTTTCCTGTACGGCACGACTAAATACCTGACTCCTCATGCTGTCCTCTGCCTTTACAAGATCCAGATCAGATCTAGAATGCAATATATGGGCAGAAGCTGCCCAGTCTTCACTTTCCACTCTCGAGAGAGTTCAAAGCGTTTCGGTGTCCTTGTGGGTGTCCTTGTTACTGTCGCCTCTCCCTGTTGACTTTTGTTTTCCATTTCACATAAATATATATATATATATATATATATATATGTATGTATGTGTATGTGTGTGCGTATGTGTGTAAAAGTATTTATTTATTCCTTCATACTATTTATCGTTTGGACGTTTATCATTTGCTTGTATATACACGTAAAATCTTCAATGTGCCGTGTCCGTTCAAGTTAGAGCTGATTACGTCTGATCATGGGTTTCTGTCGCCTCTGTTGACTTTTCTTTTCCATTTTACAAATATATATATATATATATATATATATATATATATATATATATATATATATATATATATATATATATATATATATATGTGGGGTTGGGGGCGTAATGGAAACTGAGCATTTGTTGATAATAAACAGTATGAACACAGAAACAGACATTGCTGGATTTGGAATTGACACATTCACAATATATCACAGTTGTTTTTTTTATATTATTTCGTATACCGCATTGTGCTACTATTTGCTTTCTTGTGAGGATCGAAGATATTATGTATAAGACCGCTTGGATGATAGGTGTGAAGAAATGTGATATCACTGTTGGACATGCGTCGTTACTCCAAAACCACAGAGTTCAAGTTGGTAAGAACTTGATTAAACGGAAATTAATTTGAACCTCTTCTTGGTAACTATATCTAAGTTATATTTATTTTTAGAGAAGATTTCTTTTCTTCGTAAGAGGAGAGAGATGTACATTTAAAAAAAAAGAAGAAAGAACTAAAGGTTTCATGATAAACCGTCTTCACCCGTTTGCATCTCTTTTATCAATTCCTGGGTTACTTTTTCACATTGTCTCCTTTTTCTGTGATCTAAGACGTTAGATTTAGTGACCCACATATGAATCATTGTTTTTCGTGACGTTAAAAAGATTATGCCAAATCGTCTTCCTTCTTTTTTTAGGCACATGTCTATTTTATCTGAGGTAAATCTCAGGTTCCAAATTTAAGCCGAGAACACGGAGAGATCTTCCTTAATTCAATTGCGAATTACATTCAATTTCAATATTTATGCATCTTTACACATGAAAGAAAGTGACTTGAATGCACAGGATTATTAATTAAACGTTAAATGCTAAGAACTTATTTTCGAGGTCCGAATTAATTAAAATTTGTACATCACTTGTGATGCCATGTTCCTTCAGGGTGTAGGTTATCATGACTGTCCACAAATTTATTTTCTTCGCTATCTGTGAAGTGCTATGGCATTTTAGGACAGAAGTCTTCTCCACTGCTTTGAATTCAGAATTGTCTTTCTAGAGGGCCCAGTTTACCTTACCATTTTAACCATAGCTTTTAGGAAGACCAGACGCATCCATGCTGTTCCCAAGGGCAAAGGCAAAAGACTAGACTGGAATTTGAACTCTGATTCCATTTTCCACGATAACAATTACTGTAACCCGTACATCTCATAAGCGTGGCATTTACCTTAAACATATTTTAAAATGAAGAGGGCTTTGATATTTATTCTTATTTAGAGATCTAGCATTTGACTACGTGACACACTCAAGATTTTACCTGAAATAAATGTTGGAAAACATTTAACGCCAAACTTTGATTTAATTAAGGTGTTCGTTTATTTTCATATCATAGATATGAAATTTTAATTCACAGAATGGTCACAGGATGCTGCAAGAGTAATGAGCCGAGTAAACATTCATCGCTAAGCAGTAGAAAAATTTATACGTGTTCATGTATTACTGTTGGTTGAAAATGATTGAAAGGTTGATGTTGATGTTTGTTAAAAGTGTAGGTGAAAACTTACGCCTATGAAAAATCACCCATGCTAAAAAGAATATATGATGTTTTTTGAATGGTACAAACAGTTGAAGCAATATGTACAAAGATGCAAGAATTTAGTAGCCAAAAACGAACCGATGTAAATGTCTATAAAATGATTAGAAAAATAAATTAGGAGGAAAATACCCGGACTCGTCCCTGACCATTCCGCTTCTCCACATGACAATATTCTCGCAAATGATGAGATCGCGAGTTCCTGTCTCATAAAAACATTACAAAAATTGACCATCCAACTTATTGGCTATTCCCAATTTTTATAAAAGGATAAAATTGTCTGATATCGTTGGCATACTGCAACACGTGACTAGTTTAGTGAGATGTGTTGAAAGACGAATTTCAATAATGTTTCCAGCAATGACACCATCGACTCATGAAGGATACGACTTCATTAGGGGAACACAGTTTAATTCGATATATTTATTTGTAAAATAATTGTAAAATTCGGTTTTTGCTTATAGTCAGATTTTTATACCAGGACTCGTTTTTATTCCATATAACTTGTTTAGAAACCAACAATTTATTAATACTCTTCGATTCTAAGGTGCAATTTATGTTGCAGTTATAAAAAAAACTCACTTGCTTGAAAAGAAAATGCTTTGAGATCAGTTTTCACGTTAAATAGTTGGTGTAAACGATTTTATTTTGCTTAAAATCAAAATTCCAGTACTCCGAAATATATATACATATATCTCCAACTTCTTATCAATAATCACAGATGTAAACTCAGTTTCACATTTTACATATTTGTTAGAAGTATACGAAGGGCAGTCGCTTGTTCGCTTTTATTTGGCAACAACATTCATCTATGGGTTGTGTCTATGACTATTAGTAATATTTGTTTTGTTTTTTTTACTACCCCTGCCACACACTGTTTTGCCATCCATTTACATAAGGTAGGTGGACCCGCTGCCCACCCGGTACCCTTTTCATTCGATATGTCGTTAAGTGTCAAATTCTCCTAGCCATACTTCTTGATTATGTGTCCGAGACATTTCAACCGTCTTTTTCTGTTTCCATTTGCCTTCACTTCTTTGTTGCCTACACACTCCGTCAATGGTATTGGCAGCAGCATCCATCTGTTGAAACATTTTCATCCCTGAGGAAGTTTCCCAATATTCAGTGCCATAGAAGATGATTGATAACTCATGACAGTTCAGCACACGAAAATTTGTTTTTTGGTGTTTTTTACTATCCTGCTTAACTTTTGAAATGTATCTTTCGGTAATTCAATGCACTTTCGGATTTCGGAGTCTCATAGTACATCCTCTGTTAAAACACTTCTCAGATATTTAAATGTCTGTAATTGTTTGAGTTTGACATCTCCAATTCGTAGTTTGTATCTTTCTTCCTTTCTTTCGGACGTAGAAATGTATCTATGTAGTAGATAGAAACGGTACATATTAAATTCTTGGAAATTTCGTTCTAATTCTGTTGAAATTAAAACAACGGATTTTTTTTATAAAACACTTAAAAAACACGAAAGTTTTGCTCTTACATATGACGTGGTTAGAGCGGATTATATTTTGCAAATATTGTGTTTCACGCCAAAAGAAACAATCTTTACCAGTTGGGTGTCTTTTATCAGATATTTGAGGTATATTTTCACACATTTAATCCTCCGATAAATTCTAATTAAATCGTTCGAAAATTCTCATTTAACCCGCTTGTAATACAGTACTTCACCCATGTCTCGTTTGAGCTTGATTTTTGTGTTATATATATTGTTTGGATGAGTCATCTAGAACTAAAAATAAAGGCATGCAAGTGAGCATAACAACTGCTAAAATGGCTCTTGTATTCGACATTGTTGCGGGGCGAGAGATGACGTTATCTTTTGAAAATGGGTTCTGTCTTTATAAAGTTGTAAGTTCAAATAATGTATATAATAAAATTCTCGGGTAATGCTTATTCAGATCCTATAGAGTTTTATGGTTATAAGTGTCTAAATTTTATAGTTTTTACACTATACTCGCAAACAGAGAACAATTTATTTTTTTAAAATATGACATATATTTCACTATTCAGAATAACAAAAGCAGATACGAGGAAAACAATGGAAAATCGAAATGAGACTCACTAGGAGATGTTTTAGTGACATCAGCAAACGATATCATCCCAAAGGAGACAGGATGATGAAGTAGAAACGAATGGATGACTGATGGGATTCTCGATATGATGGAAACTCTGCCAAGATACGGAACGGAATACAGAAAATTGCACATTGAAATAAGGACCAAATGCTGACAAATGTGCAGAAATAGAGAGAATGAGTACCAACAACAAAGGAGATATGCACAAACAAATAAAGCAACTAACAGGACAGAAGACATGCTCGTCAACAGGCTGCTTAAAATCAATGGATGGAACGCTGATATTAGAGAAGGAAAAAATTCAGCGCCGGAACGAATATATTTGGAAAACTCTTCATGACGAAAGAGAATCACCAGCAATACATAGAACTAACGACGGACCTGAAATTCTGAAAACCGAAGAAGCCACGCTAGTTAAATTGAACAGAAACAAGGCGGCAGGGCCAGACGGAATTGTAACGGAAATGCTGACAGCCTTAGATGATTTGGCATAGACAAGATCACAGAAATAATAAATGAAATCTACAGCAGTGGGGATATACCGGAAGATCTAAGCAGATTTATCTTCATAACAATGCCTGAGAAACAAGACACAAACGAATGTGAACTCCACCGAACAATCAACTTAATAAGTCACGTAACAAAACTCATCATCTGTATTCTGATGAATAGAGCGCGCAGCAAAATCAGGTCAGACATAGGACAAGAACAGTGAGGGTTAGTTAAAGACATCGGAACAAGAAACGTGATATTCGTGCTCAGAATGTTATCAGAAAGAGCAATACAAATGCAGAAGGACGTGTACCCGTGTTCCATAGACCCACGCAAAGGCCTTCGATAAAGTACGCCACAAGGATCTGATGGAACTGCTCAGCAACCTTGATATATTCGCGAAATATATTAGAATAATCAATAACCTATACTGGAAGCAAACAGCATACAGGCTCATAGAGAGCTAGTTCAGCGAATGTATAATAGATAGGGGCGTAAGGCTAGGATGTATCTTCTCACTAGACCTGTTCAAACTATACAGCGAGTCAATTCTGAGAAAACTGGAATTTCTACCGGGATTGGCGGCCATAATCTTAACAACATAAGATACATAGATGATAGCAGACACAGAAAAGAAATTACAAAGCCTCCTACAGAAGGTAGCAAAGGAGAGCGAGAAAAATGGAACTAAGCATACACTAGAAGAAGACAGAAGGCATGGTCATCAGTAAACGGATGAACCCAAAATACGATTTGCAGGTCGGGGACACTAAGATAGAGCAGGTGCGGAAATATATGGGGGGTTTTGACCGATGACGGCAAATGCGACAATGAGATTCCTAGATGTATTGGGATGGCCAAGGACGCATTCCAACAGCTGGGCAGAATTTTGCGAAACAGGAGGGTCTTTTTGGTAACAAAGAAAAGAGTACTGAGCTGTTACGTCACATCTGTCCTCCTTTACGGCAGCGAATGTTGGACGGTCTCCTCAAAGATGAAGAAGAGACTCGAGGTGACGGACATTTGGTTCTGCAGAAAGATGCTGAGGGCATCATGGACCTAGCGTGTGAGCAACAACGAGGCCTTGAAGAGGATGAAAACAGGGAGGCGTTTTATACTTAACATCAGGGAGAAGAAGATGAAGTTTCTGTGACACATAATGAGAAAGAAGTGCTTGGAGAATCTGATACTCACAGGTCGAATAGAAGAAAAGAGAGACAACGGAAAGCAACGCATGACATACTTGGCGGGTTTAAGCAAGGGATTGACAAAATGTGCTCTGGTAGAGTTGGCAGAAGGACGAAACTTACTGAGAGCTACATGGATAGGGGGAAGTGGAGAGCCATGATAGCCCACGTCCTGAAAGGACACGTCACATAAAAAGAAAGAAAATAATAACTAGAACTATATATATATATATATATATATATATATATATATATATATATATATATATTCACTTTAAATGTTTTTATGATGAATACAAATATTTGAGTAGACACAACGTTTATTTATTAAAAAGTGTATTTATTTATTTTCATCTACTGGCTTGAATATTCGAGAAATCTTAAATTAAATGAAAATGCGCGGTAGAATTCTAACCTGCTTCCCCCTGGTCCAAATGAAGCGTCGTTAGGCCCGACATGCTTTAACCGATTCATCTACGAAAAACTTTGCTAAGCAGACCAGACTGAATAGTACCATTAAGCGAACTCTTTCACGTCATATTCTCTGAAAATTTTCATATCTTTTTATCTTGTCGGACAGTTTCTGCGAACGCATTACTGTCTTGCATTCGCGTCAGAAGCTAAAATACAAACATTTCAGAGTGTTTGGGTGTCAGTCTGAAGTCAAAGATTATGGTAACATTCACCAACTTAAACAAGGACACCGTCTAGAAGACTTGCAGGAGATTTCGAATACATTTTGTTCAATTTTAGTAAATAGAGGGTGCGCTGGAAAGATTTTCGTCTAAATTACGCAAAAATGAAAATGACACTGATATCTCATTTAAAGAGATATATTTTCCAAAATTACACAAAAATTTCTTGAAATATCTGTGCGAAATTAAAAATATAAAATGGTGAAAATTTATACATCGCAAACTGTATATCTTTCTAATTTTTAATATTTCAGACGACAATTTATCCATCGCACCCCCACACATATATACATACATACATATATATATATATATATATATATATATATATATATATATATATATATATATATATATATATATATGAATAAAAACGAAAGGTAAACTTTTTACCAGCACGTTTCGCCTTCTGATAGACTTTATCATATCAAAAGTCCATATCTGAATTGAAAACAGCTTTCAGTCAGTACCTGACGATTGCATCGTGCATGAAACTCCGAGTTGTTCTACCGGTGAAGTAAAGAAATGTATGCATATTATTAATATATATATATATATGTATGTGTGTGTGTTAAAATATATTTGTGCATATCTACAAGCGTTTAACAGGAGAAACAAATCGCTTTTGTTCTCTTTATTTTTCGAAACCTTCGAGTGATTTTATTAGCTGCCATTACAATGTCTTTACACGAAATATTACGCATTAAGAAGCACCATTAATATGTCTTTCCTGCTGACACTCTATCCAACAGTGGGCGTATTTCCTCCGTTAATGGATCTGTGTTTGCTACCTTTCTCTACTCTTCTCTTCTTCCCACCAAAACCCTTTTCAGTCAACCCCGTACCCTTCTCGATTAGAACCCTCTCAAATCCATCTCCTTTTTGTCTTTTTTTGTGTTTTTTTGGTTTCACCTCCATTACGCCGCCTTTATTACCTGCTACCTTTACCCACTTTCATCTATACGTCCCTGCTCGTTAGTTTCGGAATCATTTTTTTTTTTTTTTCAAAATTTCAATACTTTTTATTCCGATCATTATTTTTTTTCTTACATTCTCTTTCAGTTTCAAAAACTCGTCCGAGTTACGAACCGAAGTGATAACTATTATTTGTCTTTGTTTATAACTAAATAATAGGCTGTAGCTACTACCCCTTGTGTGTGGGTGTTGAATAATAATTCCACTGTTTAACTAACAGGCTTGTAAAAATGGTATAAAAAGAACAAAATGTTTTGCAATAGAATAACTGTAAAATCAAACATTCCTTTTTTACCACGTATTAAAATGAATATTCATGTATACAGTTACACAGTACTTACACTGGAAAAATGGCTTTAACATTTGGAAATTACAAAAATAAGACGTTTTCTTGTTCTGACTCCGACATTTCTCCATGTATTGTCAAATCGTAATGTTACTCGTAAAAATAATAGAACATAATTTCCGAACATACATATCTGCAAGGACGCTTAACCAGTCCTTGTTGTAGAAGCACAATAAGGCATATCTGTGTTTAATCACACCCCACCAGAACTATCCAGTGGTTTATACTGCAACAATGTTGAGCGGACTGTAGCACACAATCTGGCACGAACAATAGTTTGAACAAAACTAGTAAACTCAAACTTTCGGTCACAATTAGTTCTGACTTGGCGCTAGCACAACTATTGACAGCGTCTAAACAATTTCGCTAACCCAGTTTCCCTCACAAGGCTCGAGTCAACTTATGGTATGGTTTTTCAGACATTTACCGACAGTACCGTACGCTGGGATCGCTTCCCCAGGCCAATACCATCTAAATGTTACCTTCCTGACCATAGTGAAATTCGAATCGGAGTTTCTGCGTCAGAAGGCGAACGGTCTAACTAGACATTTCTGGAAAAGGGACTGGAAGATTGAATATAGTTAATCATCCACGAGCTGCTATAAACGGTTTCGAAATGTTGAGTTTGAAAAGGGAGTGTTGGGCAGCTCTGATGCGATAAGCACTTCTTCCTCTCATACAGGTAAAATGTCATAGCAGAATTAGAAAGACATATTAAAATTGCTTCTAGGTCTTACTTTGCAAGAGCCAGATCAGACCGAACATGGATTACTGCTGATATATATGGACAGGTGCTTCCCAATATAGTCTACAGTCACATTCCCACGGATAAAACGTCAAAGCCTCGAGCTGCTCTATAGCTATTTCCATGGAAAGTGTTCAAAAGAAATCATTCCTTAGTTCCACCACTGATAACCTTCACGGCTAAACCTGCCATTCCATGTACATTGTAGCGAGTAACACTTCGCATTCCACTGGTTCGATGTAAGTTCTTCCGATGAACTGCTGCTTTGTGGAACCGACTCCCACGAGGATGCTTTCCAAATCACTACAATCTTACACTGTTAAAGTCAAGGTTCAACTGTCATCTTCCCTACATATCCCCATAAACTGTGCCTTTTACACTGTAACCCTCTACCAAGAGTGGCTCTTGGGTCTTGTGAAGAAAAAATAAAAATAAAAAAAGTGAGAAGCTCACGAAACTGCATTAAAGTTTAAGCAAGTATTGGCTATAGATGTTTTCCTGAACAAATTGAGTTGAAATATTCCTGCGCGAAAACGAAACAGTTGAAGACCAAAAAGATCGCGTAAAGAATTTTGAAACGCTTTAAATAATATAAGGATTACATTTGCTTGAAGCAAGCATAGAGACAAAATTCAAACAGTCAAATCAATCATTGATAACTAATTGAAAGCACTTCAATTTTCCTGATGAGATTTGGAAATATTTCCATAAATCAAACATCGTTGATGAACATGTTAACGTTAGACAGAATTAATGTAAATACGGTAATAATTGGTAAAGCATTGTAAAAAAACAAAGTTTTGGAGCATTTTCCCATCATGTATGCTCACTTTTAGCGAATCTTTGGAGGCATGTACACACACACACACACACACACACACACATATATATATATATATATATGTATGTATGTATATGTATATATGTATGTATGTGTGTGTGCATGTTGCAAAATATATTCGTTAAATTTCTATTTTATTTTCGGCAAATAATTTCAGTTTTCAACAATGGCTGCTTCCACAGGACGTTGCCTACGTAGTTTGTCTTCAAGTGTTGTCTTACTTCAACAGCCCAACGTTTAAGCCACTTCATAAGACGGACAGTCCTCATAGGAAAGATTTTACATGTGATTATAATTTCTTGAGACACGTCTCCGTTCCAGAATAATAATGAAAAAGAAACAATAGAAGAGTATCTCCGCTTTTCATTTTCTCATTCAGTATCTGGCTCTTCAAACTGTATCTCTTAAATATAAATCACAAGCAAATATCAAGATCAACAAAAAAAAATTAAAATTTATTGAAACCAATATCTGTCTCTGTCTTTGTCTTTCTGTCTCTCCCTATATATATATATATATATATATATATATATATATATATATATATATATATATATATATATATATATATATATATATATATATATATATATATATATATATATATGAGGCACGGTGGAGTAATGGATAGCGATTAAGGAATCGCAGAGCCGAGTTCGAATTCCAGTCGAATCCATTACTTACGTACTAATACTCTTGGGAAAGGTTTGAATCCTCTTCTTCTCCCTACACCTATGGGTAAATAGCAGGACAGTCTGGGTTCTATAGCCTAGGATGACAACTCGAGAAGGACAACTCTGATTTCAAAACCTGCGGAGTGTCGTTTGGGGTACCAGGTCTCCGGCACTTCAAAAAGTGTGGATGGTTCTGTACAAAAACTTCACCACTATAATCAAATCTCATGTGCTGGTGTCGGGTTGTCGGTTCCTGGGAACTGATCTGCTTGACCCTCATACGTCGAATCGACATATATATATATATATATATATATATATATATATATATATATGAAGAAATATAGTCTTAAGATGTGCTATATTTATGGGATAAAGTGCTCAATATCAGAAATAGAACGTGTGTAAATATAAAAGTGAACATAGAAGGCAAGACTTAGAGGCGACGGGCTGTTTCATGCTAGATGCAATCGTCAGGCTTGATGATTGCATCCAGCATGAAATAATATTTCAAGTGAGCATACATGGGAAAATGCCCCAAGTGTTGTCTATATATATATAGTCAACCGTATATTTAAGTCAATAAGGAATTAAGAAAATGGGTATGAGGAGACCGGTCCTGTCCTATTTGTTTTGTTTAGGACTAATGTCTCATGACTATTTTATAGTCATAGCTTTTATACTGATTATTTATGTTAGTTGAGTGGTTGAAAGAAGAATTTTAAGAACTCCCGGCTTTGTTTTTAGGTCTATACATAGCCACGAATACGCTGGGATTTGGCTAGTGTTGGCGACGTTATCCTTCATTTATCATTCCACAGGCCTCACTTAACACGGTGGCCCACATCAACTGCCTTGAAGAGATAGTGCTGCCCTGAGCTAAGAGGGTGGTTGCTGGAAGAACCTATGTCTGGCAACAGGATTTTGCACCATCAAGACCCCATAGCTAGGTAGATTGACATCTAGGTCTAAAGTCCTTCAACTGCCCATTTATTTACAAGCGTCGACGTTTTCCGAACTATTACGTCTATTCATTTTATCTCACAGGGATTGGGTCAACCCTATGGTATGTTTTTTATCCGACTTTTCTCAACAGTAACACAGGCTGGGATCGACTCACGAGAAGAATATTGTCAAGATGTTACCCCCTTGATTAATCGATCAGATCTCAGATTTTCCAGACTAGAAGACTTAACGCTTTAAGTATTCAGCTTAACAACCATCATCAATATGAATATACTTCCCAATTTCTTCTACAATTTAAACGAATTATCTCCCATCTAATTTATATAATTATTTTCTGTAATTTTAAAATACAAATTTATCTGATTTTAAATCATAAGGGACGTATTTAAAATTTAAAATCACAGAAAATCGTATTAAGTCTTTATACATTCTGATATCTACAAATAATAAAATCAAGCTTCGCTGTCTATATTATTCTTACGAATGATCTCCACAGTAAACAGTCGGACGGAAATTTAGCAAAACTCTCCTTTTTGATTTTCAGTTTAGTCTCCTGCTAGATTTCTTCTTATAATTGGGCTATTTTGAGGCCTTTTGAACTCTTTGGTGTGATCCGCAGAACCATAATTCCTAGCTCTCTTCCTTCCGGTCTGTACAAAGATCTGATGTTATCTTTTGCAGTGACGGTCAGTAATGACTGGTTTTGACAATATTTCATTTCTCGAAACGTGAGTCTCTGTCCTCTCAAACTTTGAGCGTTGAGTGACGATGTCACCCCGCGGCTTTTATTTTCTTCTTGTTCGTTTGGAAAAGACCAACACAATCGCAGTCAACCTTTTCGCTTCCTTTTCCTATGTGCGCAGAGAGACAAAGCCCTATGTATATCTGTATGTGTGTGTGCGCACGCGCGTGCGTGCGCATTTCCAGTGTTTATATATTGATTTCATTCTTTACACAAACACGCACACACAAATATATATATATATATATATATATATATATATATATGTGTGTGTGTGTGTGTGTGTGTGTGTAGAAATCCGTTGGTATATAATCCAACTGAATCCTATTAATACAATATAAAATAAAATATTAAATATTAAAACAGATTCACACATAGAGCTCAATGATTCAATTAAACAGAAAAACATATTTCATACAATAGGAATTAAGATTACGTTAGGTTAATGATCATTTTCACCTTGTAAATTGAAATAAAATTTACAAGGATTTTTCAAACCAGGCAGTGAATGATAAATTATTAATCTTTTGCAAGGTGAAAATAATCATTAACCTAATGTAATCGTAATTCCTATTGTGATAATTATATATATATACATATATATATATATATATATATATATATATATATATATATATATATATATATAAAGAAATATAGTCTTAAAGTGAGCTATATTTATGGAATAAAGTGCTCAATATCAGAGATAGAGCGTGTGTAAATATAAAAGTGGACATGGAAGTCAGCACTTAGAGGCGACAGTCTGTTTCATGCTCGTGCAATCGTCAGGCAACTAGTGCTGTTATTTCCCACCCCAAAATTCGACAAATAGATTTCATCAATGACAAATAAACAAATATATAAGATAAAAAATAAAAATGAAAATAAATAAAAACAAGCAAAACAATTTGACCCAAATAAATAAGCAAACAATCGACTTCCGGTAAATGACGGCCATAATAGACTACCAACAAGAAGCTATATAAACAAATTTTTACTACGTTAACAAAAAACACCAATCAAAATAAAAAATAAATATATAAGATAAAAAATAAAAATAAAATTTAAAAAAAAACAAGCAAAATAATTTGACATAAATAAATAAACAAATAAGCGACTTCCGGTAAAAGTAACCGTCAAAATAGACTACCCATAATGCACCACTGACCCTTATATATAAATAGCCGAAATAACAGCACTAGTTGCCTGACCATTGCACTAGCATGAAACAGACTGTCGCCTCTAAGTGCTGACTTCCATGTCCACTTTTATATATATATATATATATATATATATATATATCGAGAGAGAGAGAGAGAGAGAATCGGATATAAATAGATAGATATTAGACATAATGAAAAGAAAAATAATTCATTAGTGTTTGTGTAAATAGATACTCTTCTTTAGCCAAAGAAAAACAAGACAATGACAGAGAATTAAATAAACTCGCACATATTTAAAGATAATCTCATACCACAACCAGATTTATATATACTCTATATATTTTTATATTTTTTTGTACTAAAGTGTATCCATAATGGTATTTTACACTTTTAATTTTTAAATGAAGACAAACGACCTCATATTTATTGTTATTATCACAACGTTTCGGCTGTTGGACCCTCCCGCCTTATTAAGGCGATTGACCTGTGATTTAAAGACTACTGGATTAAAGCTTTGGCTTGCGAATGTGGTGACGTCCGGTGATGTGCATCGGTCTGATGTTTGGTGATGCTCGGGACCAACTCTTTGATTTTATGCCCCTAAAACTCAAGTCGAAGGCCCTATAGGCTCAAGTACTGAGAAATGTGGGAATACATTTTAAATATGTAAAATAGATGAAACACTTTATTCGAATTAAATATAAACTAAATTTTTATTTCACTTTTTGACAGTATCCACGATATGGATGCCTAGGACCGTCTCTTTTTGTGTGAAGATAGACGCCATCGGTTTCAGTTGAAGCCCGAATGCATGTTTCAGCATAACCGCGAAGAAGATGCCGAATAATGTAAGTGCAAGCACACAATCCTGCTTCACACTGCTGCATATAATGAAATCCTCTGAATAAGAATCACCAAATTGTACGACGCCCTTCGTATCCGCATGAAACAATTAGACAACCTTGAGGAATTTTGTGAAGACAACAGATCCTATCTGAACAAGACGTCCCTGCTCAGAGGTCGAATGATTCTGAAACGTCGATGAAGACAATGTCCAGTGGTCGTCTCTGTTCTGGGCAATTCTTTGATAATATATCATTTAAACAGAATGATCAGATGGTAGTTTCATCTACATAGTGGAATGCAGCTTCAGACCCTACCGAAAACCGATTCTCTTTCTTAAGTCTCTCGAATGCGCAGGCCGGTAGATTGTCACTTTTTAAAAAAAAAAACAAGGTTTCTACTTAAATATAGGTATACATTAAAACAATATTTCTAGTAAGAAAAAATTTTTTGCAGTAATTAGATTTTCACGCATCTTTTATTTTTATGTTTAATTTAATTTTATTTATATGTAATTATTTTATGTAATTATAATTTAATTTATTAACAGCGGTATTTATAACTATTAATGGTCTAACTCTTGATATCGAACAAACACACGCTCTCTCTTTCTCTCTCTCTCTCTCTCTCTCCCGCTCTCACACACATACACACACACACATATATATATATATATATATATATATATATATATATCACAACGAAATATATTAACTATGAATTACGATTATCATTGACAAAAGTTCTCTTTCGGATGGCTTCTGCGTATTTACTCTTGGTATATATATATATATATATATATATATATATATATATATATATATATATATATATATATGTCTGTATGTATAATTTTTCTTTTTCTTATACACTGATACTACATGCGACAAGTTACCTGATTTGCCAGAGGCTGACCAGAACCCGGATATGAATTGAAGCGAACATGTTTATGAACGCCTCCAGCGCTGATGAACGATCGTGTTAGCCAGGTCTGCAGGGCTAGGAACAACATAGGCCTGCAAGACTAGCTATTGGTTGATCTGTGTCATTTTCGACGCTCACACTTCAACATTTCATCCAGATTATGGTAAGAGAACACGCAACCAAACGCGCTCTATTGTACTTCCAGTCAATAAGAGCATCATATGTGCAAGGTGGACACACAGAAATATTTGGCAGAGAGAGGGGGAGAGAGAGAGATTTGGGATGAATGAAGAAAGAAAGAGTAAAATTTAAAAAAAAAACGCAGAGGCAGAAATCTAGCTGGAGTAAGACTCAAACAATTCTGTTAATGAACTTGTAATGGAAAATGTATTTTAGTTTATAAAGATGTTTACTCCGGAGTTTATTTCATGTACACAACTAAATGCTATCTGCAACTCTATTATTATTATTATTATTATTATTATTATTATTATTATTATTATTATTTACCATGTATTTATCAATACTAGTATTCGGGTAGGATAACGGAAATTCCCGCTGAAAGTGGAATCGTTGAGGAGAGTTTAAGCTCCTGCTTAATCTGTTGCGTTCTTTTTCCCACAAATGCCATCTAGAAAAGTATAAATTGATCTCTTCTTCTCCCTATTATTGGCCAGGATACATTGGGTATTCTAGCATTGGATGGTAGGACAGCTATGAATTTGAAACTATGAAGAAGGCAGTGTTAAAATGCACCACTATCATTCCTAAGACGTCCTGTTTATTTAACAGATATTAAAAAGAAAAAAAACCTGGAATGCTATGATCAACTAACCTGAAATGAAACACAATTAAAAACTTTTCACTGGTATTAACGAGTTGTATTTTTTTTTTTGTTTCCGATCTTATAAATGCGGATAAAGTATTGAGATTATGATTATTTTAATGCGATATTAAGCCAAACCTAGACTTAATCAGTAAAACATTCTCTTTGAATTTCTTGGCTGAGGAGTTATCATTACTTTCATTATTTACAAGTGGACTATTGTCCTCAGCTTTGTTGTTGTTATCACAAGGTTTCGGCCGTTGAACCCCCGT
Organism: Acanthosepion esculentum; assembly: GCA_964036315.1. Lineage (NCBI taxonomy): Eukaryota > Metazoa > Mollusca > Cephalopoda > Sepiida > Sepiidae > Acanthosepion > Acanthosepion esculentum. The sequence continues at coordinate 59,237,875 of OZ038478.1, forward strand.
CCTTCAATAGGTGCTTGGTGGTCCGTGTAACCTTCAGGAAATTTCGAACAGTACTCTTTATTTAATCTACAGTATAGATTTCTCTCTTTCCGGTGACCATGTCTAGGTATATCTAAGAGCAGTGTAACGAGAACAGTCTACCCCAACTCGTGAGCTTTGCCGTGACCTTTAAAACCCAGAAAGACCTTGAAATGTTCTGTTACATTCCTGACAAACAGATTTACTTTGGAAATT
>OZ038478.1:59243108-59265608 GCA_964036315.1 Acanthosepion esculentum
TTATTCGGTGCTGAATAGTATATAGGGAACATCTGACGACTTTAGCGTCAAATCAAAAGTTATTTTTTTACTGACTGTTAAAAGTTTTAACCCATGGAGAGTATTCTTGACACCTTCTAAAGACACGGATTCAGTCATGTGACCAATACCCAGAAAGTTTTTAACCAGTTCATACGTGGAACGAAATGGAGCAACCCGCAAAACCTATTTTTCGGATTAATAGTTTTCACCCGTTTCAATGCCTTAAGATTTAAATTTAAATGTTTAAAATTATTTTTTTTAAAGTTATGTAAAACAATTTCATGCTAATATTGCATATTATTTCATTAAGCATGTTAAATTTTGTTAAAGGACATTAAAAAATCACTGCATTACCTAATTTTAAAATTAAATTAAAAGTATTTAATTTCAAATTTCATATATTAATGTGGGTGTTATTTTAAACAGGAAACGTTGACCTTTCTCTTAAAAGAAGATTTCGTTAGTTAAAACAATTTAAATTAAAACAATATTAATTTAGTTTACGTCAAAATTAGGAATTTTAAATTTTCCAGTCATCAATCAACACCATTTCTGACACTTGTCGTCATGCGATAAGAAGCTTATTTAAACATTTTTAAAACTAAAATAAAAATGTCTACTTCTCGTTAAAACAGAAACTGTTAATTTGATGAATAGCGAACAAGATTAAACCAAAAGTACTTACTTTTTTCTTAAAAAGCAGTGAAAAACAACTTTCTCTTGCGAGAGTGGTCTTATTTTCTTAAGTAGCAGTTGAAGTAGCAAGTAGGTTCTTCTTTTCTCATAATGTACTGCATACCCTGGTTCTCAAGTCACCCTTCACCATTGATATGTGTGTGTGTGTGTTTGGGCGCGTGCATACATACAAACTTAAAAAAAAGTTATTATAGTTGATACGTCGTATTTGAAATAAACGTCTAATTTTTGTTTATTAAATAGTGTTTATCGGCCTGTGTATTTTTGAAGTCTCAGTTAAGAAAATGCATTCATCGGCAGGGGTCGAACCTGCATCCCCTTTTGTAGAAGAAACCAATTTGTGATCCGATATGCTTTTCGGCTCGACCACGAAGAACGTTACAGCGAGTAAGGTTACATTCTTAAGGCAAGCGCAGACTCTTCCAGCAGATTATTTTCTCGAAAGCTTCAGATCTGTTCAATATCTATCGGAGATGTAAACAAAGTAATTTCTAGAGAATATTTATTTTTTATGGATATTTTGGGACATCAGTTAGACAGTAATCTTATAAGGAAAAAGTTATTTATTTCATACAAATCTCTCTTTTTCAGCAAAATCTATTTTTTTTTATCAACCCGTTTAATTCGGTGGCGAGTGTTGACCGGATAGATCGGATTTTATACAGTGATAGTTTCAGATATAAAATTCAGCTAATATCGACAGGGCAAGGCTACAGATTTATTGATCCACGCTTGTATATGTGTATCTTTGAAAGACATATGGACAATAAATAATAAATCGGAAATGTGCATTTTCCTGCTTTCAAACAGACACAAAGAGGAACATTCTCAGTGTCACGGGGATATCACACATATAGTGCGCATTAATGAGTAGACATGTCAATAAACGTAAAATATACATGATCCAAAGATTTTTCTTTTCTGATATCGATGTTAAACACATGTAAATACATACACACACACACACACACACACACACACACACACACACACATATATATATATATATATATATATATATATATATATATATATATGCGCGTGTGTGTGTGTTCATACTTATTCGTGTGACGCGCGTCAGCGTATTGAACCCGACACTTTTAACCCCTGAGGGGAAAATCCTGTCTGTCTTTTGTGATCCGCGTAGCTGACGAATAGGGGTTTCCATGATACCTAATTATTTAAGTTAGTGTGACGGAACCGCCCGTCATCCTTGACCCTTGGGCTAGGGATGTACTGTAACTATTAGCTTTGTTGCACCTCTAATTATATCGCACATAGAAAACCGCTTGATCTCTACCATCACAATAACAACAGTCACAACAAATACACCACTACTTTACCGACGGCTGCCAATAATAATAATAATAATAATAATAATAATAATAATAATAATGGTAATAAGAGCAGCAATCCAGTCTGGTTTTATCTTAAAAGATGGAGTGAACCAGAATGAGAGAGACGGTGAGAGAGAGAGAGAAGGTGGAAGTGTGTGTGTATGTGTGTTTTAGAGATGAGAGAGAGAGAGAGAGAGAGAGAGCGAGAGAGAGAAAGATTAATCAAAACTTTAACCCTTCACAGAATCACAATGAAGCGCCAATCAAGTGTAATCTCTTTATTTCCAAATCATGTGTAAAACCCATTCTTGAATTAAATCAACAGCATGCCTTCTCTTCGTCTTCCCAACGATAAAGTGAAACATTATTTTTCGATACAACTCAGCTATTCGGGAACAGGACTATTGAACTCCACTTCTGGATTTCTTTCTTAGCACTAAGCCTTAGGTCAGATTGTGTCTTTACCTCTTATGATTTGTTTGTTTCATAACAAGAATCGGAAGATAGCTCCGGGTGTAAAAGGGTTAAGAAACACATTCTCAATATTATTTTTAAGGATAGTTGACGGGTACCGTTGAACAAAAAGTTATCAATTGCCATTGTTTAATTAACATCTAACAATTCGGAATAGCTCTTGTCAATCTTTTGACTAGCAATTCTTTCATCTTAAAGTTTTAGTGGCTATTGTTCCACGAGTGGAACATATATCATTAATTTTGTATTTATCTTTTTTCCTTTCTTATACGCAGAAAATACTAAAATACAATATTACACATTGTATTAAACTGCAATTTATGACTTATAAATTTATATATGCTAGAAATACGCGTGAAGATTTCTCGTTTTTCCTATTATAACTTTTCTGATGAATTTTAATTCTTACGTTCATGATTGAATAAACTCATGGCGAGTTCTACGAAATAAAATATCCGCAGAAATTCCCTTCAGCTTAACAACTTTAACCAAACGTTATAAATCTGAATTCTGGTCGCTATTTTAAGAAGTAAAGAGGAACAAATAAAAACGTTTGAAATTTACAACTTTTCCATTCCACTGAAACAGACGATAAACACTTCTGTCTTCCCTTCTTTCTTTCTTTCTTTCTTTCTTTCTTAAACCAAATAGCGTGTCTGATATGTTTTTCCATCATGCCAGGAGATCGAAATAGTCCATTATTTAAGCGGTATTAGCAGAATTTTACGGTCATGCTAACTAAGCTAGGAACAAGCATAATTATACTAAGATATATATCAGCCTTAACTTTGCCAGGTTCAAATTCACTATTCGTTATTTACATGTCAATATCGCTTAACACCTATACACAGACGAAAAAATTTGGATAATAAAATTTCTTATCTCTTGACATTTAAAAAAATAATCTGAAACAGCTATTTCAAGTAGAAAAATCAGTTTTCACAAGTATGTAATAAGAATGTAATAACGATTAAATGAATATGTATCTAGTCCTTCCTGTTAGGTCGGTCCATGAAAGTGATTATTAATGGCCCTTCCTCTAACGAAAGAATTCTCACTGGCTGCTCTATACTTTCGGCCTTGTGTCATGTCTAAGCTAAGCTTAGAAAGTCACCATACCAAAAATGGAGTATTGGAGATTACGGATACCACACTTTCCATACTCGATCGCCTTTAAAAGTATTTGCTTGGCCTTTCGGGTGTTGAATTTTTCCACCCTCCAACCCCTTTCCCACAGGCAAAATTAGTTTTAGCGGATTGTAGTTTTTGTTTGCCATGCCACTTATACACAGTCGACCCAACCTCGTTGCCTTATATGGGAAATAATGGCCGGCTACAGTTGTAATTTATCAATGCAGGCGTACCTCAAGGCTCTCTTCTCGGACTTACACTTTTTCCTGTAATATATTAAGAACATGCTCATATCACTTCTTCGATGTGCCGTGTTCCTTCAGGACGTGGGAGATCATTGCTATCCACAACTTCGTATCCCTTGCAACGCTGAGTAAGTTTTGTCCTTTTACTATGACTCTTAATTCCAGTTCTGCCAGCAATTTACACAAACTCTTTAGGCAGGTTATTCATTTTTTACTCTCTCCCTCTTGCATTCAGCATGTCCTCTGAGTGCCAAATTCGCCAAGCCTTCTTTCCTCATTATGTGTTCTAAAAATCTAATTATCCAAGGATAGGTGTCCATTGGTGATATTTCCATTTTTTTTAAAATTCATCTTAGCTCCCATTAGTTCACAGTATTCCCACGATCCTTCTGTAGAACCACATTTCTGTTGCCTCAAGCCTCTTCTTCATTTGTGAGGAGATTGTCCAGCATTCACTGCCACATAAGAGGACCGATGTTATATAACAGTTCAGCATTTTTTGTTTCCACCGAAATTTTCCTCTTTCTGAATACTTCGCTTAGATTTTGGAAGGCATCATTCACTGTTCCAATGAGTCGTCTGAATCCAGCGTCACATTTTCTGTACTCAAATCACTAGTTAATATATATATGTGAATGATATCATGGTTTATGAAATTATCGTGCAATATCAAGGTAATCAGAGCCTGGCAGTTGATCATTCCTCTGACCTTGATTACACAGCTCAATCGGGAAGGTGGTGGCTTGCGACCTACCTACAAAACTAAGCTAGTAACATTTCATCACCAGTGAACAAACCATGATTCTTTCCTCGTTATGATTAACGGTTTTACTTTCAACGAGGTTTCTTGTCAGGAACGGCTGTTGGAACTCATGCGCACACAACACCTCAAGTATGTGATACATCGCTAAAAGTCTGGACAAAAGATCAGCTCCCTGTGCTGTCCCCCAGAGGTGACTTGACTCCTTCAGCCATGCTCTATTTTTACAGGAGCTGGATCCTACAAAAAATGGGGTTGAGTACTTCGGCGCAGTGTAACGGTTAACAAGTCTGTCTCGCTAGATCATTACGACTGACTAGTGAATTCGATTCTCACTGGCTGCTCTATAAATTTCGGCCTTGTGTCACGTCTAAGCTAAGCTTAGAAAGTCACCATACCAAAAATGAAGTATTGGAGATTACGGATACCACACTTTCCATCCTCGATCGCCTTTAAAAGTATTTGCTTGGCCTTTCAGGTGTTGAATTTTTCCACCCTCCAACCACTTTCCCACAGGCAAAATTAGTTTTAGCGGATTGTATTTTTTGTTTGCCATGCCACTTATACACAGTCGACCCATCCTCGTTGCCTTCATATTCCATTTGTGAGTAGGAAGTTCCACGCAGGAAACTTCTTCCCCACAACTGTTACATTATCGAACGAACATTGATCACTACAATCTAGATCACTTTTTGTCGAGGGTCAAACGTTATCTATCCTACATATATTTCTTCACTGTACATCCTTCATCCTCACGTAGTAACCCTTTACCATACGTGGCTCTCGGGCCTTGAATTGTGTGAATAACAGAAAAATGTACTCTCTACATAAAATGGCTTTCGCTCACTCTGTAATTATAACTTAATGATTCAAATGTAATAGATTAATTTTCTTTTATAGAGCTTCTATAGTTTTATATCAATGAGTCGAAAGCGTGCAGTTTTTCATTTAATGTAACGAGGAAAGAGTCTTTGCCTGCCTGAAAGAAACAACACTGGATTATTATAAGAGATCTAAGCAATGCAAGATTTTCATCTCTATGAGTAAATTAAAACATAAACGTTTAGGTCTATGTTTTAAAAAATAATAATGTACAGCAAGAAAGACAAAAAATAACACTTATGCCTAGATATGAAAACCGGTTATTACTAGTGTTTTCTATTTCCCATCAGCTCGTAAAAATTCATTACAACAACAAATTTCCTGATAGAATGAATCTCTTGAAAGTTAAGCAAGTCAGAGTAAGGAAATCTGGTCCTTGAAGCAGCATTCACAATAAGATGCGTGACTCTGCCTTTCCTGTCTGCATTGAAACTTCACTGACGATGATTCAGTTAAAAGTCGTACGCATTTAACGACAATCAGATTTGCTAGCAAAATAAGAGATGATTTGTGGCAGCGTGCTTGTCCTTTCAATGATAACTCGGTTTGTTCGGAGCCACAGGGGTTGGGGAGATGTTGCCGGCGGATGGACTCACCAGAGTGCAATTCCTGATGGGATAATGAAATAAGCTGATTAGAATAGACTTATTTGTAATCAATTGAAAATGTGTTCCTTTTAACACAAGCACACGAGACGAAACCTATGAGATGGAACAATGAATATAGAAATAATGGCCGGCTACACGTTTCCGAACTCACCCGTCTGCTGGAGAGGATATCTAATCCCTGTAGCAGATGCCCACCCAGGCACATTTGTCGTTATTGATAACCCAAAGAGCCCAGTTGTAATTTATCCTGCAACTGTACGGAGCTGAACCATGTTGAAGTTTCTGGGAAAGAGCATATAATCTGGCGTGATCAGCAGTTTGAATAAGGCCAGTGTGCTCAAACACTAGGTCCTGATGACTTGAGATTTCGTGGTAGCATAACTACAGTCGTTTTCCAAACAGTTCCTATTCCATTCACAATGATTTCGTCAACACGTAGCGCGGTTTTCAAGCACTTTCCAATTTTGCCACACGCTGACATAGCTTCCCCATGATAACATAAGCAATCACCTTCCTGAGAAATTGAGCATACTGAGATTCGAACCTAGGTCTCAAACAACTTTTTAGATATACGGCCATCGTTCTTGCGGCTAATTTATTCTAGCTAGAGCATGTATCTTTACGAAACCAAGGCACCATTCTTGATATTCCCACTTTTTACAGGACAGTTTTGTTTGGAGACCTTTCTTGTCAGAATAATTCTGAGACTGCGTTGTTACTGAGATTAATGGATTCCTGACTTATAGCTATAAAGAAACGTAATGAGCGCACAAGCTTGGGACACTGACATCTTGGTATTAAATTCATGATGCTTTGCAGATTTGTGTGTTCACCTCAGCATTTATTTTTTATTCTTTGTATTTTCCAATTTTAAAATATGTTGTTATACATCAAATCAAAATTAGGGATAACCTGTTTTTGCACGTGAAATTTCGAAATCTCAGCCATTATCAAGAACTGAATATTGCCAGTATAATAGACAACATTCTGTTGGCTACATCATGGTATTCTTTGAAGATAACAATTGAAATCGAATTCAGTTATACGCGTATCATATAAGTGAAATACAATAAGATATTCCTAGATTGAACTGAGACTGCATTTTCTTGCATGTAGCATTCCCGTAGAGAGTGGAAATAAAAAAAGAAAAACCTGTTGCCATCGTGAGGTATTGCTGCGGTGTCATGGATTAGTAGTATTGATGAGTTCACTCTGAAAGCTATTTGATGAAGGCTTTGGTGGCGTGGCTGTTGCAGTCCGTGATGAAGTATTTGTAATCTTGTAACACAATCAGGATGGTCAGATTCGTTGGACTAGCATTTAATACCATCAACCCAGTCTAAAGAATTTCCGCATAGCATATTATACGATTCCTTTTTTAGCTCTAAATTTCTATTGTCTGGTTATTGACAGACACCTGAAGCATGCCGTAGGGGACAAAAGCCAAGAGGTTGTGATAATAACAACAAAGATGACGATAACAGACTGCATGTAAATTGTGTTGATAATGGTAAGTCCAGATCCAAGAAATCAAGACAGAAAGAAGTATGAATGAAATTGTTATATTCTAATTTCACATGTGTGAAAGCTTAGATTAACCTATATGCATGTTTTGAAAATCCACAATTTAAAATCTGGTTTTACATAAGCTCAAAGACAAAACCACCGCCACCGATAAGAAATATACAGCTACACAGGCCAAGAAGGCATGACACAACATAGATAGATAGATAGATAGATAGATAGATAGATAGATAGATAGATAGATTTGCTAGAAATGCGTTAGGCGAAAATATAGCCAAAATGATGAAACGTTTTCCTTGAGCGCAATGGTTTAGTTCTCTGTTTAAAAACATAATAACGTACAGCAAGAAAAAGAACAAATCTTTGTTTATACCTATATCGGAAAACCGGTTATTATCATTGTCGTCTATTTTCCATCAGCTAGTATAAATTCAGTACTAAAAATTTCCTGATAAATAAATCTCTCGAAAGTTAAGCAAGTCAGAGTAAGGAAATCTGGTCCTTGCAGCGTCATTCACAATAAGATGCGAGATTTTGTCTTTCCTGTCTGCAGTGAAACTAGACTGCTGATGAGTCAGCTACACGTTGTATGCATTTACCAACAATCAGCAAAATAAAAGATGATTTGCGGCAATGTGCTTCTTCTTCTTTTAATGATAACTCGGTTTGTCCGGTGTCACAGGGTTTGGGGAGATGACAAATGGACTCACCAGAGTGCAGCTCCTAATGGAATTCGAAGCCAGTGAGTTTTGAAGTCACAATACTAGTAAATTGGTTTGTCAAGAAAAGCTAGTCAGTCATTCCGACACGGAATACGCGTGTGTGTGAGTGTGTGTGTGTGTGTGAGTGTGTGTGTGTATGTGTGGGTGTGTATGTATGTATGTGTATGTGTGTATGTGTGTGTATGTCTGTGTGTGTGTGTGTATATGTGTGTGAGTGTGTGTGTGTATGTGTATGTGTGTATGTGTGTGTGTATGTGTGTGTGTATGTGTGTGTATGTGTGTGTGAGTGTGTGTGTATATGTGTGAGTGTGTGTGTATATGTGTGTGTGTATGTATGTGTGTGTATGTGTGTATGTGTGTGTGTGAGTGTGTGTGTATGTGTGTGTGTATGTGTGTGTATGTGTATGTGTGTGTGTGTGTGTGTGTGTGTGTGTGTGTCCGTCCGAGCCTACGCGTGTTTCTGTGCACACAGAAAAACAGATCGAGAGAGTAAGACTGAAATAAGACGAGAAATGAAGACAAACACGGGAATTTCAGACACTGGGAAAGAGAGAGAAAGCGAGAAATGAAGAAACAAACGACAAAAGTGAATCAGCGACTCCATGTTCGAACGTCCCTTTATTAAACGTTCAGACTTCTTCAGATATATTCTCTTACGTAATTTCGAACTTGACTGGACTTGCTTTGACCACATAGAAAAGTTGAACTCTGTAATTCATCGTATTTATCAGATTCGCCATCTTTTCTTTTGGATTATCTGGCCATGTGTATATTCAGAAAGTAAACACACACAAAGAATATTTTTTTGCCGAGTGTTTCACTGGGCCATTCCCAATGTCGATTATGTTAGGAGAAATGACATGGCCACGAATGTCACCGTATGTCATAATGGAATCTGTCATTTTCGATTAAAGTATTCTCCATTTGCTATCTGAAAAGGAGCTTACAAGTCTTTCACTGTATGTGGTGTGATCAATTAAATATTTTTAATACCATGCCATTTCAGAAGGTAGACGATCTTAAATCAAACATACTTTTTTTTATAATATGTGAATCATTATGAATTCTTGGGTAAGTCAATGGAGAGATTTTCCTTGCCTTCTTTACGATTTGGTGTTTTCCTTTTCGTAAACTAGTTTCTACAGGCGGCTACAGTTTTTTTTGTTTTTTGCTTGAACTATTTTCCGCCTCATACAAGATCCAAGAGTCACTGAAGTTACTGAGTTACATAAGAATTGTGTATTATGAGGATATTTAAGGTAGATAATGTTTGAACAAAGACTTGAATAGGTCAAAATTGTAGTGGTTGCGGAAGCATCTACTCGCGAGTATAATCCACAATGCAGCAGATTTTTCGCAAGAAACTGTCTGAATGGAAATGAAATACGAAGGGAATGCTCACGGTTCGTCCCTGAACATTGCATGGTAGTTCTCATCTGTAATTGTCTGAATTTGTGGAACTAGAGTATGTAACTTGTCAAAACATGTTCCATTGAAATAGCGATATTGAGTCTGTGGAAAAGGGTCTCTAGATTGCAATTCTGCGTAAACGCTTTTGAACTCTGTTGGGGGCTAGAAAGAGAAATTTAGACAGTTCCAATTGAAATATAGTATCAATACTTCATTTTTGGTCTGGTTCGATCTGACGCTTGTAAAAACAAAGTATAGCAGCTGGAATCAGATAATTTCTGGTGTGCTATTAGGATCCTACTAATTTTTCAACCTATTTAGCGATTTACTTGGAATCTCAGACGCTCAAAGCAAGGAGACTCTTTGAGAGTGCTGCCAATCTTCATGACTGGGGAGAATTCAGGTTCGGCTCGGTGATGATGACAATATAACTTTGGCTACTTTATCACAGAAGCCTTGAATATTTCCATGAGATTTCTTCAAAGTTTCAACGGTTTCTTGACTAATAAAACCGGTACTTCGATGAGTAACTCACAGGAAGAGCCAAGCATTTAATGTCAAATGCTACTATATCTTGTGCAGATTAGAGAAGGCATTGAAAAAGAACGCATTGAAGAGAAGCTGAGGAACGGTGTTCTTTATTTGAAGGACAACTCATCCCTTGACAGCAGTAGATCAATAACTCAATGAACACATCGGAAAATTTAGAAGAGCCTAAGAAAACTTGAGAAGCGACATGTGGATATCTTGAATGTCAGGTTCATTTCCTGTCATTTTGTCATACTTTTTTCCCAAGCATTTTAAAGTTTTTATTAATTTTGTACATACACATACACAAACACCCCCATATATATATATATATATATATATATATATATATATATATATATATATATATATATATATATATATATATTTCTTATGAGATTTCTCAAGTTTGAACCCGATGTGCACTAATTTATTCGAAAATTAAAAAAATGAAATGAAATTTGAACAGACAGATTTTTTGTGCTCGTGTTAATAAAACCGATATATATATATATATATATATATATATATATATATATATATATATATATATATATATATATATGGTGCGACGGATACACTGACGTCTAAATTATGCAAAAATGAAAATACCAATTAACAGATATATTTACCAAAATTACACAGAAATATCTTCAAATACTACAGAGGAAATTTATTCAATAAAATCGCCATTGGCTTCAACCACGACCCCCAGACGACTTCCGAATCTCCTGTATCTCTTCTGGATGGTCTCCTTGTTTAAGTTCGTGAAAGCTGCCTTCAGTTCATCTTTGATGTTACAAGGAGTTTTGTTGGTTTATCGCTCAATTGCCACCTAGAAATAATAATCAAGGGGGTGGCAGCAGGAAGAGTTAGCTGGCCAGATATCAGGGGTAATTTTCTGACAATCCATGACTGGGTTCTCCTACTTCTGTGGCATGATGCAAATTCCTGTTACCAGATATAGGTTCTTCTTGCAGCCATCCCCTTGACACAGGGAATCACTACATCCTCAGTGCACTTGATGTAGGCCTCCGTGTTGAGTCTGAGTCCCTGTAGGTAGATGAAATGTTGGCATAACGTCGTCATCACTAGTGATCACTCAAAAAATCTTTTTAATCACCATTAGACTCATCCAACTCTTTCCGAATCTTCTGCCTTATCCTTATGTTGATAGCAACAATCTGAAATCTTCGTATTGGAGCTTCCGGCGTGAATGCTGTTTCCAAATTTCTGGTGGAGTGACTTGCGTCATGGAACTCTTTTTCTTCACAGATAGTGGCCAACTGACGCTACTATACTGTGCCGTTGCCGTTGACAAAATCAAGAATTTTGGAATCGGAATTACATATATATATATATATATATATATATATATATATATATATATATATATATATATATATATATATATATATATAGTGTTATACGCAAATATTTACTTTGTAATCGCATATATAAATATTATATATAGACTGATAAATGCACGCTCACAAATAAAGGCACATAATCGCACGTAGAGTGTGTATATATATATATATATATATATATATATATATATATGGATGGGGGTGTATGTTATTAATAATGAATATATGGACTTTTCGTCAATTGTGTTAGTTTTTATTTGGATTTGAGTCCCGTCAGAATATTTTCTCTACTGGAACGTTTATCCTACATAGAGGTACGCCTTTTTTCTTTTAAAAATCAATCAAGTCTGCGAGTCAAGACGCCTGGAAAATATATACAAGCAGATAATCAGCATTTTCTATTTCAAATTCTGATTAAATTGACACGGCTAGAATAATTGGTTCCCTTTTTGTACACATTTAAATTTTTCTATAACAATCTGTAGCGCACTCATTCTCGCATGAAGGCAAAAACGTAGTCGGCACGCGTTCATGGACACTTCAAGAATCCCTTAAACCTTCCCTATTTGCTACTTTCTGTCCATTCACCATGTCTTTATTTTTTGTGTCCTAAAGATCTTCCCCGCGGCACATTAGGTAGGCGGACAATTCTAAAGAAACATAGAGATTTTGAAATAAAGAGAGAGAGATAAGAGAGACAACATTGTGAAATCGCTCAATCTTTTAGCTAATCCTCGTTATATATTACGATTCTCAGAATGAATGCTTTACTTTTGTTTTGTACAGAGAGCTCTGCTTGTGAAGAGCATGATTACACCTATACCTTCACTATTTAGATGTCGTCACAGAAGTTTTGTTTCCGGTATGTGTGTTGAATAATTGACATAAAATGCGCTTTTATGTCATGCAATCCAATACTTCAGATAAGTGAATATATATTTATCATCAAGAGAAAAATCCCAAGATGAGAGCTAAGCATTGGACAAAATCCAGTAAGTACAGAAATTTAACGGGCTGCAAAGTTTTATGACAGATGTCGGAAAATGTAATCCCGAAATCCAAAGGTGCACTGAATTAACAAAAATTACCTTCCAAAACCTGTCAAACTGCTTAGCATTCAGAACAGCATCTGATCAACTACTCTCACGAATGTCAGTTGCATTGTCTCTTTCTACTGACACATTACCTCATTGGGATAATATCAAGTGCTACTTTTTCATAAACTTTCACTCGTAACCTCATGTAAATGCTTCTCAAATATTCTCATAAATAGGAAAATAATTTGGCAACTCGTTGATTTCTACGTACACCGAGAGAAGAAGCCATTTTGAAAGAGGACTCTGGGCAGGAAAAGAGAAGATAATTGCATAGATTTTTCTCCGCTTCTAGACTCTTCAAGGTTTTAGTGTATAATGAAATGAACGTGGCTATTTCTGCTTGAACAGTAAAAGGACTCATCTATATCCGGTGTTTTATAAACCTTGGTTTTAGTTAGTTCTGCAATAACAGCATCCCGAAATGTGCATATATAAATAAAGGCTTGCAACAAAGATACCAGGCTGCATATTTTCATTTTCGGTTAAAATTGGTCCCTTGCTAAAATCCATAGAGATTCTGACGAATACTTATAAAATCCAATTATGACAGGAGGATTGTGTTCCGTTTACAGACCATCCCTTAATATCACCACGTACAAACATGTCCAGAATGTCCTGACTGTGTTTGTAAATCAAGCAAAATTTGTCTAATATAAAAATTGATGCTCACACAATATATATAAATCAGTGATAAAACAAAATGATTTGCTGTTAATATTTTCCATAAACGGTAAAGTTTTATTTTTGTGTAATCTTTGTAATCAAGCTTGTTTTTCCCCTGATGAGATCACATGAAAATCAACCCAGAATCCATTAGACTGTTGAAAACAATTCTTCGTGCCCGGAATGTGGTAATGTTCTCTTCATAACAAATCAACTGCCACACACACGTTTTTGTGTTATTAAGTTTAAAAGAAAGTTTACAGTAGACTAGGTTACTTACATTATTCGGACTATTATCGCCATCTTCATTGCCATATTCACAACGTTTCGGCCGTTGTACGCTCCCGACTCCTTCAGGTGATTGGAATTTCGAATAGTAGATTGTTCTAGTCCCATGCCTCTTCCGAATGTCTCATTTATTTCCCTTTAGCTCAACTCTCCAAGTTTTTTGGTTCACCACTACAGTAGCCACGTATTGAACTCACAACTCTTTGAATCTAGTTACTGGATCTAAACAACGTATTTATTTATACACTGAGCCATGCGTCCTTTTAGACATAGGGGTATGAATTTTAGGGACTTATAAACCTACTTTCTCAGGCACTGTATTTACCAATGCTCATATTGCAATTTTTATGTTATTATTATTAGCTTCCAAAGTGGTTCAACATTTCGCAGACACCACTTTCGAGTAAGACCGCCCATACAGGAGAACATGAATAAGGGCTGTATTTACGCCATCCTGTGTAGCTGTGGTAGGAAATACAAAGGAGAATCAGGCCGCCCACTTAAGGTAAGACAAGAAGAACATCGTAAAGCTGTAACACAAGGGAAAATAGAAAAATTAGGCGTAGATGACCACATGTGGAGGGAAAAATGGTGATCACTGTCTCCTGTGCGATGAGGCTGAAGTAATAGGCACAGAGCCTCACTGGAAAATTAAGGAATCAGCACATATGCTAGTCCACAAAAATCTTCTGAGCCGTATAATCATAAATATGAATACAATATGGGAACCAGTAATAAGGAGTGCTATGAAAAGCAATGAATAACAGAAATGTCAATGCAAGCTCTGGTAAATAATGAATAATAATAACATAAAAATTGCAATATAAGCACTGGTAAAAATAGTTCTGAGACAAATGTTGTTTTCCTTTTTTTTTCTTATCCCTTTGTTGTGGTTCTGTAGCGTCAGACAACGGGGTTCGAACGAGGATATTTCTCGCATAGGCTTAGATACTTCATTCGCTCGAAGAGCCACTGCTCTGAAATAGAGTCTGTATACAGCTGGCTATTTAGATATTTCTGAACGGGTTTGATATCAAGCGTTACTTCCGTATAAGAGACGGGCAAATGAGTGGAATTTCCACCTGAGTCAGTATTCGGAGTTCGCATGCAAATAAGAGAATATAATATTGAATGCTAATTTTCAATTACAGTCAGGTTTTAGCTTAGAAGATTGATGTAATATCTCTTTGATTTTGTGCTGCTCTAATCTTAGAAAAATATGAATCATTTTAAGAAAATAAACCAATTATTTATTCTGATTGATTGATTGATTGGTCTATCTATCTATCTATCTATCTATGTTTTTTCTTACTACCTGTACTCACTTATCTGTCCATTTATCTATCTATGTCTGGATGACTGGCTCTGTGTTTTCTTTCTGTCAGTCTCTGTGCTCATCTATCTATCTATCTATCTATCTATCTATCTATCTATCTATCTATCTATCTATCTATCTCAGTTTGCAAATGATCTGTCTATTTCTACTATGAGAAAGAGAATATGTGTTTGTGCGTGAGAGAGAGAGAATGTGTGTGCGAGAGAGAGAGAGAGAGAAAGTGAGAGAGATAAAGAAAGAAAAATACCCATATAATTTAGAAAGTAATTAGGTAGTTTTATGTTTTTGTTTTCATTTCTAGGATGATAAGCTTTGAAAGGTCAGATTCCTAGACACCGTGACAATTGCATTAGCAGAAATTTCAATTAGAATCATCTCGGCCACAAGAAAACGATTAATGGCGAAGAAATCAAATCCAGGCAAATGCAGCGGACTAAGTGCTGATTGGCACAGGATCCGACAACTTTTTGCCCTTTATTCATTCCAACTTTTTTATTACCTCCACTCATTTAACGGATGAATAGGATCGATTTCGACTGATCCGTTGAACTATATCAGCTCTGTATCCAAAGTTCAAAGATTGTCTTCCCCACAGATTCTTAAACGGCAAAGTATAATCTTGCATGGTTAAATGTTTGGAGTCGTTGAGAAATCGCAAATTTGAAAAAAAAAATGGAACAGAAATGAGGACAATAAAGAAAGCGACTAATGCACTTCTTTTCAACGTCGTTTTATTTATTTTAATTTCCATTATTCAGAACTTTGGCTTTTATTTGATCCCGAACACTGAGTGATTGCCTCGGAAGCAACGAAGCAAAATTTAAGTTTATTGAAAAGCACTTGAAGTATGGGAGTTTATAAGTGTCATATTGATTAAATTTTCAAGGCTACTGCTCACTGCAAATCATCCTGATCAACCGGATACATTCGACCTATCATGGTATGAATTATTTTTGAAAAAGTTTATGGCATAATGGTAATTCTTATAGATACGCTATCACAGAAAATAAGATTCCATACAATTTGATCATCGTAGATATAGAAAAAATAATTGATTTTTTGGTTTTATTTTCCGATTATCAAACATTTGCGGATTATTTAACTCCGAAACATATTTTGGATTGTAAGAATAATTCTTTTTTTTTGCGAGAAAATATCGCATCAACGATATTTGAGAATAAAAATGATACTTTCAGATACAAGTCCTTCTATTTAATCCATAGCTGGAGGTAGAAGATGGATTCATAACTTTCCCAAAGGAATTTTTGCGAAAATTAATGTAACGAACCCAATTGTAATTTCAACTGAGTTCAGCGTTTTTTAATTGCAAGTCGCTATTCATTACATGTACAGACAGAGAAAGTAATGGAAATTACAAATAACGTATCAATATTTCCTAAGCGTTACTTAGATTTGAACTGATCCTCAACCAATATTTTTCTTAATTTTGCCATTTGTTATTATTATTATTTTTATTTCCTTTGATATCTGGCGTTTACACATTTCTTTCCGGGTCTCGCCCAGGGACCTAAGGTTAGAAATGGCATCATGACACTTTCCACTGCAAAAACAAAAATAAAAAAATAATTACATAGATAAAGCCCTTCGTAAAGTGTGGGCTGTACTTGTCAGAACAATGTTTTGTATCTCTTTGAGGCATGGACTTTCAGGGATCCCTTCAATCAACCTACTGGAATCTTTTCCAACCAGTCCAAGGGCTCCAACTACAACAGGAATTGTTGATGTTCCCATGTGCCACATTTTTGAGATTTCTATTTCAAGGTCCTTGTATTTTGACAGTTTTTCGAATATCTTCAAAGACACATTGCAGTCTGCAGGGACTGCCATATCAATAAGGAGGTACTTATTTTGTTTGTGGTCTTTAATAACAATGTCTGGTCGGTTGGCTTTGATTGTTCTGTCAGTGTGTATTGTGTAGTCCCATAGAATTGTAACAGGTCCTATCTCCGTAACCGGGTCAGGGTGGTGTTCGTACCAATTTCTTCCAGTTTCCTTCCCATAGGAGTTGCAAATTTTCCAGTGCAGATATTGGCCCACTCTGTCATGCCGGGTTTTATATTCAGTGGGTGCCAATATCGTGCAACCTGATATAAGATGATCAATGGTTTCTGGATATTTGTCACAGAATCTGCATCTTGGGCTAACACAGTATTTTAGTATATGTACTTGATAATTCCTAGTTAACAAGCATTGGTCTTGTGCAGCAATGATAAAACCCTCAGGTTCACCTTTCAACCCTGCACTACGTAGCCACTGATGGGTGCGGTTTTTGTCTACGTCAGCTTGTTTGGTACGGGCAGAGTATTGGCCATGGAGCGGTTTATTTTGTCATTGTTTCTTTATCTGGTCGGTCGCATTTCTCTTTGCATTCCTTTTTAAGTTTTTTGCAGCTTCAGCCGGTGTACAGTGATGTATTTGAATTTCTGTGCCCATTTGAAGCTCCTTTTTGAATTTTTCGGCTTCCTTTACTACAGAGTAAAGACACTTACTACTTTCATGTTCCTTGACACATACCATCATCCAGTCTTCTGTATTTTCCAAGTAACTTTGGAGGCCAATTGTTATACTTTTGTAGGATAGTTCGAGTTGAACTAGTCCTCTGCCTCCATCGGATCTGGGCACATACAGGCGATCAATATCAGCTTTGGGATGATGCATGCGGTAGCAAGTGAGGAGCTTTCTCATTTTGGCGTCCATTCGCTTAATTTCTTCTTCTTATTATTATTATTTGTGTATGTTATGTTTCCTGCTTTGTATTCTGTAGAACCGGGTCCAAACTATGGTCCTTAGGCTCTATAGGAGAATTGTCATTAAATTGATAGCACTTTTCTTAGTATATTGGATGTTCCTAATCGGGCGACGTTCTGGGCAACTCGTATTTTGATGTTACCTGGGACATTGTTTGTAAAATTGTCCATTCCTTTTCTCACGAGGCCCAGATCTCCGATTACTATTGGTATAGTCTCAGACTTCACTACTTACATTCTGTTAATCTCGATCTCCAGGTCCTTATATTTAGACAACTTCTTGATAACATTCATGGAGGTGTTTCTCTCAGTATGTCAATAAGCACACACTTCCTGAATTTCTTGTCTTTTATAATAATATCAGGTCTGTTGGCTTTAATTTCCCTGTCAGTTTGAATTAGCATGTCCCAAAGAATAGTTACATCGTAATTTTGGGTTAAATAAAGACTTGGGTATTTAAAATCTTTATTAATATTTCAATAGTTAAACAAAATTTTATTTTAGATATAGTTACAAATTTTTTTTAGATATAGTTCAAAAAAATTTTTAAACAACATCTAAAATATTATTACAGTTAGATTTACGTTAAAAATATTCGAACCCAGTTGCATTCCATATCACGTGACGTCCGCGTCTCGCGACGGACGCTTCTTGTAAACAAACCTATAAAAACAGTTATTTGTGATGAAAGATCGAGGTCGATATGAAATATCAAATATATATATATATAAAGAATATAAATAAATACTTTCACAAAAAAAACATTCATTTTTTTTTAATTTGCAACTTTTTAGTTGTTTTTTCTATATATACATATTAAGAAAGTATACGTGGCTTCTATTTTATGCTATATATGTGTGTGTGTGTGTGTGTGTAATTACTTCAAACGGTAATATCGTGGATACACAGTATTTGAAATAGATAACCCATTTTTTTATTAAACAAAGAGCATTACGTCTATCGGCCTGTGCACTCGAGAAATCCTAATAAAGAAAATATGTTCTCCAGCAGAGATTGAACCTGAGTCGCTCTTTGTGAGGGAAGCCATCGTTTATTAGGAAAAACGTCACAGTAATCAAGGCTCTAATTTATCTTTTTAGGGAAAGCACATCCTCTTCACGTAGAAAATACGCAACTGTTATAAATACATTAAGTTTTACGATTATATTACATTATTGAATTTATATGATATAGCTAATTATTTATTAAAATGTACATATAAATCAGATGTTCTTACAATGCTTCATCTCTTAACAAATGTCTTTGTTATTTGGTCACACAAGTAGAACTGATTTACCTGAAAACGTTGTTACGATCGCTTTCTCGTGCGTAGTTGACCCTCTTCCTAGGTGACCATCTCTGAACGTACTTTGTGTCCATTTACCTTGCAGTCGCCTCGACAGAGATGAGAAACTCTTGTTCGATGTCACTTCCGCAAGTCTAAGTTCAACTACCGTCTTTTCGCTTCAAACGCCTATCACACTGACATTTCCACGGGGATTCAAGACGTGCTAAGCTGCATAAATCTGGCATAAATTCTTTTCGGGGATTTGCTGAACTACAAACCTCGTGAAACAGTTGGTCATTTTTTTAAAAAATTTACATCTTAGAAAAACTGAGAATTTCCTTTTAAACTCATTTTTTAAAAAGCCATTTAAAGTCATTGTAAAAAAATAATTTCTTCATGTCTGGAGATAACAGTTACCTCTCCTACATAACCCCATAAACTGTACTTCTTAGTTCCTCTTCTTACGTACATCAATCAGTAATCCTCTACATTGTACGGCTCTTGGGCTTTATATTGGGTAAATTAGTGTAAAAGATATTCTCTTACGTTATTTTAATATGGTAAGAGAATAGGTTTAATCTTCTTTTAGGTGTCATCTCATTTAAGAATTTGATCGGTCATGGTCTCCCCAACTTCCTGTCTTTCGTTCTTCCAAGTATATCTGACACATTAACATCCCTATTAATCCCTCTTATGTGTGGGTAGTGTAACAGTTAACAGCTCAGAAAGAGAAACCGTCGAGCCGAGTTCAAAGTCCGGTCGAGTTTGTTACGTTCACTTTCGCACAAATACCTTTAGGAGAGGTATGCTTATCTCTTTTCTTCCCACCAGCTATGGGTTAAATAGCAGGGTAGATTATAGTCTTCGGCTTTGGTTGGCAACCATCCTATAGATGATGACACCCATCAGCCAAGTTCGCGTGGGTTGACGTATCGGCTCGTAAAAACGAACCATGACTGAAGAATATCAATCATCTGAATTGCGAAATCTGCAACTTTGTCTTTGTTCGGCCATTCATTCATACAAACTATTTGCTGTTTCCCCTATGCTTCTTTCGCTTTCATTATGTGGGTGTTAAATTCTCCAAGACCTCTTTCCTCATTATGGGGAAATTTCAGTGCTATATACAAACGATATTTTATTGGTACAAAATTTCCAAATGTACGTCAAGATAATATTCACCGTACCATGATACTACCCACTCGAAAAGTTGACGGATTCAGGTACGATGGATTCATTCTTTCGCGTTGCTTACGAAAAATTCTAAACCTAACATTCAAATGCCGCTGGGGAAATGAAGACTAATCAGAGTAGGCAACGTTTTAATAATCTTTTATTGTCCAATTTATTGTGATGCTGAGATAATAGTAACAATTTCTTATCTGACAGGAGTGGTAGCCGGCTAGGTCTTCTGCTTCTGTAGACTTCCAACGGATGCTTCTGCGATCACTATAATCTTAACATCTTCAGGTCTAGGGTTACCATACAACAAACTCATTCAGTAATCCTCTAACGAACTTAGTTCTTTGGCCTGGTGTTGGATAAAAACAGTATCTTTCGACCAACTTGAAACATTCCGGCCATTCTCCTCTAACAACTTTCATCAACAAGGGATTCCTGCTAAGAGAATTGTCGCTAACTTAATTTGTTTTCTTTATCTGGTTATTCTAATTATCAAACTAAAAAAAAGGCAAGTGAATGAAGCGATAAAAAATCTTCTTCGTGACGCGTTTGATTCCGAGAAAGAACTTTTATAGACCAATAACAATTTTATTGAATGAATCAGTCATATATATGAAAAGGAGAAGCAATGAAAGAGAAATATAACTGATTACAGTTTACGTATAATCATCAATAATAAATTTTGATATTCGATATATCTAGATCAGCGTTTCTCAACCTATTTTTCCTTGTGGAGCCCCTGAAAAAAATTTCATATTTCAAGGAACAACTGCATAAATATTAATTATATATTTATATTATACAGTATATAATATAAAATAATATACTATAATAAGAGGATTAAATTGGAAGATGTAGAAAGAAATAACAAAGATAAAAAGAAGCTAAAACAACACAAACGTAACATGCTTCAATATGGTTAACCCGCCTTGCCATAGTAATGTCAAAACCAATCTAGGTACATTTTTCCTGAATTTAATCCACAAACACTTTGATCATTCCCTAACACTGAAAAAAAAATTCAACAAAAACAACATTAAGGTTAGCTATAGCTGTACAAAAAATATAGATAATTATATATACCAACATAACAAAAATGTATTAAGCAAGCACCCCAAACAAAACACAAAATAATAATCCTACTAACAGTCAATGCAACTGCCGTATAAACATAACCTATCCATAAAATGGAAAATGCATGATTGAAGGCATAATCTACAGAGCTAGGATCAATTCAGATGATGATGTTAAATATTATTTTGGATCCACCGAGAACAGCTGGAAATCTCGTTTTTACCACAACAAAATGACATTGAGCAATATCAAATACAAAAACTGCACAACACTTTCAAAGTACGTTTGGCGATTAAAAACAACCGTAAAAACTTAACTATTAGCGGGGAGATAACCGCGAAAGCTAAGCTATCCAATGGAAAGGGAGACATATGTTCAAACGCGCTGACCCCGATTAATAGATATTACAAAATAGGTTTTACGAATATTAATATAATATGCAGCAATTATTAATATTCTTAGAACCTATCATTAATAACTGTTCTTATATATCTATACACACATATAATCCTATGTTACTGTATCGATTATTTTATAACGTGTGTATATATAATTTCATCCTTATAAGTATAAGGCTTGTTTCCTAAAACACTAGATATATAGTCCCAAATTATTATATTATTAATAGTTTCACCCTTATATTATATTTACACCCTGAGTACTAGTTTAGCTTAATTGTTATAACTGTGGCATTTTATGCAAATATGAGTTATCACCCACGATATCTTGTTTACTTAATTTTAATTTTAAATTTAAATGTTTTTTTTAATTATTGGAATATAAGAATTTTAATTATAAACATTATTAATAATTAATTCTAATATTTTAGGCATTAAAAATTAAATAAATAAGACTTGGCGCATAATTTGGAATTATCATCACGAGAACGCGAACTGTATAACGTTCAGAATATTCTCCGCACCTGAAGATTGCATGATTGCATGAAACACCGTGTCGTGCTATTGACGTTGGATATTATTTATATATATATATATATATATATATATATATATATATATATATATATATATATATATATATATATATATATATATATATATATATATATAGTATCTTTCGAGCTACTTGAAACATT
>OZ038478.1:59270608-59343108 GCA_964036315.1 Acanthosepion esculentum
TTGCTTCATATACTTCCGTATTAAAGCATGTGTGTGCATATACTTTTCTTATATATATATATATATATATATATATATATATATATATATATATATATATATATATACACATTACATGAATCATTCATACTAAAAGTAGATTAGTAAAGTTAATGATAGAAAATGGCGAAAACTCTTCGCAAACAAAATGTTAAAGTTTCATTAACCTACGAACTACTCGATGAATGTTATGATGCTAGATTTTAGTAATTACAAGTTGTATAAGGTCTTTTTTTAATCTGCTAGTACTTTCAACTGTACATACAGTCATCCTCAGACATGGAAATTATTGTGTTTGAGTAAATCTAGGTAGTAGGGGAGACGAAAGTTTAAATGCGAATCGAAATATGTTTTTTTAGAAATGTGTTATTGTTAACGGATAAAAGCTTTTGGAGAGTGCAGTCGCAAACTTAGGTTGAACTTTTGAAAATTTAAAAGGGTGCGTTTTTGTTTTTACTAATATGGTAATTTGAGAATTTTTTTTGTTGTGGGAGTTTTTTTAGTCAATGTGGCATGAACTAAATTGTTCAATATATATATATATATATATATATATATATATATACACTTGAAATGTATATATGTTTATGTGTGTGATATTTATTTATATTTGTATATTCAGTTTATTTATATACAACATTTCGGTGGATCCACTCACATATACATACAAGCACACACACACACACACACACACACACACACACACACACACACACACACACACACACATATATTGACATAGATATACTCATCTCTCGACATGTATTATTGTGTTGTATTAACCTTCGCACACACACATACATACATACATACATACATACATACATATATGTATATATATATATATATATATATTTATATATGCATTTTTGTATTTTGGGATGAAGACACACACACACACACGCACACACACACACATATATATATATATATATGTGTGTGTGCGTGTGCGTGTGTGTGTGTGTGTCTTCATCCCAAAATACAAAAATGCATTCCAAATATGTGCGCATGTCTTGGTAATCAGTGTTATTGTTACTAATTTGAGAAATTTCCTGCCTTGGTCATTCGTATCTGGGTGTGCGGAGATAATTCGGAGGGGAAGAGGGAACTTTCTGTAATCTACACTAAGAATAAAATCTTTCGCTGATATTTTCAGTTGAGATGTAAATAATTGCCAAGACTGAGGAATAATCCGAAATTTTATCATTACGATAATTTCCGATTGGAAATCTATTTTCAAGACGCACTTTTTTCTAAACACAATCGAATTGTGAGCTAAGTCATTTACAGATCAGCTATAGAAGTAATTGTAATTCTAATGAAAATATAACCTTCTGTTAGAATCTGAAGAGATTATTCTATTATTGAATTATTGATTTGTTTCTTACGGCTTATCAACTCTTTCTTGGTTATATAAAGTTAGTGTTTCAACGTGATTATCAGTATATATATATATATATATATATATATATATATATATATATATATATATATATATATATACTAGCAGCATGGCCCGCCGTTGCCCGTGCTTGATTCAAAAATCGTACGACTCATACAGCAATCGCTATCACTTGACTTAAAATATTTTTGCCCTTCCTTGCCCTTAAAGGAGTGCCCTTTGCCGTGTTGATGTTGCTACATGCCTTACTTATTTTCTATCTCACACTGCGAATTTTTTCTAAGATCTATACTAAACATTAAATCTGTTAATGAAAAAGAACTAAACAAAATGAACACAAAACGATCAGCTTTAAAAAAGGACTCGAAACTGGAAAAACGGAATGAAAAAAGAATGTTAACAACAAATACTTTTTCACACCCAACCCAGTTCTGCGGAATCAGAATCAACGTTGAGTTTAAGCAAGCGGATGAGCCAATTGGAGTAAAGTGCCATAGAGATTTAAATTTTTCCCACTTGTGACGAATGCAGCTATCAATGTTTTTTGCATGCTAGCATGGTAGTTAACATTTGTGTCAGTCAGCTCTTGTCTTTCACGCTGGCCAATAGAATCTTCCTGCCTAATCGTGGCAGCCAGCTATAGGCTCTCACTCTGGCCAGTAGAAAATGGCCGCAAACTACATGAAAACTTCCGTAGAAGCATGAAAAAATTGATTATTTCCACTATCGATGGGAGTTGCGAAATGCAAAGTCGGTCTTGGCCTTCCCGCCCCGCTAACTTGGAGCATATACATGTACATTTTGGTGCAAATCCGTCGAAAATTGCGGCCGTGCATTCGTTACACACACAAACACATCCTGCCTTATATATATATATATATATATATATATATATATATATATATATATATATATATATATATATATATTATGTTTAACATTCTTTTTATAGATACAAGTATTTAAGTAAATGCTCTGTTTATAATAAATAGTATTAAATAACATTTACTGGCCAGAATGTCCGAGAAAATATTGGCAGACTTTGTTTGTAATCGAACACCTAGGGTTGTGGGGATAGACCCACATAACCATATATATTCTGAAACTACATTGTCCAGGGTATTTGGATAAATATATTTCATTTTGATCAAAGGGAGTCCCCGGGAGGCACCCCCCCCCACACACACACATACACAATGATTTTTCCCTTTGATATAAATTAAATTTGAATTTGAACAACGTAGTGACTCCTAGGGTACTTAGATAAGTATATTTCATTTTGACCAAATGGGGTCCCTGGGGTGCATAAACCCCCACTGAAATTTTTCCCTTTGATTTAAATTAAATTTGAACAAGGGAATGACTCAGATCCAAAATATAAAAGGAGAAAGTCAGAAGATGGAGGTCACATGAGCAAGATCAGAATTAGACGATATGGACGTCAAGTTGAGCAAGAAATCACCAATCAGTGGGTGGTGCCTTACAATACATAATTGTTGCGACAATTCAACTACCATATCAATGTTGAAATCTGCTCATCAATTCATTCAATCAAGTATTGCATCAAGTACATATAAAAGAGGTTAAATTAAGCTGTTTTGCAACCCCTACTAATTGTTCCCTTTGATTTAAATTAAATTTAAACAAGGGAATGACCCCTATCCAAAATATTGAAGAAAAAGCTAGAAGATGGAGATCACTTCGACAAGATCATTGAGTAATACTGAAATGCATCATTTTTCTCCGCACATTATAACAATCATTTAATATCAACCATAATTTTATTACAAAAAATGTGTGACATGCAACAAGCCCGGGTAATTCGGCTAGTATAAAATAAAAATATATTTAATGCGTAAAGTCTATAGTGATTTACTAAGCGTAGCTTATTTGTGAAACAAGGCCGAAAGTATGAAGCACCCTATGAGGTTCAAGCTCACTACTCAGTCGTAATTGATCTAGAAAGGCAAGCTTGCTAACCATTAAACCACATCGAAGTGCCAAAATGTGTAAAGATTTTAATTTGTTATGTTTCAACATTTACACTTAGTTCTTTTTAATTAATACATAATTTACGTAGCTTAATTTGGACACATTGACACAAGGATGGGGAACCTAGTGAGGATCGAAATCTCACTTGGTATGTTGACTATTAAATCGATCAGTATAACTTACTAACCATTACCTTACGATAAGACGCCCCGGAACGATATTTGTTTGTATGGATGTATTAACTTAGGTGAACAAAGAATATTTACCTCGTTTCCCAAGTGAGTCATGGTCGAGTTTATTGTGGGGAACCAGAGCGCATACACTCAGGCCGTCGGTTGTGCTGTCGAACACTGATCCCTCTCTCTAGCGAAATGTGAGGGTACATCCTCGGGCACCCGTTCCCCAGGGATGGGTACCTCAAAATATTATTTTCCTCAGTAGAGCCGCAACCTGAGTCGCCCTCTTCCCGAAGACAGAGACGCAACTGAGAGCTGATAAACCCTACCCGGGTTTGTGCCAAGTAAGTAGACGTAGCACAAAGCCGAAAATATGGGGCACCCAGTGCGGATGGAACTTGCTACTCAGTCATAATTGTTTTAGCGAGACAAACCTGCTAACCATTACACCACGTCGAGGTACGCTTTTTAAGCGTTTCTTCAATGTGGTACAAGACCAAAAGTATAGGGCACCCTGTGAAGAACTCACTATTTAGTCGTAATTATTCTAGTGAGTCAAGTTTGCTAAAAATTAAACCACGAGGAGGTATACTGGTAATTTTCTAAGCGTAGCTTAGATGTGGCAGAAGGCCTAAAGTATGGAGCACCCAGGTAGGATCGAACTACCTATCCAGATGTAATTGATTTAGTGAGACAAATGGGCTAACTATTATACCACAGGAGGTGAACAAAGGCTATCATAATGATGGTAATTGTTGAATTACAGGAAACATTAGCCGTACAGTTAGTTTTACTGTTGGTTGAAACTTATAAACTCCTTGTTAAAACAGTTTTTTTTTCAGGAAATGAAACGTCAAAAATCCACTACATTTTATAGATTTTTTGTAATATTAGTGTTTCCTTCCAAACATTTTTTGTTTCTATAGTTAACAGCTAAATTATATCATCATTTTCTTTTCTCCCTACAAGAGCTACCCATTTCTGCTGCTGGTGCAGTCGATAATTTTGAAGTAAGGTGGAGTTTTTTGTTTTGTTTTGTTTTATTTGATAAAGTTTTTCACTTGTGACTTTTTAGTTCTTAGGGTTTCGGTTCACCTTTTTGAGGACTAATTCGCTTGAAGCCAGTTTTAGTTATTTTTTCAGGTCAGTATTTTATGTTTGTATCATATTAAGGCACTAAATGGAAGCACCCTAAGAGGCATAACTTATCCTGTATTAAACTCCCGTATCTCCTGTACTATGTTTGTTATAAATGATCCAGGTACCAAGGTAATTTAAAATCTTTAGAATTTATCTACTTCAGCCTTCTGAATTTTGATGATATCTTAAAGTTAGTTGGCATCACTAATCACGTTCCAAATTGTGGTCATAGTTTTTGCTTTAGAAATAGTCTTAATTATTGGAAAGTTTGGTAGAGAATATTGATATTTTGTTCAAGATTATTCTTATAATAGACATTAATACCTATACCATCAGCATAGTCCCCCTCATTGTAAGTAGTCTGGCATCTAGAGTGAAAACAAGAAAATTGTTTACTATTAGTAGACTCATTTGGGATAAGAAAAGATTAAGCAGATTGGAACTCCCATTTCCTCCATTGTTGTACACCTTAAAATTAGACGATATATGGGTTTTCAAAGGACATATATCATTCTATTGGTCAATGCAATTCCTCTATCAAATCAAAGCAGCCAGCTTGGGAGATAGATTCTTATGGATGAGAAAAGGAAGTCTCAAATGTTGTGATCCTATTCTGGCGCGAAAGCAGTATATCAGGCCTGTAATATTTTATTTGATGAGTACTCTATTTCATTGCGTTGTTTGTTGACATATATATCATGACTGCATTGGCATTGTTAGAAGTTGACTTTCATAGTATGATGGCAGTCAATCTCTTTCACTCTCTCTCTATCTCGCTATATATATATATATATCTTTCACTCTCTCTCTATCTCGCTATATATATATATATATATATATATATATATATATATATATATATCTTTCACTCTCTCTCTATCTCGCTATATATATATATATATATATATATATATATATATATATATATCTTTCACTCTCTCTCTATCTCGCTATATATATATATATATATATATATATATATATATCTTTCACTCTCTCTCTATCTCGCTATATATATATATATATATATATATATATATATATATATATATATATATATATATATATATATATAAAAACGAGGATTGGCTGAAAAGTTCATACGCTGAACAAGATGCTCTTATGGAATGTGACCAAATGAGATTTATTTCATCCTACTGGTCAATGCAATTCCTCTATCAAATCAAAGCAGCCAGCTTGGGAGATAGATTCTTATGGATGAGAAAAGGAAGTCTCAAATGTTGTGATCCTATTCTGGCGCGAAAGCAGTATATCAGGCCTGTAATATTTTATTTGATGAGTACTCTATTTCATTGCGTTGTTTGTTGACATATATATCATGACTGCATTGGCATTGTTAGAAGTTGACTTTCATAGTATGATGGCAGTCAATCTCTTTCACTCTCTCTCTATCTCGCTATATATATATATATATCTTTCACTCTCTCTCTATCTCGCTATATATATATATATATATATATATATATATATATATATATATATATATCTTTCACTCTCTCTCTATCTCGCTATATATATATATATATATATATATATCTTTCACTCTCTCTCTATCTCGCTATATATATATATATATATATATATATATATATATCTTTCACTCTCTCTCTATCTCGCTATATATATATATATATATATATATATATATATATATATATATATAAAAACGAGGATTGGCTGAAAAGTTCATACGCTGAACAAGATGCTCTTATGGAATGTGACCAAATGAGATTTATTTCATCCTACTGGTCAAAAATGTCATAAACAGCAGATATCACTTCATCATAACGGCGAAGAGATTTTTTTTCCTGTTGGGGAACAGATGATAATCAGATGGAGCCAAATCTGGAGTATACAAAGGATAATCAACCAGTTCAAAGCCACAGTGACGATTATTGAAAGATTGGAGCTGTGTACTGAAGCATTAACGTGTTGGTACAAGACCCATTTCGTCAGTTTTCCTGGACGTTTGTTTTTGATAGCCTTTCGTAACTGCCTCGACAAGTTGACACAATACACTCCATTGATGGTGTGGCCCTTGGTCTTCTTTGGAGCAAGGGTGTTTTCATCTCATGGACTGCCTCTTTGTCTCTGGCTCATAATAATGAACCTAACACTGGGTTAAGAAACTTTCAAGAAAAACAGCTGGCCTCAAACAACGTCAAATTTTCCCGTGATATGATTAGCTTGGTGTGCTTTTGATCAGGTGTAAGAAAGAATAAATATTTTTTTAATTTATGAATCCCACAGATTTTGTCACTTTAAACGTTATTTTAATGGATACCCATATTTGTGTTGATGCTCTGTTTATTTACTAAACAGTATATTTATTTATTTTCGTATACCGGTTTGTATATTAGATAAATCTTATAAAAGGAAAATATGCACTCTTTAAAATCGAAAATAAAAAAAACAAGGCAAAATAATAAATAAAAATAATTAATTAATAAAATAAAAATTGGAGATATCATTCACTCTAATTACTATATACAATGGTGTAAGAAAAATTTCTCAACCAGACCATAATGATATTCCAAAATAATTTCGATATTTATATATAATCTGTATAGTAATAAGTAGTAATGATGGATCAAACGAATCGATTAATTTTTTAAATACATGCATATATTATTATTATTGGCATTATTATTATTATTATTATTATCATTATTATTATTATTATTATTATTATTATTATTATTATTATTATTATTATTACTATTTACATTATCGTCATTATATTTCGATTTCTGCTATGGTCACACTACCTACGAAGTCTACGGGAAGACTTGAGGCAGGTAGTGGTGTGTTGTTATGGCTACATTTAATGATTACAGGGACAAATTTCTTCTGACTGTGTGAGCTGTACATATCAAGACAATTTTTGTATTTAACTTAAGCTGGGATTTCCAGGGATTTTATCAACGCGTTGTTATTTTCTTTTTTTATCATTCCAAGCGCACCTACTATGACTGATACTATTCTTGATTTCATTTTCCACTTTTTTTTTCTATTTCGATTCCCATTTCTTTATACTTCGATAGTTTTTTTTTCAAATTCCTTGATTTCTATGTTACAGTGCACTGGGCAAGCCATATCCATTAGTACGCAATATTTTTCTTTTCGGTTTTTGACAATTATATCCGGCCTATTTGCTTCAATCTTCCTGTCTATAAAGATGGTTTAATCCTATAGAATTGTAATGTCTTCTATTTTTGTAGCCGGTGTTGGGTGATGCCAGTACCAGTGTTTATTAACATATTTTCCAAAGTGTTTGCACATTGTCCAGTTATTTCCCTATTCTATCGTGACGATATTTATATTCTTTTGGCGCAAGTACAGAAAATCCTGAGATTAGATGGTCTATGGTTTCCTGATTTTTGTCAGAGAACCAGAATTTTAGATACACATTATTATGTATACTTGCCTGAAATTTTCTAATGATAAGACTCTGGTCTTACTCTGCAAGAATAAAGCCTTCCGTTTCAGCCGTTAAATCCAGATGCTCGTAACCATCGATGAGTATTATCTTTATCAACATCGGCTTTACTAGCACGTTCTGGATATTGGCGATGCAGAGGATTGTCTATTTCAGCTGTTCAAGAGCTTTATCCTTGGTTTTCCTTTCCAAAATCTTTGCGGCAAGAGTTGGTTCTTGTGTTCTGTTTTGGTTGTCTACAGAATCTACTATATGTAAATCTCGTTTGTATTTATAATATTCTTTCATGACTGAATACCTTTTCTTTCTGTTTTCATGTTTTTGATTATTTGTATCACATATGTTTACATATATATATATATATATATATATATATATATATATATATATATTAATAAGCCAGTAGTTGTTGCCTTGTAGGACACTTCTAGCTTAATAAGACCTCTTCCACTTTATTTACGGGGCATGTGTAGACAGTCTGAATCAGATTTTGGATGAAGCATGTTATGCTTAGAAATAAGGTTTCTTATGTTAGAATCCATTCGTCTGATATAAAGTCCAGTCCAAGATGTTGAAACTATACTGAACCACTGGAATAACATGACTATTAATGGCCATAATTCTGTTCTGATAATTCAGTTGAGTTCTTAATATCAGTTGCAACCTTCTATAGTTCTCTTTTCGAACTATTTCTTTCATTTTTATGTTCAATTACTTCAATCCCATTTATACCGAGGTACTTATAAACTTCTTCTGGCTCTAGAGCTTTGATTGTTACCCCAGGTTCTAAGCTAATAGAGGAGGTTTGTTGTAGTGATCCTTGTAAAACTATGGCTTTAGCACATTTAGGCAATCCAAATTCCATTCCAGTGCCATCGCTGAAACATTTTACTGTTTCCAGGAGATCTTGCAGTACACTGTCATTCCTAGCATACAACTTTGAATCAGCCATGTAAAATACATGACTTATTTTCTTTTGGGGTATCTTATAGTCATATTCAATCCTGTTAACTTCTCTGGTTACTGCTATTAGGGATATACAAAATAGTAAGTGAGACAAAGAGTCACAGTGGAATATTCCTCTGGTGATGTTTATATCACAAGCCTCCATTTATATGATCTGAAGTGTTGTTTTCCATATCGACATACTTTGTTTAATGAAAATAATGATGACAGGTGATACCTTGTGTATATTTAAAGAGTGGAGTACTACTACTGAATGCCTTACGATAATCTATCCAGACAGTACTGAGAGTTTTCTTTGTATTGAAGCAGTTCTCCAAGATCATCTTACTAATTAGTAATTGGTCTTTACATCCGTAAGAGCCACGCTTGCACTCTTTTTGTTCAAGAGGTAGTATGTCAATTTTCTAAGAAGGAATACACCTGTTTTGTCAGAATAGATGTCAACATTTTGTATGTAGTGGGAAGATATGTAATTGGTCTGCAGTTTTATTTTTACCTTTGTGACACCATTCTTGGGTTTAAGGAAGGTAATTCATTTGTTGATGTTTATTTCACCAGACTTGTAGATTCCATTTATGTACTTGAGGTGAAGTTTTGTTTTCCATATCGACATACTTTGTTTAATGAAATTGATGATGACGGATGATACCTTGTGTATATTTAAAGACTTGAACATTCAGGAGTGGGGTACTAGTATTGAATGCCTTACGATAATCTATCCAGAAAGTACTGAGATTTTTCTTTGTATTGAAGCAGTTTGTCAACATCATCCGGTCGCAATATCTTTTATTTCTTTCATTTCAGCATTTGTCAAACCGTTATTTTTCATGATGTACCTTCTTACGATGGTCAGTTTATTTTCGCAAATCTTATATGTTTGGCGAGTGTTGCTTTTCTGAGGTTTGTGCAATGCTTTATAGAATGCAGTTATAACGAGTTTTACTCCTCACGAGACCATTTTGTCTTTTCTTTTTTTTAAATTAATGGTTGTGTATCTAGTTGGAGAAATCGCAGTGTCATCATTGGGATTATCCCAGTTGTGGGGACATGAATATTCATTAATTTTGTAGGAGATTTTTCCTATGACAGATTTTTCGACCTTAGGTAGGTTCTCTCCTGAGGGACGGGCTCTCTGTTTATCTACGGGAAGAACCATACTGGACATTTTGGTTTCACTTTTAGTTCTGATATTATTCCAACGAGTGACACACGGATCCAAAAGTCCATAAAAAAATCGCCTGGCACATTGTGCAACAGTCTTTTACAGACAGAGTTCCGAAGCCTGTAGGGGATCGTTCACGACCTCATAACGCAGCACCTACTCAATCTTCGGCACCATTATCA
This sequence comes from Acanthosepion esculentum, assembly GCA_964036315.1. NCBI lineage: Eukaryota > Metazoa > Mollusca > Cephalopoda > Sepiida > Sepiidae > Acanthosepion > Acanthosepion esculentum. The sequence continues at coordinate 59,281,128 of OZ038478.1, forward strand.
CTATGAGTTGCAGGTTGTTATTTGGAATTCTCCTACTAGATTAAGTTGCCAAGTGCCAATAAAGCGATTGGAATTCAAAAAGAATGACGTTGGAAAAAGACATTGGAAAAAGAATCTAATCAACGAAACAAAACATTATTATACTAGTGTATTATGTTTAAATATTACATTATTGTTGTATAGGAATAAAATGTCATTGCCGACCCTGTAGTTTGAACACAGATCACCAGTGAGCAAACATGGACGATTCCACTATTAAGTAAGTAGTCCACGTGATCGTAAAGGAAACGTATACATGGGAATTAGTGTGACATCTAAGTGATCGCGATTCTCTCTACTAGGGCACCTCGACGTGGTGTAATGGTTAGAAAGCTTATCTTGCTAGATCAATTATTAAGAGTAGTGAGTTCGATCCGCACTGGGTTCCCCATACATTTGGCTTTGTGCCACATCTAAGCCACGCATAGAAAATCACACGGGGTGCATTTTGTAGGTCCCCTGAAAGTATGTGGTGTATGGAGGATTGATTGGTGCCGGATGAGATTTTGTGGTGAATGTGCAAATTGTAATGAGTGAATGGCCGTGAATCAGATGAGCTAGGTATAAGATAGTTAATGAAGACCAGCCTCACCAATTTCCCCTCTTTTTCGGCCTTCTGCCAAAATTGTAAATTTTTACAATTAAATCAACTCCATTGTCTATACTATATCTCTATACTGATCATTATACGAATTACTATTTAGCGATTACTATTTGAACAAGTATTATTAGTGCGAGTATTATCTGAAGGCGTTACTACTACTACCAGTATCTGAGTTTATAAAGTCTCGTCTACAACGAGAATTTCGGAAATGATAACGAGCATTCGTTGACCTAACAAAAGTTACAACGAGTGAGCTGTTCTAACATCACAAAAATTATATATTTATAATCACGAAAAAAAGAGATTGTTATTTTTTATTTTATTCATTTATTTATTTATTTTTACTGGTGTTGCTACTGCTCCTTTGAATCATATTACTTGTTAATTAATTAATTAATATATATATATATATATATATATATATATATATATATATATATATATATGTATATATATATATGTAAATATATATATATATATGTAAATATATATATATATATATATATATATATGTAAATATATATATATATATATATGTAAATATATATATATATATATATATATATATATATATATATATATATACATATATATATATATATATATATATATATATATTATTACTTTTGGTACCATCATTTGTCTTTTTAACGAAATTAATTGTCAAATAAATCTAATGGAAAACAAGTTAACATTTGCATAATAAATTTTAAAATTCAAACGAAGGAGAACGTATTACTACTGTGAAAATAAAGAAAAAGAAAATAGTAATAATGTTTACTATTTTGTAAGTTAATATGATAAAGTGAAACATCCCTGCAAATTGGAAAAATGGATATGTTTTACATTATTTATCTCAGTATATTTTTAAAACAAAAAGATTATTGATAACTTATTAGTTTACATAAAACTATATATGCATATAATTATTCCTCCGTTCCTTCATTTGTTCGTCCATCTATATATTCAGTTAATTATTCACTGAACTAGTCGAAAATATTATCTACAACTGTTGTCGTAGGCTTTCTAAGAAAAATATCGTAGTTTTTTCTAAGAATAATAATTTGTAATTTATCATAGTCTTTGTAAAGAATATTTGAATAATACAAATAAGAAAACTAGTTAAATCAATCAAGATCATTAAGAGCGAACCAGAGAAATTAAACAAATAAAATAATAATAATAATAATAAGTAGACGTAAAATTAATATTTACGTTAAAATAGTACTAAAAATAGTGGGTACACGTGTTTACTTCGTTATCCCAGTTGTATTATTTTCTTAAACATTGAAATTAGTAGCAACCTATATATATATATATATATATATATATATATATATATATATATATATATATATATATATATATATATGAATGAGAGAAAGAGCGTGTAAAAGGAAGTTAAATTCACCAATATTCCCGTATACAAAACGAAGAGAAGAAAACAAAATTGAAAACAATGGGAATATCATATAAAACCGAACCCTCTGAAGAACGGAAATCTTACCAGAACACTTCGAAGTCGGGTAAAATTAATATTTAAAAGTTAATTAACCTTATATCTATCTATCTATCTATCTATCTATATATATATATATATATATATATATATATATATATATATATATATATTGGCAATTTTTTGTTTGGACTTTTCACTTATTTATTCATTTCATAGATTACCTGGAGTTTGCTTGGAAACATACATGCTAAGTACACTGGAGTCGCTTTAACGCAAAAATTCCGCGTCAATTACAAGAATAGCAGCAAAAACAACGTATGAATGCTAATGATACATCCCCCTCTCAAATGCCAGAATGATACTAACACAGACAAACAGTTATATAAATCAGATGCGGTCAAAAATGGCAAAGATTTTTTCATTGCCGAGGCTGTGCCCCGGCAATGTTAGACCCAACAGTAGAATGGCCCAAATCAAGTCATAATCAGACCTGTTCTGACCAGTAAACCTGAGCAAGAGAAAGAGATAGGAAGGAGGGGTAGGAAGAGTGGTTTAAGGACACGGGAAGATCTTTGCTCTCCACCCAGACTTTATTCTGATCATTTTCAGTAATTACTGATGATAGGCCAGCCCTTATAATCTCCCAACTTCTTACCCTAAGGGCGACGATCATCGTTCCTCATCAGCGTGCTGTGGCATCCCGTTCCCCTGTCCTATACTCAACCACATCTCCTTTTTACTCTGCCAATCAGCATCTAACCCAAACCCTGTACGGCAAAGCCTTGCTTTCGAACAAAGGTGAGTTGAGCTTTAAATATAACGCCTTTGGCGATGTCATTACAAAGATAACTCATGACGCAGTCAGGGTGGGAGAGATCGTAGAGGCAAAAGGTGTTTAGGGGAGTGTTTAGGGAAAAGGACAGTCTGGGAGAAGATAGAGAAAGAGTGGTCAAGAGGAAAGAAGAGGTTGACATTAAGGGTCGGACTGACGAAAATTATGTGGACAGGAAAAGAATATTTGCCAAAAGAATAAAGGAGAAAGTGGGAGAGGGAAACAGAGAGAGAGAGAGAGAAAGAGAGAGGGAGTCTGCAAACGGAATTATAGACAACGACAAAAGGAAAAAAGGGGAGAAAAAAAACACGAGTAAATAAGAAAATGAGAAAATGAGGGAAATAAAGAATAGTAAAAAGAAACAGTGAAATATAATTTGGATAAGAAGTGAAAGGAAAGGAAAGTAAAGAATGTGGGATACTGAGCAAAAGAAAGAATATGCAAGAGACACCAATGACGGAGATAGTAAAAGAAAATAAAAAAAACGATGCTTAAAAAGTATGTGTGTGTGTGTGTGTGTGTGTGTGTGTGTGTGTGTGTGTGTGTGTGTGTGTGTGTGTGTGAATAAAATAAAAAGTCAAAGTTATATTGAAAGAAATAAAGAATAGTAAAGAAACCTGGAAAATATATATATTTCTATGTAAAGGACTGGTGCCACAAGGTAGATATTTCGATCAATTCATAGATATGAATTACATGGTTAGCTCACTACATACAGTGTAACCCGGATATAAGAGACCCGGATATAAGAAAACCCGGATATAAGAGAGATTGTCTCTGGTCCCAAATTAGAGCCATACTTACCTAAACAAAATAGACCAAACCCGGATATGAGAGAAACCCAGATATAAGATACTTCTTATCCGGTCCCGACAACTCTCTTATATCCGGGTTACACTATATATATATATATATATATATATATATATATATATATATATATATATATATATATATATATATATATATATAGACAGGCAGGTAGGCATACATGCTTACGGCCATGTCACGTTGAAACACGGGTTCCCATAAGATGAGCGAAGTTAAGCGACATTGAGCCTGCTCAGTACCTAGATTGGTGACCGCTTGAGAATACCATCTGCTGTAAGATCGGATGTACGGTTAATGTTTTTACGGGTTTCGAGTGTAAGGCGTAAAAATGATATTTTTACACTCCTGGTGGTATATAAGATATTATACTTATATATTTAATATATTTTCTGTTTATACGTTTTTTTAATAGATACAATTTATTTAAATAAATGTTCTTGGGTTTTTTTATTAAACAGTAGTAATTACATTTACGGCCTGAATGATCGAGAAATTTCATAGAAAATATTCGTTTTCCAACAGGAATCGAAGTTGTGCCTTATACGGTACCGTCATTTGATCTGATCTGCTATACCAATTATCCATAGAGAAGCGTCTGGTTAGGAAAGTCTAAATTAATGAATAGCACAAACATTGAAGTCGACGAACAACAACAAGGAAGAGATAAAGTGAAAGATTTGGAAAAATGTCAAAAAGTAAGTGGAAAACGAAGGAATGACACGAAGAAGGATGGAGAAACGACAAGAAGAAAGAGGAAAGGTGAATAAGAAGGAAAATGAAGTATAAGGAGAACAAGGGAAGAGGAATGCTAAGAGGAAGGACAGCAAGGAGGAGGACGATCAAGAAGAAGAATGGAGAAGGAAAGAAGGACAAGAAGAAGAAAGGACAGCAAGAAGGATGAGCCAGAATAATAAGGAAGGAAGAAAGACAGACATAAAGAGGAGAAAGAAGGAGAAAGGGCAAGGAGGAGGAGGAGGAAGAAGAAGAAGAAAAGGAGGAAGGGCAAATGAACAAGAGTGACAGAAAAAGAAAAAAGAGAAGGAGAAGGACGTCCAAGAAGATGGTAGTAGGAAAATAAAGAAGAAGAAGGAAGTTCAGGATACATGCATGAGAAAGGACAAAATGAAGATGGAACAAGGACAAAGAGAAGAGGTATATAAGAGGGAAGAATAATAAGAAGAGATAACAAGTAAAAACAGAGAAGTCAAAAAGAAGAAAGGCATGAAGGCGAAAGGAAAAGAAGGAGCAAGGGCCAAAAGAAGGAGGAGGCGTAAGAAGTAAGAAAATGAAGGGAAAAGAAAGTCAAGAAAGGACAAGGAGAAACATGAAAGTCAAGAAAAAGAAAGGTGAAAAGTTAAATGAAGGAGGAGGAGGCGGAAGGTGGAGGAAGGACAAGATGAACTACAAAAGGAAGAACGAGGAATGGTGGCAAGTTAAATAAGGCTGAAATGATAAGTGCGTATATTTCTGTAGAATGCGTTAGGGCAAAAGATCTTATATATATATATATATTGACAAGAAGAAGCAAGAATACAAGACGTAAGTAAAAAGAACAAAACGCGCAGATAAACAAATCAAAGGAGAAGAAAAAGAAAAAGAATATGAATCGAATCAAAAATAGGAAAAAGTGTGAAAGAAAAAAAGAGGAAGGAAGAGATTATGATGGGAAATCTGGAATAAGAATAACGCCAGTGTTGGAAATCATATCCCGAGGTGAAATCCCAAGCTGGAAGGGGAGAATTTGGAAAAGGGTAAATAAACTCATGCACAATCATTTCCTTCTCACTGCAATGTTCCAGTTGTTTGGATAAAAATAACCATTTACTTAGAGTTCAAGGCGCGAACAAACCTAGCCTGTCTGTAAATGAGCAAAATGCAATCCAATTATGAATTTCGGGCCTAGCTGCAAGATGTTTTAGATACATCGCAGTACATTTGAATTTACGTAGCAATAAAATATCAATATAGCACCTATTCTATTGATATTTAAAAGTTTAGCTTCACTATAATTCAAGGCTCAAAGGCCGCTCAAGGTAGAGTGAAACCGTTGTAAAGGAGGGAAAATGAAGAAGCATATTATGATGATATGTATGATAAATAACAGTTGAACCGGGATTTGAAGAGCTTAAAATTGTAGTGGTCAGAGAAGCACCCTCACGGAAGCTTGTTCCACATAATAACCGTTCTGGGGAAGAAGCTGTCTGAGAGAGACGTACTCTTTCTCAAAGGAACCCTGAGAGACAGAGGATGATTTGATATCTTAAACAAGGCATGGCGGGTATGTTGGCTTTGGAATTGCGGCGGCAATCGTTCGGTCAAAAGATGCAAAGAGGTGAGTGCACGTCGACGTCGGATGCGGTCAGTGACACGCCAGAGCTGCGTAACTGGACGCCGACGACCACCACCATGCAGAGCCGAGTGGCCGACTGGCAGACACTTTCTCGTCTGTTTGCTACCCTCATTATTTTTACAAAAACAGGCGCATGCCAGTAAAAAGGACGCCTTGTCCCACGAAGTCAGTCCGTTGTCAGATAAAGTTTCTCGACGGAAGTAAAATAAGAAAGTCTGAACTGCTGAGACTAATGAATGTAGCTCGTCTGAACATTTGCCATAGTAGTCGTGATAGAATAGTGAGAGACTAGCAAGGTTTCGTCTGTGGGTTGCAGAGTGGAAAATAATTCGTCAGCCACAAGGCCACGTAAACTCTGTCGTACTCTGTCAAGGGTGGACAGTGTGGACTTCACAGCACCAGTCTTGGCTATATTTGGGGTATCAAGTGAAAAGCAAATATATTGAAATATTAAATCTATATAAACAGGTGTCCATATTTTTTTTATATTCAATATATCTATATTATTGTTTCGATATATCTATATTATTGTTTGAATTTGTTCTTGTGTTGCCTGTTCATATTCGTTGTTGATGAATTAGCACATATTCTTTCACTGACTGGCATTACAGGGTCAAAATAATAAATAATAAATATTCAATATCATAAAAAAATTATGGACACCTGAAGATTGTGAGTGAATACTTGTCTGAAACGTTGTGTCTATAATAATTGAGATGCGATCACTAGTTCGAATAAATTAAAGTACTGGCGATTCGACAACTCAAAAAATGAAATATAAATTTAAACAGGGCGAGATAAAGAGAAACGCGTTTTCGTTACAAATCATTTCATTTCTCGATTCACTTGGTTTCCGGTAAAATTTTAAGTATAAATTGTCCTTGAGTACCCTTAGCTTTCATAAGCAATTATTCAAGAGATTTGGTCGATAATGATGTGACAATATATATATATAAAAAACCCATTAAAATGATATAGCACAAGAAATCAATATATATATATATATATATATATATATATATATATATATATATATATATATATATATATATATATGATATAGCACAAGAAATCAATATATATATATATATATATATATATATATATATATATATATATATATATATATATATATTGATTTCTTGTGCTATATCATTTTAATGGGTTTTTTTAACGTGCCATGTCTTATTTTTAAGTATCTATTTTATTTAATGCGATTTTCAGTACAATTTTCATCGGAAACCAGGAGTTTGCCTGAAATATAGAAAATTAATCGAAAAGAAAGATCGTTGTTCTTTATTCAAACCTGTTTTATTTCGCTCTCTCTCTCTCATATATATATATATATATATATATATATATATATATATATATATATATATATATATATATATATATATATATACAAGTTTAATTAAAAACGACAGACAAGGTACTACGGTTAAGTTTTTTATTTCATTTTTTCTTGTGTACGAACAAGAGCTTTCTTTGCTGGACAAAGGCTGTGTAAGAACTGTCCAAATGTTTTATTTTTCCGAGCGCTTTCGGCTATATCTTTAGCCATTATCAAGGATGATTTGATTTTTCTGCTTAATTGAGTGTGTGCATTATGCATATGTCTTAGTGTATAGTAGTGGTGTTTTAATTTCCAGATACGGTTAGCACGTTGTGGCTTTGTTCGTAGTTAATATTGTTACGGGTAGGCTTTTTCTTTTTTATTATTAAAGCCTTCATTATTTTTAACCTTTTTTTACAGGTAGAAGCAATTAATATATTTGTGTTTTCTACTAGTATATTTCTAATGGAGTCTGGTAAATTTTTGTGTGTGTTTAAATGGGTTCTAATGGAGCTGTGATCGGATAGGTGTAACGTAAGATATATCTATATATATATATATATATATATATATATATGTGTGTGTGTGTGTGTGTGTGTGTGTGTGTGTGTGTGTGTTTGTGTGTGTATTACAATTAATGAGATCCAAACGAATTACTTCATACAGATTATCATTTCGTCTATGGGAAAGTAGTTTTCCCTGGTCTTATCAATGCAAATACATTTACTAAAATGAATAATTTCTCAGGTTTCTTCACAGGATATTTGAAAGGCAAAGGAAGGAAAGAACGAAAAGCGAAAAAAAGGAAAGAATAAAAGGAGAGGGAGTAAGAATTGGCCTATAATAGAGGAGGGAGTTATATGGATAAAGAGGATTAAGGGACCTAAGGTGGTTGTGGTTGATTTGGGTACAGATAAACGCGACGATTGAAAATGAACACTGACATAAATTTAACCTATCAACACATGTGCAAGGAAGAAGAATGAAGAAAAATTACTATGAAACATTTTAGAGAGGAGCGTAAAATTACTATAGAATGGGAGTAAGAATTTAAAATTAATACTTAAAAAAAATGTTAATATTAATCAATTCAATACTACATTTTTAACTTTATAGTAAAAGTTACAGTAAAAAAAATTAAGTAAATTATTAATATATTAATTTCATTTAAATATAACCAATCTCATTATATTAATATAATATTAGTAAATTTTCATATACTAAGTTTATAATTTAAATTATATAATATTTATATTAATTATTTAAAAATTCCGTAAAAGATTAAATTTTAATTCAATATATAAAATAATTTATTATAATAAAAACAATTAAATATAGTGGAAAATTCCCTAAATAGAAAACATGTAACAGGGAGAGAAATATTAAGATATAGAAGGAAATTCCACATTTCGAAATCAATTTCACATATAGAAAAAAATTTACATATAGGGAAGATATCGGAATAGAAAAGAATCACATATAAAAATATAAATGAAAAAGAAGAGTGCTAGGTTTGGCTGATACTATGTTAGTTGAAATTTGTTCCTGTGGCGACACTTGGAGTGTGGCGTTGAAATAATATTATGTGAGTTGGAATTTTTTCCTATGGCGACACTTGGAAACCATTCCTTTTGTTTAGTAGAATATCTTGATTCTTAAATTTAATGATTTTAATTTTCTCCTCCAAACATAAATTACATCCACCCTTCAAGAGTCCGAGCAAAACCTATAAATTCACAGTCAGTTTGAGGGTTCAATTCCCAAAATTTTTGTGAGAGAGTAGTTTGTTGTTTTGGTCTTCGGTTGGAAAAAGTGTGTCTATGGTTATAAAGTCTTTTTTCCATTCCCTGCAGAAATCCCAATATAAACTTGGTGGTTTCATTTATTTTCTTTACGGTAAATGGTGGCTTGATAAATAACATTAGATGCTCTACATTTTCTCTCAACTGGGTAATGGTTGCTATTTCTACAATTACAAGGTGGAGGTTATTAGAATTCATGTTGATACCATTGAATTTGTTAAGGATATACTTCTTGTGGGAGTCAGTTACTCTAAATATGTTGTAAGTACATTAATAACTTATTTTAATAGTTTTTCTATTGAAGATCTTACCTTGGGGTTTGTTATTCTGAAAATGTGTGTTTATATATATATATATGACTGTGTATTTGGGAAAGTAATTCCTCTTTTATACAAGTTTCATTGAAGAAGACTTACCAGGCACTACATTTAAGCTTTTTATTTAATTTGAATTGCATTCGTACAAGTTATTTCCTTTCTGGACATACAGTGTGTAAAAACTGTTCAAATGATATGTGGGCTTGAGCGCTTTCGGCTAATCTAGTAGCCATTATTAAGGATGAATTTTCTATTTTTATTTGTTTATTTTTTATAAGAGAAAAGCAGGACTGCGTGTACGATATGAGCGATTCCAATAAAGATTCGAACGGGGTTTGATAATGTCCTTTTCCATTCTCATATTCATAACACGCCTACTTCACCCCCTATTTGAGTATCTATATCAGTACCTACACCACTATTTACGCAGATAAGACTACGTATTTAAATTTTTCAGACTGCTATAATTTCCGTGTAATGAGTCCACAAAAAATGTTCGATAACATTTTGAGGAATTTTATTTTCATTCTAAAATAACCTTTAGTGCTTTAAAGATAATCATTTTAGAATTGTAAATAAATATATTTTTAAAATAAGTGAAACAAATAGATAAAGGATAAAAGCAAGGATAAAAAGAAGAAACCTACTGTAAAGTAGAGGATCAAAAATATAACAAAAAAGGATTCACCGGTGTCGTTCTTCAGAGTCAATCGATGATTATAATTAATATTTATATGAATAACGAGCAGCATGGCCCGGCGTTGCCCGTGCTTGATTCAAAAATCGTACGACTCATACAGCAATCGCTATCACTTGACTTAAAATATTTTTGCCCTGCCCTTTGCCGTACTGATGTTGCTACATGCCTTACTTCTCACACTGCGAATTATTTCTAAGCTCTATACTAAATATTAAATCTGTTACGAAAAAAGAACTAAACAAAATGAACACAAAACGATGAGCTTTAAAAAAGGACTCGTAACTGGAAAAACCGAATGAAAAAAGAATGTTAACAACAAATACTTTTTCACACCCAACCGAGTTCTCCGGAATCAGAATCAACGTTGAGTTTAAGCAAGCGGATGAGCCAATTGGAATAAAGTGCCATGCAGATTTAAATTTTTCCCACTTGTGACGAATGCAGCTATTGTTTTTTTTTGCATGCTAGTTAACATTCGTGTCAGTCAGCTCTTGGCTCTCACGCTGACCAATAGAATCTTCCTGCCTATTCGTGACAGCCAGCTATAGGCTCTCACTCTGGCCAGTAGAAAATGGCCGCAAACTACATGATAACTGCCGTAGAAGCATGAAAAAATCGATTATTTCCACTATCGGTGGGAGTTGGAAATGCAAAGTCGGTCTTGGCCTTCCCGCTAACTTGGAGCATGTGCATGTAAATTTTGGTGCAAATCCGTCGGAAATTGCGACCGTGCATTCGTTACACACACAAACACATCCTGCATTTTATAGATAGAGATTTATAATGTTGGATTTTTTTCTCGCAGACGAAGTAAAGATATTAGGCCAAAGAGCACATAGCATTTTAGCAACAAGAGTTTTTTTAAGAAAATGGACACATATTTAGAATTTAATGAGGATTTTTATTGATTAATTGATTTCTTTTTTTTTACAGTTTATCAACCATTCGCAGGTTATTTAACGCCAGAAAATCTTTAAAGAGATTTTTTCTGTCCATTTCTATTATACGTAGCTCTCGTTTCTACTGAAGTAAACCGATCAACGGCGAACACAGACAAAGTTACTGGTAATTTCTGAAGTTGATTTAAAAAAGACAGAACTCCATCGAACTGTGACAGTGGCGGCAATTTTAGAGAAGTATGATACACGTCGTACAATGTCAACATTTTAGAAAATTATTGTCAGGTTATATAAAACAGGCGAGCGATTTAGAGGAACGCTTTATAATTTGTAAATATTTGGGATCACAGAAAGTCAAATGTATTTCATGCGTAAGGATGGGAGTTTAGAAAGGTAACATCTTTTCCAGAGCATTAAGAAATTGGTTGTTTAAAATGTTTTATTTACAAGGCAATTTGAAGCGTATAAAACTGCTTATTTAAGATTTACTGTTCATAAGACGAGTTATTTAAATCATACTATGTATAAGACTGCTTATTTAAGGTGTAAAATTCATAAGACCGGTTATTTAAAGTGTAATTTTTGCGAAGGCTGGCAATTTAGAGTGTATCATGTATACGATTGTTTATTTAAATAGTGCTCTGTCTAATACCGATCATTTAAAATTTACTAATTATTACTACTGTATCACATAAAACTGTCGGATATACGAGGATTCATTATTTGGTTCTATCGATCAGTTGTGCAGTGTGCAATGTTATATTGTAAATCTATTTAATTTTCAAACGTTTTGATAATAATAAAATTGCATTTATCGCCTCTGGAAATATATTGTCTGTCGTGTAATCGATAGAACCAAGTTCGAATTTGAGTCGGATTCGTTACATTCACTTACGCGCAAATACCCATGGGTTGGTGCAAATCCATCACCTCCCCGCCTATGGATTAAATAGCTATATTGGTATCTGGTAAAATATTGTTATGCTAAGAAAACTGCTTGTGCAATATTCACTTGCAAAGAAATTGTTAAAATCCAAAATATATTTTGCCTTTAAATAATCCACAAAGTGACGAAAAACCGTAAAAAAAAATCAGTCGATTAAAAGTCATAATTTAGATGAATCTCCAAGTATTACTGATATATTTAGAAATAATCAATAGAGATCTCCTCTTGTTTTATTACACTCCTCTGTATGAGAGCTATTTCTGTTTACTGGGACTATAGAAGGACACTGTACATGGAACCTTGTATTCTCAGTTGAATAAAGCTTTCTTAAAGCCTACACCTGCGTACTTTTGCCATTACAATGGTATTTAGAAAATGAACTGTTAAATAGCTTAAAGTAGTTTAAGATGAGAATATGAAAACAACGCTCAAACAAACAAACATGTGAAAGACTGAGTACAACAACTCAATCGTTTCAGTAAAGCTTGAAGTTCCTTCTCCACAGTTTCGCATCATTTAATCTCGTTCGGACATTAAAGTTAAGCAACATTGAGCGTGGCCAGTATTTAGATGAGGGACTGCTTGAAAACACCGAGTACTGAAAGTAATCTTATAATCCAAAATAAGCTTCGGCCACAGAGTATAAATTAATTCAACCAAATTCACGTCATTTTGACAAAGTGAAAAACTGGACAGATTCCGAACGAACTGACAAAAAATCGGATTTAATTTCGCTCACAGCCAAATCAGTAGCGACCGATTTCTGAAAATAGTCATTAAGAAAAGAAAGAACTTCTTTTTTCATAAGCATGAATATAATTATTAATATAATATTATTCTGATTAAAACAAGGCTCTTTTAATTGAACTAAAGTGTTTATAATTTTACATATCGACATTTCTCCGTTTCATGTGATGTAATCAAATATTTCTGAGTTCAGACGGTCGCTATTTCAAGTCAAAATGGCGCGGTACAGAAGAGTTTGGCGAATGTCGGAGAGGTAGAGAAAGAGAGTCCGTTAGAAAAAAAAATCCAGTTTATAATTTGCTTTCGTCGTCACTCTAGGAGACGCAGTTGTGAACAACGGCCTCCTCCTTGGCATCTCTCTATCATCACCAAGACCAACGTTGCCTCAGCTCACATCAAAGGGTTGACGGTAGGCATCGTGGCTTCGGGGGTCTACGTAAATTATCCAATGGCCGGCACGCAGATTCCCTGCTTTATAGCCAAGTATTTAGTGACCTTCTTTCTTCGTCATCTAAATTTGACCCGGGGCACCTGTTCTGTTCGAAAACTCATTCGGTTCCTGTAAGCCGTCCGACAAAACCTCTCGTAGAAAAGTTCTCAGCCGCAATTTTCTCTACGTGTAGATGTGAAGACAACGTACGGATTGTAGCGTCTACAAAGATTATTCGGATTTGCTAATATACTCAAAGGACTTTGTATATTTGTGATTTTAGCAAAATTACTCATGTTTTTTTTAATCCTAACGTTGTCGATAGGAAGCTATATTTAAAAGTTAATTCCAGAAAAATAAATGCGTAGGTTTTTTCTATAGATATTTCTTTACAATAATGGAAGAATATTACAGAATAATAGGCACAAGTTATGCGGATATGTATAAAAGATAAACAAGTTATGCGGATATGTATAAAAGATAAACAAGTTATGCGGATATGTATAAAACATAAACGATTAATCTTAGACTATTAACACTTAACATTGTTGTGATTGGGGAAGCAATCCTCTTGAGCGTCGGTCTCATTTGAGCGTCGGTTTCACTTGAGCGTCGGTCTCACTTGAGCGTCGGTTTCACTTGAGCGTCGGTTTCACTTGAGCGTCGGTCTCACTTGAGCGTCGGTTTCACTTGAGCGTCGGTCTCACTTGAGCGTCGGTTCGTGAGATGAAGCTGCTCGAGTTGGACTTGCATCTCAACAAAGGAATAGGAATTTAATTAGGGTGGTTCGCTAAAATGTTTGTGGTATGGTCGGTCTAAGCCATGAAAGAACTGATAGAACTAAGGAATCTAGTTCACCTGACAACTTTCAATGGAAATAGCAATAGAGCACTGAGATGCTTGTAACGTCTCGCCACCGAGAAAAGGGGTTATGGGGTAGAAAATAATTCGACATCCGCAAGGACGCGAAAAATTATCGATTGTAGAAACTGAAGACTGTGCAGCTCCTGCACATCTATAACAGCAGTACTCCATTTTAGGCCTGCTCTAGATCTTATAAATGTAGCTTATAGCAGCAGAAGATGTACAGAAAACCGACCATTTTTCCAGCATCTTTAGCGATGGGTCGTATGTATGTGTTCCACTTGTGGTCTGGGCTGAGTTTAAGTCCCCCAAAAAGGCGCTCAAGCACGGGGCCTCTCTGAGAGGACATCTGTGAAATTCTGGGTGAGATCACGGAAGGTGGAATGTGACTTTTTTTTTTTGAGGCATTAAATGTGAACAGCTAGTTTCCCCCTTCACTGAGCTCTTAACGTTAAATCAGAGGAGAGATCAGCCCCGAAACTCTAGTCATCTCGAGTTTTGGAGGTGCACCCATATGTCATGGTATCATCAGCATAGATATTCACAAATCATCGTAGTATAAGGTAATCAAATAGTATTTTCCTTAAACGCGACGTTGCCTCGCTCTGTTTTTTTTTTTTTACAAATACTTTCACGGTAATTGCTCCGATGAGCTGCTTTCGCTGGTTCCTAGGCCTCATGAATTTAAACGTCCTACGAGGCTGGCATCCCGTTCCCACCCCTTCACCGTTGAAACTGTTAGATGTAGACGTCTCTTCTACTCCAATAGCTTCATGTCTCGCACATCTCGCCTGTGGAACTCCCTTCCTTATTCCTGTTTCCCTGACAAATACAATCTCCAACTATTTAAGTGTAACGTCAATTGACATCTCCAGTTGCCTTGATCTATCCACTTCCCTTCTCCACATCCTTTCACCTTTCATTCCTATCTGCTCTCGCTCCAAATCTTCTGTAACCCCCTTGCCTTGATCGATCCACTATCTTTCTCCACATCCTCTCCTTTACCACTCCTATCTGCTCTTCCTCCAAACCTTCTGTAACCCCTTGCGTGCTAGTGGCTTCCAGCCTTGCTTGGGGTGATAAGCTTAAAAAAAAACCCCAAAAAAAAACGGATGTTTCGGTTGTTCTTCAATCAATATTAAACACATAGTTCTATATTTTTGGTAATACTTCCGCTAATTCCTAACCACTGATATAGTCCTCTTACTTTTTTATGTGACATGTTCTTTAGTCGCGTAAAACTTATATAGGAAAAGTTTCAATACGCCTTTTTCGACGCAAACTGAACACCACTTGATTTTTGTGACCATATTTGTATCCCACTGATAGTACAACAAAGAAACTTCTAGGCTAATTGAACCGTAAAAATTTCCTTCCGTTTTATGTCACCCTTCGAGTTCCCAATTCTAATTCGTGCTCTGCAAATCCGCTGACGTGACACAACAGTTAGATATCAAATAAATGTAACAGACGGGGGAGTAAATAAGTGGTGCTTTCTTGTTTCTTGACAATAATGACACATAAGATTGTGCAAAACTATATTTCCTTCCTATTCCATTGGTAAGAAATTTCTTCCCAAGTATCGCTACTTCGTGGAACAGAGAGCAGCGTGGACGCTTCCCCGAGTCCTGCAAGCCTGACCTCTTCAAGTCTACCGTCAAACATTATCTATCCTCTCTATCCTCATAATGGTCATTTCTCCTTCTCATGTTCATATCAAACACCTCATTCAGTACGCCTCTAACTTGAGGGAATCTTGAGCCTTGTATTGAATGAATATTATTTTTTTTTAAATTTAGTTTGATGCTGTCAAAATCTTTTAGTCTGGCCCTCAACCGAACAGTAGCAAGAGATGTCATCCAAGTAGTTGTAACAAGGATGTAACACAGAGTTTGTTTTCAGTGTAAATTTGTGTGTCGAACCTTTTGCTCAAGCAAATATCAACTGAAAACTTTAAGTGAAATGTTCGTTGTCTAAATCAGCAAATTCGGTTTTGTTTAGAATGCCAAGTAAGCCTGGGTGTGCGCGTGGTGCAATGGATAATGGCTCATAATTGTTAATCGGAGTGCAAATTTCCAATTCCAGTTGGGTTTGTCATATTCATTTGCGCGTAAATACCACTGTGAACGGTATGAACCCACCTCTTCTTCCCACTCCCCAGATATGGGTTAATTAATAAGACTTGTATCACTAAATCATTATTATTAGGTTGGTGCAAAAATAATGTCGTTTTCTCACATGAAGTTGAACGTCAAAAAACGACATTATTTTTGCACCAACCTAATATCTAAAAAAATATATCTTACAAACAGAAAATGTTTCTGGTTTTAAATAACTAGAACTCTGTTCTCCGATTAACAATTCTGAGCCATTATCTGTTACACCACACGCAGATCCAAGCTTACAACATCTGGTATTCCTAAGAGGTCACCCATTTGGACATTGACCTGGTTCGATATTGTTTAATTTCAGTGATCATACAGGAAGTGGCCATACTCTGAATTTATCTTTTACCACAAGAAACTCTCCTAGTAATGTTAAGTGGACTTACCCACGCGTTGCCCGAGTAATTCTGATTGACACGCTTCTCTTCTTGCTCTCTTCTTGATCTTCTCTATTGCTGACTCATGTCGTGTTCTGCAGCTCTGTCTTCTTGGCAACACTGACTATGCGGTAATATCTGTAAACATCTCTTTCCACACTTCCACCAACCAAGAACAGCCTACCAACAGAATATATTTCTGTTATCAACGAGTTGATTGGGATTCATTCCGTGACATTATTCGTGACGTTCCTTCGAACCATCCTAATAAAAAATGCGCCTCTGAGGTCTCCTCCTGGGAAAAAGCCGGCATTGAAGCTTTCATTCCAGCATGGAAATACCAAGTGAAACTACGTTCATCTCCTTGGTTCTCACCTGCATGCTCGCCCGCTATAGCCCACAGCAATCTCTTCTTCCGGCTGTACCAGAGTGACATGTCTGATTGCAACGGACATCTTTGTTTCTGCTCGTAATGAGTGCAAGCGTGTCCACAAAGAAGTTACTGTATGCTGATAGAATGAAACAATGTAGTCTCTCAGAAGTTCGGTTCTAGCGACTAATGGCGACACTGCAAATAACAAATCTTCAATAACTGACATCTACAGCAGATAATGTTGAATGCTTTGCTCTTCCAACACCACATTCGACTAATCTGGAGTACCCACACCTGATTTCCCTCCAAGAACGGAGACTCTACTGAGTGATATGTGCATAACTGGTTTTCAAACTAGACACCCAAAAGGCAATCGGAGGTGACAGGATCCCAGTCGTCGTTCTAAAGAAATGTGCCGCGAGCTGGCTCTAGTCCTCTCCAAACTCAATAACAATTGCCTCACTGCTTCCAGTTTTCTAGTTTGTCCTTCTCTGTAGTTCCTGTTTTTAAGAATTCTGGAAAACCTTCTGATCTCTCAAATTAATGCCCTATTAATCTCTTACCAGTTTTAGCAAAGTATTCGAGGCTCTAAACAATCCTTAAGTGGTTAAGCAGCTTACTTCTCACGACCTCCTCGACGACAAACAATAGGTCTTCCGTTTCGCCAGGTCTACCGCTGATATGTTAACGCCATTACTGAATGCTCTTGATAATAAAGGTGAATCTCGAGCTGTGGCTTTAGATATCTCGAAGGCGTTTGACAGGGTTTGGCACTTCTACGCCGGCTCCATGCTACGGTATTACAGGACGATTGCCTGACTTAATCCAATCCTTCCTATCAAAGTGTGAGATGAAGGTCGTTTTGAACGGGATCGCTTCCAGATCCCGTCACACGAACGCTGATGCTATTGAAAAGAACCTCCGACCAGTGGTTAACTGGCGCAGTAAATAGCTTGTAAATTTGAATGCATCCAAAACAAAACTGCTCTCATTTAACTACCGTAGGGAAACTTTTGTGTTGATGCTAGACTCCTGATGAGTAACACATTGAGCCTTGTTGGCCTCGTGTTTTCAGCTGACTTGAAGTGGAGAAACTACATTGAATTACTAGCTGCATTTACTGCAAGGAAAGTTGGGTCACTTTGTTATGCCAGAAAATTTTCTCATCAGAGTCTATCTTGCACATTTACAAATCTACCATTCGCCCATGCAATGAATACTGCTGTCATATGTGTTGTGGTGTTCCTGCTATTCATCTCGAGGTTCTTGACCAAATTCAAAGGACATATTAATGGCAATAGGGACAGATGAAAACAGCACATCATCTACATAACGAGCTTGTGTAAATGGTTGGCAGAACAGGATTTAGGTGAGGTAGCTAAAATGCAAAAATGACTAAGATTTACAAAGACAGAAAATTAGAGAGGACCATGATTGCCAATGCCCTGAAAGGACAAGGCACATAAAAGGGAATCTATAAAACCTGTAGACCACCCTATGGAGTTTCTCCTGCGGTTTCTGTAGCAAGTAGGTTTTTAGAGATGGAGTCTCTTTCAACACACCAAGCAGTTTATGATTCAAACTTCGAGATTGGTTTCCGAACTAGATTAGAGAGCCCGGTCTGCTCAGTTATTAATTCTTAACTGCGGCGGGGAGATGGATTCATGCCTTTTCAAAGGGTATTTCTGAGGCGAAAGTATGCGCAACAGACTCGACTGGAATTTGAAGTACTGTTAAGCATTGCGCCGCCAAATATAACGATATTTTTTTATCTACCGCCTGTGCCTTTTGATAAATCTCTTTACGCGGCAGATTAGTCTACCCTGCCATTATTTTGTATTTTGACCCCTATGCAACACAGCCAGAACATGATAAATTTAACGATTTATCCTAGAGTTCCTCTCGTTTTGCACACGGTGAACCGATATCAACCTATTTCAGTACAATAATAAAATTCCTCTAGGTGGTTAATGTTAAGAACAAACGGTTTATGAAATGCTTGCAATATTTGATTAAGTTATCTATTATATTCTTACTAATAATCACCCGAATTTATCAACGTTCAATGGTTACAATCTAAAAGGTGGCTTACGGCCATATCACACGCAAACACCGGTCCTCGTCTGATCAACTTCGTCTCTAGTTAGTACCAAGACGAGTGACCGGTTGGGAAAACCAAGTTCTGTCATCTTGGAGATGCAGGTGGTGTAATTGATAACGGTTAAGAATGCGCGATCAGAGAGAAGTTTTCGAATTCCAGTCGGATGCGTTACATTCATGTTATGGTCCAGGTTAGGACCAAGGAAGAACAACACGAACACAAGAGTAGAAATAACGAAGATATATTACATGGAATAATAATACAAGATGTGGAAGGTGTTAGTATGACTGTCAGTCTGGTTTGGAGTGAACTACTATCGGCTTGACTCGATTCGCCTCTCTCTCTATTGAGAGGCGTAGTATACATAGTGTTAATAAGAGTTCATTCTGTAGTTATAGGTAAGGACCCATAACAATTCACTTACGCGCAGATACTCTTCAGATATCATGAAGCGTCCCCGTGACTTTTGTATAAATTGATGGTAATTATTCTGATTAGCTTTCCTCTGTTGTACCGAGACTTTATGATATTAAGCGCAGTACTAGATTGGCGGCCACGTCTTATCAATTTAACCGTACGTTCTACGTTAACAGTTTCTTCTATCGCACTTCACGCTTGTGGAACTCTCTTCTGGCATATTATTTTCCATTCAAGTTTGATCTTCAAAAATTTTAATGCAATATTAATCGTTAGCTTCTGTCTTCTTAATTCTTATTCTTTTGTCTTCTCTCATTAAAAAGGATTTTTAAAAAATATTTTTTAAGACTCAGTAACCTCTTGCGTCTTAGTAGCTTTATTGCCTTGCTTGAGGTAAAATGATTAAAAATTAAAAATAAATCATTCCATCCCATGAACGAAATGCGGGTAAGGCCTAACTGAATCAAAAGACCTTCACCGGCTGAGAAAGAAAAACATTAAAAAACTAAACGTTCCACGAAAGACCCGTACTCCCCAATTTTCCACTTATTGAAATCTTTAGCATTGCCACAATATTATTACCATAGGTTTTAAAACAATCTATTTATAATATTATGAATATATAATTCAGTTCTTAAGTTTATTGTTGTGTAGTATTTTGAGTATTCTTTCTGGTGTTATAAGATGAAATACAAATGAAAAATACAAACTGTTTTATTTCTGAGCCTGTCTATATTTCTGAGATGAGGTATCATGTACAGTATTTACATTAGTCAGACTATTGTCCTCATCTTTGTCGCCATATTTGTCACAACGTTTCGGCCGTTGTACGCTCCGGCCTTCTTCAGGTGGTTGGAATGTCGAACCGAACCCTCAAGGACACATGGCACAGTGGATAAAGGCGTTGGTTAGATCCAGTGACAGACCCAAAGTGTGTGAGTTCAATACCCGGTTAAGGCAGTGGAGAACTTTCAGAGGGAAAAATTAGCAGGAGATAACTGATAACTGACATCCATCAAACATGGCTCGTGGAACTAGAACAGTCTACCCCAGTGATCGAAATAAAGGGTTCGGTTCGAAATTCCAACCACCTGAAGAAGGCCGGAGCGTACAACGGCCGAAACGTTGTGACAAATATGGCGACAAAGACGAGGACAATAGTCCGACTAATGTAAATACTGTTTCATTTCTGTGTGAATTTCTGAAACGCGGAGATATTTAGAATTGGACTATTGTCAGCATCCTTAGTTTTATTACCACAACGTTTCAGCCGTTATACTCTCCGACCTTCTTCAGATGATTGTCGATCTGGATATCTCGCTTGTCCTTATTTAGTGATTATTGCTCGCTCTTATTCCACTCAATCTACGTCTGCACTACACAGAATAAGTTTAAACTTAAATTCTATTCTCTGAATTGTCCATGAGAAAAGATCCTAGTAGATTAAAGAGTTGGTTCGTGAATTTGATGATACAGTAGTTGTGAGTTCAATATCTGTCCTGACTAGTGCAAGCTTATATAAAGTGGAAACAGTGCGAGCAATAAGTGAACATTTACTAAATAAGAACAAGTGGATACAATAAGAAAACTCTACGAACCTAAATACAGGGTTCGGTTCGATATTTCCTCAAGATTATCCAGATCAACAAGCGCACAAAGATGGCTGACAGTTTCGACGTTGTGATAAGAGCAACAAAGATATGAATATTATTCTGAATAGAAAGAAAAACATTATTTAGAAAGATCACATTAAAGGCCAATACTTAAAAAATCGATGTGTAAGTTTCAAAAATTAAAGTATGCTAAAATGAGTTTCATTATATTTTGAATATAATCTGAAAAGATCCTACTGAAAATAAAAATAGAAAATTATAATCACATCTCCCCCCTCTTTAACTACGTCTTCACGTTACAAGCAATGGCGTCTTTGCATTACGGACAATACTTACAGCTATGTACTTGCACAAATATTATGGCTAAAGTAGTTATTAAACAGAGGTATCTAGAAACCTACTTGACCAATGAAAACTTGGCTTGCCACTTGCTAATTTAATGAAAATATTATGTTCATTGTTCAAATACTCAATGGTACTAACGACAAAATTCTTGCCAAGCCTCTTCATTAAGTGATGGGGTGCTTCTCTGAAGTAGAACTGTTAATTTGTGGTGCAAACTCCCGTGTGGATGCTTACTTGACAACTGCAATCTTAGTATCTTTAATTTCAAATTAATATCTATCCTACAAAATATTCATTTATTTCTTCCTCTTTCCTCCACCTCATTACAATAATCACACTCTTTTCCCCTCCACCATATTACATTAATCTCACCTGTACCTTGGGCCTAGTAGTTGGTGAACTAACACTAAAAAGAAGAACACAGAAGAATGCCTATTGAGTAATAAACGTTATATATCTGGCTTTAAATCTCAGTAACTGTTTTATAAATATCACTGAAGGGTGACTGGAAACATATCTAAAAGTGTTGCATATTTTCTATCCAGTAATGGTATCTAAGTATATATAATGCAAGTGGCCCAGCATTAAGTGGAATAAAGATGGAGAATAACAATTTCCTCTAATGAAAATAAGTTGAATAACGAACATTTATTTATTACTATTTATAACGACACTAAATATTTAGAATTTTCAAATGCATAAGTAAAGATTTTCTTCCAAATGTATTAGTCTTTAAATAGCTGGAAAAGGTTGCATGTACACGCACTTCCAAATTGTACAAACGAAAAAATACATATTTTAAACGATACATTCAAGCTTATTTACGTTTATTTATATACCCAAACCATAAAACATTTTTTTATCTGTTTTTAGTTATAAAAACGAAAAGAACAAAAAACAAACAAAACAAAAAAAAGAACGAAAAATAAACCTAATTTTTGTTTCCAAAGTTTAATAGTTTGAACAGGAGTTATTTACGCAGTTTTCTCACCAAGTTGTCACCATTATTAACCGTTTTTCTCTTCGAGAATTTGGCATGAAGAAACTCTTTGGTTTGTTCTTTTAGTATTATTTTCAGGCAAATATTCCAGGAGAGGAGCTAGCCTCATGGATACTATAAAATAGTAAACTCATGAATACTAATGTTACCAATTAGTTATTTAGACGCAGATTTTGCATGAATGATATCTGTATCTTTGGAAAAAATATTTACATCATCAATTGAATGTATCTGCTGAAAAAACAACTGATTATGCCCGCCGGCGAAGGTTTAAAATTAATATCGCAAGCCTATTATACAAAATAGAGATATCGTTAAGTGTCCTTCTAGCCCCAGCATTTGTAGTTCTATCATTATTTAATCCACGAGAAAATTGATGATTTTTTTTATTTGCATTTCCTTTTTGTTTGGGTTCTTTCAAATCATTCTACTCAAAAGCAGGGTGTGATGAATTATTGCGCATAATCAATACACTGATAGGGTAGAAAAGGAAATGGCGGACAAAAAAGAAATATGATCATTTTAAGTCATATTTGTGATAAATATTAAAATGCTAATATAAAAGCACATGAAACATTATAAAAAAAATGAATAACCCATTTTGTCAGACGAGGCTCTTGAAATAAGAAAACCTTGCCCATTTTTAGGGTTTTAAGGGACACCAAGATTCTCAAGTCGTTATTCCGCAAAAATTAACAGATATTAACTATGCAGATGACCTAGCTATCATTGGTGGCACCATTACCAATGTCACAGTTCTTTTACATAATCTAGAAAATGCTGCTAACAATGCCAATGCCTCTAAAACAGATTTCATACGTTTCAACCAGCATGACTTAATATAAACTCTCTCAGATAAATCAACGAAATCTGTCAAAACTTTTTTTTTAACATATTTAAGAAGTGAAAAGGATGTAAAGGTTCTACTGAAAAGGATGTGAAAATTCACATACCTAATGCCTGGGCCGCCTTGAATAAAATGGATGTAATCTGGAAATCTGATCTGCACGACAACCTCAAACAAAGATACTTTCGCGCCACTGTAGAGGCAGTGCTAAAGTACGGTGCCACTGCTTGGACATTAACTAAAACCCTACAGTGTAAGCTTGATGGAACCTACACCCGGATGCAGGGTGGTATAATTAACATTTTTTTGAGAAAACATCCAATTAAATCATAGCTCTAAGGAGACATCCTCGTTTTTTCTACAATCTTACGCGAACACAGAATGCACTTTGTAGAACACTTCTGGCTAGAAAAACAAGAGATTGCGAGTGTTCTAATGCTCTGGATACCTAGCCATGGGGCAAGACGGGTTGGTCGCCCAGCAACCACCAACATTGACGAGTTATAGCACAGAATACACCGGAATGACCTTCCGACCTTGATGCAGGACCGTGATTGTTGACGTGATAGGCACATTTAAGTCCAACCTAGCTCGGCCAAATAAATAATACCGGAAATTGGAATCGGGGAGCCTGGTGCACATTTCAAGTAAATTTGTTATGTTCATTTTTGCACAGATGCCCTTAGTAAAGACATGAATCCCTCTCTTCTTCTCTTATCTATGTGTTAAATATCAGATGAGACTGGGATCTCTAGTTTTTTTTCTGGCAACCAGTCTAAGAGAGGGCAAACTGAATGCTAAATCATAGAATGCTTGACAATTCAGAGATAATAAACAAGGAACATGTAGAGAGACATGATCACCTACGTTCTGAGGAGATATGGAATTATAAAAAAAGGACAGTGTTATGGGGACTTACTTACTAACGACACAATGAACTTGAGTGACTTGAACGGGTCGAGACGTAATCAAGTTGAGCCAATAGTTGTTCACTCCAAACCAGACTGACAGTCAGCTAACACCTTCAACATCTTGTATTATTATTCTGTGTAATATAGCTTTGTTATTTCTACTCTTGTGTTCGTGTTGTTCTTCCTTAGTCCTAACCTTGGACCATAACAGTGGCGACGAGGATATTGGACCATAACAGACAGGTTCTATAATGAAAAGCAGCTTTAATTAATACCTGTTCAAGTATTCAAACAAATACGATTGAAAAATAAAGTTCGGAATTTCAAATAAAAATAAATAAATAAATAAGAATAAAATGACAAAGTTTGTCAGTTACTTGCATGTATTGATATATCTTAAATCATTTGGCTGTTTTCAACATTTAACATTTTCATTTTCACTGTCAGAGCTAGACAAGTTTTTGTGGCGTTTTGGATTGGCTTTAAAGGTTGGGGAAAATATAAATCCAAACACGGGTGATTAGCACTTCCCAAGCAGTAAAAATATAAAATACAAAATTAATTGTTCAGTCAAATTGCTAAGTTCAATTACAAATTGAAAAAAAACCTGCAAATTTGTCTGGTTGTAACAAATAGATAACTTGCCAATGCCTGTTCAATATTTATTTCTGTCAAAATACAGAAAATGTGGCACAAGGCCTAGAAAGGGGATGTGGAAAAGGTCGGTCATCATCTGTCTTAACGTTAAAACTTAGCTAGCCAAAAACACTGAGCCGAATATACAAACAATATTCCTAACACCAAAACAAAACATTCTTATTTACCTTTCTTACTACATCCACAAAATGCCTCATTGTCTCAATGAAAATCCTAAATAGTCCCCATATGTAAAAATCGTTGTCTGTGTGGAGAGGGGAATAAAACAAGTTAAAAAAATCCCCATTGAGTACGTACAATATTAATATAAACTATTTACAAAACTAAACAAAATCATGTTAGTAATACCCCCCACACACAATCCTTAAATGTGACAGAAATATCAGTTAACTGGACGAATTCGATGCGGGACTATAATAATATACAAACATTCATTCATCCCAAGCACTCACACAGACAGACACTCATTCTGAAACAACAACAAATGCGAAAAACACACACGCGAAACGAAAGGCGCCCCGCATCCACCAGAGAACTGATATCACTGACCACCTAACGAGGGGGGATGGGGAGTTAAAAAAAGGAAAATAAGGAAATAAATAAAAGGGGCCTATGAGCAAACGTACCCTAGCTAAGTTAACTTAAAAAAAGAAACTAAATATTCAAGAAAAAAACCTAAACTAACCTAAATTCGGGATGGGTTGCCCAAGTTCAATCCAAGAAGAAAAAAATTCTGAAACGCCACTCTAGGACAGCCCATTTTACTCGGCACAAACGCGCAATATTTACCCACCTTTTGCCAAATTCTGATGAGGTGAGTCGCCACTTTTCCGTCCTATTCTTGACTTTAAGCTAATGCTTAAAGAACAAGATCAGTTGGGAAGAAGTGAACTTCTCGCCATCAGAGAATTCCTTCTGACGCGTCGTCCAAATCACGACTCTCATAACACCTAGTAAGCAAAAGAACACATATTGTTCAAGCTTCATCATCTGTGGCATCACATTGCTACAAACAGAACTGGCCTCAAGAACAAAGAACTTTCCTTGCAGCATGCGGACCATGAGCCCTCCACAAACTTGCACAACGGCACTACCACCGTGCAATGAAAGAAGGCGTGACCAATGGTCTCGACTTCCCCATCACAGCGTTGGCAGTTTGAAGATTTCTCCAAGCCCGCTGAACAAAGTCTTTTGGCGACACAGAGGCTCCCACGATTCACCAGCCAGGCTAGTGATGCCTCATTGTTATTGAGGCATTTCAACCCAGGTGTCCAAGGCTATATTAAACGAGCCTCCTGCTTTGTAAAACCGAGCTCGTAAATCAGGTCATCATGAACGGACCCTCTGACTAACACTTGATATGATGCCTTACGAGACAACGCCTGGACGTTGGAGAGACCATCCGACGCCCATAAGAGGCTTTTCAGAGCACGACGACATTCGCGGTAGAAGGAGCATTGGGCTCGGGGTAAACAGTGGGCCTCCTCCTCGCTCGAGTGACCACTTCTCAGGGATGGGAAGTTCTTATCCGATTCGCGATACATTCGGTCTAGGAAGGCGATGCGAAGCATTTATTGACGAATCTCAATGCTAGGCATACCCAGACCGCCTTCAGATGGATGAAAGCAACAGATCCCCCGAGATACCATAGCAGCCTTGTCGCTCCACAAGAAAGAGAACAAGAGCCTTACTAATGACATTAGTGTGGCATACGGAAGTGGAAGTACAGAGAGTTCGTAAAGGAGAATCTGGTAGATGTGTGAAACACATACTTCCGCCCTCCCCTTCAAGGAAAGATTCCTCCGAGACCACAGATTTACTGTGATCTCGGCCTTGCCTTCTACCTCCGACCAATTCATATCCAGCTGGAGATCTGGACGGATCCAGACGCCGAGTAACTTGACCGGCGCATCCGTACAGAGGAAAGGTCCGGGAAGAGAAACTCCCTTCCACGCACCCAAGCGCACGCCAACAGACTTATCGGGGTTGATCTTGGCTCCTGTCACCATCTCATAACCACTGGTTTCTTTGCTGACTTCGTCAATATCGGCTCTGCTCGACAGAAGAAGCGAAACGTCATCAGCATAAGCAGAATACCTGTCCGAGGTGGTAGCACCAGGCAGGGAATTTCCGCGCAGGACCGGATTCGTCTTTAACTTGCGAAGGAAAGGTTCCAACGCAAGAACGTAAACCAAAACCGAAAGCGGACAACCTTGACGAATGGAGTGAGACAATACGAAAGGCTCCGATCTTACCCCATTCACTTTTGGAGTCGCATACAAAAGTCGGATCCAGAAAAGAAAAACCGGCCGCCAAAAGGATAGCCTCCAGAAATCGATGGTCAACCCTATCGAAGTTTTTGGACTGATCTAAATTGATCAGCGCAGATTCACTGTCGACTTGTTCTAAGATCAAGCGTACGATATGAAGGTTGTCTTGAATAGTCCCGCCCTTCACAGCACAAGTATGTTCGGCGACAATCAGACTCAACAGGAGAAGCTGAAAACGCTTGGCTAAGATCTTCGCCAAAATCTTTAACTCTATATTTAACATGACTAAAGAGCTATCTAAAGTTATCTAACCTATCCGCACCGTTCTTGTCCTTACGCAGCAACTTGATCACACCCCTGGTGAAGCGTATAGACCCCTGCTTCATCCAGTTGTTGCAAATCAGTTCCAGCAAAGGCACAAACAATCCCTCTTCCTCTGAAGTTGCTAGAGGGATTGGGGTTGTTTGTGCCTTTGCTTGATTTAGTTGTTGTGGAACTGCTGGAGCTTCCCTTTTGCCCCACCAACGACCTGCCATTCCCCCTCTCCTTTCTCCGCAACCGCACTAGCGGCGGGCAAAGGCTCCTCGGGGAATGGGGGCTGAGATTTGGACCCAACCAGGGGATTATCCACACCGGTCCTGATCGTTGGCATGCCTATTAGAGGCGAGACGAAAACAACAGACTCGACTAAAGGGGGATTTGGTTGGGCTGGGGCCAGAACAACAGAGGCCTTCTTCTCTGTTCAGGAAGAAGACAGGTGACCAGTCTGTCCTCACTTCCAACATGTTGCTCTACGCCTGGTGACGATTATCGGCACTTTCTGGCCCTCTACATCCAGACAGTTGGGGATGGAGAAGGCCTTCCTATCAATCATGATCTCAAAACTCCACCCCACGGTCAGGTCGTCAGAGGAAGCACTATCTGTCTAAACCGGCACAGATAGGCAGCCAAGTGTTCCCCAACGTAAGAAGGAACCTCATATACTGAAACGATGGTCCTCCGCTTTCCTTCATATTCAGTGCGCAGAATTAGGTCTTTGCTTATTAGGTCTTTTGTGGTTGCTGCTTCACAGTCGGCAGGCGTGCGTAACAGTACGTCCCACATAAAAAAGCCTCTCCCGCTGATGACCATCTTAGCTTTAATGCCTAGGGGATTTTACATTTTGGTGGGGACGTCCAGCAAGACAGCGTCTCACCGACCTACATATTCGTCTTTGTTTCCATTGTCGTCACTTTTCTGGTTTTCGTTTGAAGAATTTTGACCATTCTCGGCCACTATACTTTTCTCTGAGAAACTGTTTTTTCCCAAAATTTTAAAATTTAGGGACGCCATACTTTCGTTGGAAACCGAATTTTCGCCTAAATTTTGGCCCTCTTCGACATCCATTACTAATTCTGTGTCATTATTATTTTCAGAAAGCTTATCAGGCGGATCTTTCTTTTTCTTAGTCCCCAAAAGATTTTTTCTGGCTGTCTTCTTGCCTCCGATTTTTTCCTTTTAAAATAAGATGTGTTTTTTCTTTTTCACAAAAAAAGAGACAAAAAAATGATCACAAAAAGAAATTTAATGAGACAAAATAAAAAACAACAACAGTTAAACGTGCAGAAAAGGGTTACTTAAATGAAAAACTTACGCAAAAAGGACAATGTACGGCAAAAATATAAACAGCAAAAAACAGGAAAAACACACAAAAAACGATTACTCAAAAGAATAAAATTACAAGCAGTCAGTAAAACAATAAGTCTGTATTTTTTGAAAATAATACAACACTAAAATTAAATCAAAACGGTACCCAAGGAAAATACGAAACAATAATATACGAAACTAATCACAAAACCAAAATGGCTGCCGCTAAGAACGAGTCAACCCGATAACAAATGAAAAAGTAAACAAAAGAAAAACGGACAGATTAGACAAAATAAATACAAAAATTAGAACAAATATGGACAAAGAAACTTTTAAACAAATAAGACACAGACGACTTAATGGATATTTAAAAGGAAAAACAACGAACGAAGTAACACGTAATAAATAAACAAGGAAAAAAAAGTCTGACGAAAGAATAACACGTAGAACAATAAACAGATAAATTCTGGCAAGTGTTACAGAAAATAAAAATGAAAAATATAAATTTAAAAGGGAACTTAAAAGTAAAAGAAAATCATAAAGAAAATTAATAATAAAAGAATAAGAGCAAAATAAAAGGAAAAAAATGGGAGGGTAAGAAACTGAAAAAGAAAAAATTAAAACCTTTTGCAAAACAGTCGTAAGAAAAGAACGCAAGAAAAACGATAAAAAATAAATCAAACTTAACCAAAATGTAGCTTACAGTTCAAAAAGAACATAGAATGTCAGGAAAAAGCCGAGTGGTAATCACCAGTCAAAATTGGTCTGCAAAACGGGACGCTGACTGCGACTCGACTGCCCACCTGCCAATGCCTGTCTCCACCCAAGAAATTCTGCTTCTTATATATTAAATCAAAGTGTGGTTGGGGGTGCATACGCATATGAGCTAGCTTGTTTTGGTATCTTAGATCTCTAGCCGATATGATGTTTCTGGCCCAAGGAGGAGTTCTGTTGTCTTGATTTCTCGGTAGACGAGATATGTACATTCAAGGTATCATGTATGTAATTTCTTTCCTTGATTATGTGTCCCTTCAGTAAGGGTGCTGGAGGTCGACGTTTCCTGTGTTTGGGCGTTATCCATCTGATAGTCAGAGATCCGAACCTTTGAGTAAATTCTAAGTAAGCTATCCTATAAGTTGGTGTATAATATCGGGGCTGTTGTACTGCCATTTCGTGAATGAATACTGAACCCTGAAGTTGTCTCCGGTGTAGATTCTCAATGTTATAATGAATCTGTAACTACGAAAAATTCAATCCAGGTTATTTATGCATGTATATTATGTGGGCGTGTCTGTCTTCCTACCTAGACTCCCACCAAACAATATACTATCCATACATGAGCTAAATTAAAATGAACAAAATTAGCAAACCCAACTTCAAAAAAATAAAACCCCTGGTATATTATCTCCTACACCAATGTGACGGAGTCTACATTCCAGCTTTCTTGAGACCATACCCGACCTTATTTTTCTATCTGAAACAAGAATCACTGTATGAATCACTGCAGGAACTTACAATTCTGAGATACTCACCCTTAATAACCAAACATTACCACTTAAACCGCCACAGCCACGAACTCGCCGCATACATTAAGGACAAACTTCCATTTGGTAGTGCGGTAAAAAACGAGCACCCTGACTTCACATATATATGCGTCCGCGTGTTACTTATCCATAATACCACATTCATTTTCGGTCTTTCTAGTCCTCAGGACGAAGAGACACTAATTTTTGACCAAATATCTGAGAGGATTGATAATATACTCACTGAAATTACCTCAGATAGCGTTCACATCTACGGTGGCATCAATATTCACTACGAAGAGTGGTTAGTGAACCCGAACAAAACCAATGAAGAAGCAACTTCTCCATCGTCTGTGAACTAACTCAGATAATTGAAGAAACCCCTCCCCACGTTCATGACGCGACTTGACATCAGACGAAATTCCTTGACCTCATCCTCACACCATGGCCTGAAAAATGCTTCATTCCCTGAGCACGTCGAACCATTCCCTAGTCAGTATCCAAGTTGATATCAAAACAAAGTCATCCTCTGATTTGCCGTTCCATAAAATTTTTTTCAGTACACGAAGGCAGACTAAGAGAGGTTGAAAGTTGAAGCTGCTCTCCCAACATTCTTCAAACATGCCGCCCCCAAGACTGCTGCTCTCGTCTTAGAATGGATCTTTTTCTGAATTGGAGAGCTTCATCCTCCCATCACCAAAATAAAAAATATTTCCAGCAAAATCCAAACACCCAAGCCTCACTCCCCAATTTGAATGTGTTGAAGTTACAGTTCACCGTAACTACTGCTTCCATATATATCACAAGGAGCAGTGTAGTTTGGTTCTCACTTTACATATATGACCTGTGTGTGAACATCTATGCTGATGATCCAACCGTTTATGAGAATACTAGATGATCAGAGATTGACAGCTGATCTCTCCTTTTTCTAACTCTAGCATCTAAGTGGGAAAAAACTGGATGGGTACATCCAATGTCTCAAAAGCCAAACTAATCACATTCCGTCATCACCTATCGGACCCTGAACTACTACCAGTCGGAATTAATGGATTTTCCCTCAGGAAGGCCCCGTGCATTCAGCGACTATTTGGCCTCAAACTCATCCCAGACCTGTAGTGGAAATCGTACATACGATCTATCGCTAAAGACGCTGAAAACAATGGTACATTCTCTGTGCGCTCCACTAATTACCTGATTCACTGTGTTATCCTTTAGATTTACAAGAGCCAGATCAGGCCCAAAATGGTATACTGCTGTCTATTTAGGCGGGAACGGCACAGTTCTCACTTTCCAGTCTCGATAGTCAAAAAGTGTATCCCAGTTCTTGTGGGTAACAAATTATTTTCCACCCTGCAACCTCTTTTCCACAGAAGAGATGTCGCAAGACTTTCAGTGATCTATCACTACTTAAAAAATTCTCAGACGAACTACATTCCTTAGGTCTACCAGTTTTAACCTTCACGTCTACGACCCGCCATGCTACGGTCACTCTATCGAACTACCCTCATTCCTTCTGTATTCCACTGGTGAGAAGTAAGTTCCGCTCGAGCAGCTTCTTCCCGTGAACCACTGCTCTGTGGATCCGGCTGTCAAGAGGATATTATCTCGATCACTACAAGCTTAACTTGTTCATGTTAAGAGTTATCTTACCCACATATCAGATATAATGTAACTCTGGAACTTTCTACTTCGAGTGGCTTCTGGGACTTGTACAGGACGAACCTCACTGTAAAAACAAATATATATACATATAAACATCTGAATTTCTCTATTTATTTTCACTGTCAATTTAGCTCCCATTCATGACGTTGCAGTGTCAGGGAAATGTCCTGAGATAGTTGTCAAGTATCGCATGGGACCTATTTTAACTCGGTGACATGGCATCGTTTCCATAAGTAGTCAGAGAAGCGCGACAGTTATCAACAGCGCCTTCATATTGCAGGTGCAGGAAATTGTGTATAAAAAACATATCCAGTACGTCGCATAAATGCTCGTCAGGAAGCACTTAATACTAATTGTGGGCAACTTTGACTGAGTCACACATGGAATAACCCATCGTTGTTGTAGTAGATGGAGTAGATAGAGTTCATGAATGGAAGGAAATAGTCACATACAAAGAAATACTAGGCAAATTCACTCATTAAAGCATTACATAAAGAATTAGATTCAATCTCTCTCTCTAATCATTACACAAGGAAATAGATTCAATCTGTCTCTCTAATCATTACATAAAGAATTAGATTCAATCGCTCTCTCTAATCATTACATAAAGAATTAGATTCAATCGCTCTCTCTAATCATTACATAAAGAATTAGATTCAATCTCTCTCACTAATCATTACATAAGGAAATAGATTCAATCTCTCTCTCTAATCATTACATAAAGAATTAGATTCAATCGCTCTCTCTAATCATTACATAAAGAATTAGATTCAATCTCTCTCTCTAATCATTACACAAGGAAATAGATTCAATCTCTCTCTCTAATCATTACATAAAGAATTAGATTCAATCTCTCTCACTAATCATTACATAAGGAAATAGATTCAATCTCTCTCTCTAATCTTTACATAAAGAATTACATTCAATCTCTCTCTCTAATCATTACACATGATAACGAGGCACCTCGAGGTGGTGTAATTGTTAGCAAACTTGTCTCGCTAGAACAATCACGACTGAGTAGTGAGTTCAATTCTAACTGGGTGCTCCCTACTTTCGGCCTTGTGCCACATCTAAGATATGGGTGGAAAATCAATACACAGGAAAACAGATTCATTTTCTTTAATTATTACCTAGGGAATAATCTTAAACCCCTTTAATCATTTCATAGAGAATTAGATTCCCTCTCTCCTATCATTATGTAAGGAAATTCATTCATTCTTTTAATCATTACATATGTAAATACACAGGTAATTAGTGAAGCGTTGAATCATTTAAATATATATTTAGTAAATCCTACTCGTGCTATCACAAGCTACATAATTCTTCTTTTTTGAGTTAAGTCCCTTCAGGACGAGAATGAACATGGCTCTCTGCAAATGCGTTCTTCTGTAGCTCTAAAGATATTTATCATTCCCTTTCGGGCCTGTTCTATCATTGCTGTATCCATAAAGAAATACATAAATAAAAAAAAAATTATACTGTCACGGTGTCGCCGTGTCCATAAATAAAAATTAATTATAGTGCCAAAAATAATAATAACAATTATAATTATCATTAATTCACTCCTTCTAAACCAATGAGAATCGATCCCACTTTTCTCCTCTAGACACACAAACACGTGGCAGTCTCACAATCGGGCAAGCAGTTCACACGGACAGGTCGTTAACACGTGCGTCAAGGAAAATTCCATCTACTTTTGCTTTTCCAGGTCATAATAGAAAGAATTACCTTGTAGCACTATTTTTCTAAGTAAATTGTCTTGACTCTTATTACACACATCTATAAAAATGACATACGACAAAGACTGTATACACTTTGCTTATTCTTTATCTTATCATCTTGTCGTATTCCGATCCATATTTGATCGACATTTAACCCGAAACTCACAATTTTACACAGTATTAATCTCTCTATTTTCTCCAACCACGTCTTGCTGATTCTCATTTTTACGAATATTTTTGTGCATATAAATGTTAGGGGGTTTATAATTATTTACTCGGATTTATAACTCCCCTACACGATCCATACAGACAAACTCGTGACGTAGATTACAGAATGATTTCCTCTCCGTTTATTTTGCCTTCCGTGTGCCCTGGGAGTGTTAATTCTCTCAATTTTCTTTTTGTTTTAATTTTCCAAAATGTATGATTAAAAGCGTCAGTTTTTTTCATAGTCCCTATTTTCCTTAAGTTTTCCTTGTTACTCATATATCTTGCACATAATCTTATTTTAAATAGATAGGCATTATGTTTTCAATTTGTAAATGTTAAAAACTGAAAAAGTTTTGAAACAAACTATTGAAATATCATACTTTTCTCTCATATGCTGAGGCAGTGACTTCATTCGTATATGCTTGGTTGAATCGCTGGGATTAAATAATTTATCCCCTGTTCTGTGGCCTTCACTGGTCAAAGGTGTTTGGTTTCTAAATTCTAAAGTAGTAATCTAAACTAAAAACGCAACTAGTATTTTCTGGTGTTTAATTAAGCCATGGGAAAATCGAGACATTCGTTCCATCCTCATAATAGCAATAATTATTAAATGAATTTTATAGTTTCAGCCATTATCATATGTTTTGTTTCTCTCTCTTTCCTCTTTTCCTCCCACTTACATTCATCTCAATTTTCTTTTCTTTCTTTCAATCCCTTCGTTTCTTTACTTATTTATATCCTTTCTGTTTACTTTATTTTTCCTTTATATTTTATTTTCTTTCTTTTTCTTTTTTCTCTTTACTTTTTCTTTTCTTTCTTAACTTGCTTTTTTACATTTTCTAGTTTCTTTTTTTTACTTTCTTTTCATCTTTCAATCTTCTGTTAATTTTCTTCTTTCCCTTCTTTCTTTCATTTTTGCATTTACTTTTTCACTTTCTTTCTCACTTTTCTTTTTTATAATCTTTTTTTTACATTTTCTTTTTATTACTTTCTTTTTTCTTTCCTCCTTTTCCTTTTCTTTCATTTTACTCCTTCTTTTCTTTTCTTTTCTTTTCTTTTCTTTCTTTCTTTCTTTCTTTCTTTCTTTCATCCTTCTCCAACCTAACAAATCATTATTGTCCGGTCAAATAAGGAGTCCAGTCATGTCATGCAATATATGGCAACATATGCACAATTCACCTACTGTTATCCACAATAGAATTATTTCGATATCCGCTCTTAATATGTCGCAATCATTTCGCTGTCTGTGGCAGAGTGTAGTTATATCCTAACAAGGCGAGACGGAGACAATTGGCATGGTAGGACGACGTCTCTTGCTGTTGTACTCTCCCGTTTATCTCTCTCGCATTTTCCTTCGCTTTTGAAAATAATCGATAGTTAACCCCATGTGAAGATTTGTTCAGATCCTCCACAAAGTATTTTTGTTTCTTCTTAATTTTCTTTGTCGGCCTTCCACATTCATAAGTAGAAATGATCTTTGATCGGTGATTAATTTCTTAACAAATGGTTCCTCCATAATTTGTTAGCGACTTGTTCGGGATTTGCATCTCTTGCATGTCGTATGTTATATAGATGCAGAAACTAGTGATTACAGTTGTTATCTACTAAGCTTAACTTATCTTGGCACAAGGTTACAAGTATGAGGGTAGAACTCACTTCCTAGTAGTAATGATCAACAAGACTAGCTAGCTAATCAATACCCAACGCCAAGGTACCCGAAATTATGTACAAAACTTAGCTAACTTTTTGCATTTGGCCACGATTATGGGGCACCCATTAAGGATCAAACTCTCTACACAACCATATTGATCAACTAGCTCAGTAACCATTACTACTCCTACTGATTTACCCATTTTTCTTTTTACTAAGGTTAAATTACTTTTAGCACATGGACGCTAGCATTAATATCTACGGTGAATATTTAACACTGTACACAATTGTAATGAACTACCAGACTAGCTCGCTAACTATTTCCCTACGCTGAGATACCCAATGTTATTTGGGTAACTTGGCAGACGTGCAAGCAGACACACTCTGAGGTCTGCCCATAAATGCAATAAAGTAATTTAATTTATGCTTTCCACTTATCCTTGGAGATCCTAACTCATTTTTCCTCACACTGTCTTGTCTTTCTTTCATTCTAATCTGAAGAAGCCAGATAGAGCACACTCTATCGCCGAAACGCGTTGTTTAAAGATCTTCCGCTTTGTCTCCTCATTTTCACTTTTATTTAGGCTAATATTATACATCCCACAAACACACCAAGGTTATTTTTAAACTTAGCTTGCTTTATTGTTGAAACTTGACTAATGCATGGAATAATAATGCAACACAAAATGTACTTAGAACAAAATGTATTGAAACAAGAAAGTGTACACAATATTTACATATAGTCTTTTGTATATTCCTGGGAAAACCGTTCCTGGAGAATGTGTTGACTGAGTCGCAGTCGGGCAGAGTCTCTGGTTGAATCTCCTGATTCCTCCCCTATTTATATGGTCGGTACTCCACTATGCAAATTAGGTGGATCCTACCACAACATTTATATACTTATATACGTGACCAACTAGTTAAGATTAAACTGACTGCTCAATGCTGATAGTAATCTAGACTAGAACATTAAACATTACCACGCGCTAAGACTCTGTAAACTATTATAACAGTTAAGGGGCCTAATTTCGGGAAAAAAACTTAATTAGTTATTAATCCCAGTGTTGTTTTAAATATTACGGATTATCTTTTAAATTTAAGAAAAAAAATAAATGTTCTCTTAAAATCATATTTTGAAATGATTCCTAATGATTCGTCGACACGTTATTCGGTGTAGAAATGTAATTCTTGACAATGCGAGCAACTTGTGGAACAGTGGTATTTCTACAATAGTAATTATAAAAGAAAAAACAACTATATCATTAATGCTTTATTTATATTATTCTGGTAAGATGTAAAAAGTGTATGGCACCTTGTACGGATCAAAGTTACTACAGCTTCTGCGTGATAAGTTTATTAAGAACAATACTGCCGTCAGATATCCCATATTATTTTATCTTTTTCGTTTTAAGTTTATGAGAGACCTGAGACAGAATTGATGCAAAACAATCTTACTATCCACCTCAGGCTCACAGTTGAAACCAGATATAAAATTTAGTACAGTAAATTTATTGACGCGCTTCATTGCTGATGCAATGTACAATATATTCCATCTGAAACCATTTAAAAAAATTGGCCCATAAAAAAGATTAGTACAAATACAAAATTAAAAACTACTTTGAGTAAATCAGTAGGAGTAGTAATGGTTAGTGAGCTAGCTGATCATTATGGTTGTGTAGAGAGTTTGATCCTTAATGGGTGCCCTATAATCCTAGCCAAGTGCAAAAAATTAGCTAAGTTTATGTATTAGAGAAGATATTGTTATCAATGAATGATTGTTTTAATTATTGCTTTCATGTTTGTTGTTATGAAGTACTTGTGTCGTGACCTTATATTGGTAAAGTTTGACGCAGTTACTCTATAGTCGTCACCTTCATCTCATAAATGACAGAAAACATACTTTGCACTAGATTCAATCGTAAGAAATGTATCGTTTGTCAATGAATGAAGCTGTCTATCCTATAATTGAACAAGATAAAGCAATGTGTTAAAACCAGAGGAGACAAGATAGAAAAAATATTTGACCATAAAATGTAGTCTTCCTTGAATTTATATTTATATTTGAATGAAAAATCAAAACACATTGTAGTATTTTCCAATCATTCTATATCACAGACATTCGCATATATATATATATATATATATATATATATATATATATATATATATATATATTGATTAGAATGAGTTACAAACACACACACATATATATGAATTGGGATCAATTATGGATGAGAAACAGTAAACGTTTATGAATTTAATATGTTTCGCTTTACGCTTCATCAAAAAAAAGGAAGTAACTAAATAATTTTCTGGTGAAGAAAAGAAATATTTAAGCTTCATCAGGAAATCCAATACATAATTCTAATTTTTTGTCTTTTACTGCTCAATTATTCTTCACCCATTTCCCCTAAATGCAATTACACATTACCGGATACAGGGAATGAACTAATTGTGACAGTGATAGTGATTGTGAGTTCAATCCCTTTGTCGGGCAGTATCTTCCTGGACTCAGTAGAAACGGCCGAACAATAACTGAGCAGTAATAAATGAAAATAAGACCTAGACGATATCCCTAGGCATGAGTAGTAGAGCGAAAACAGTGTAGCCCGATAAATTAAATAAAGTGTTCAGTTCAAAATTCCTTATAGGTCACCCATATTTATATACACCTGAGGAAGAGTATGATAACAACAACAAAGATAGAGACAATAGTTCAAATATAAATAGTGTACGTATTGTTTCTTGTAAGCCAAAATATTTCATGAAGAGTCTCAGAATTTTTGTGAACAAGCCCTCATAGCTACAGCCTTGGTACTAATGTTTGTGGATGTATGTATGTATGATTTAGAAGATGTATATCTGATGTGTGTACAGTATATTAATAAAGAATAGAAGTGTTTTTAATTGTACGGTATTCGCAACATTTGAATATTAGCACCCTATATCTGTATTTTTTCTTTAACGAAATGTCGATTAACAAAATGCCTTTATTATGAAAGATCTTGAATCCATAAGCCAGTATGAACATCTTAATCAGATCCCTGCATGCACAGAAGAAATAATTCTTTTATTTATTCCTTTTCGGAAGATCACATAACGTAGTTAAAACTCTTGATTTCTTCCTGTGCAAAAGCCGACAAAACGATTGGAGTTTGCAGATGAGGACGTCTTGATTCTAGACGGAAACGCTGACAGCAGTTCTGGGATCAGAGGCTAAAAATTGTAGAACTAATCGAGAATCACTTTAGAATTAACGACGTGCAGATCAACCTCTCTTTCACTTTCCCTCGTTTGTTTTTACTATCCGTGCAACGATATGTTTACGCATGTTCATATGTTTCCGCGTGTAAGTGTGTGCTGTTAAGGTTCGCCGTGGAACTAGAAACGCAATTCGAAAGGAAAAAGGACGCAAATCCTTTTATGTATTATCTTAACTATCTTTCAAAAACAACCCTTTCCTACCCGCTTGCCTCGTTGGATTTCGCTTTCATCTGAAGCTGACGAGATCAATGGCTGTGCTCGGGCGACGGGAGACGCAGCTTGTCCGATGCGACTGGCCTTTGAATCGTGGTGACTCTCCGCTGCGTCCTTTGATGGCGAAAACCTGCGCGGAAAGGTCCAACAGTTGATCAGTGGCAGGCCGTAAGGCTATGGACTGATCTAAACCCTAATGAAGCGCAGGTGACACCTGTGTCGTGTACCTCCTGAGGAAGCCAAACGCTTAGTCCTTTGTTCTTAAGCTCCTCCCAAGAGCAAAAATCAGGTAGAAAGACTACGAAAGCGTGATACCACAAAACCTGAGACAATGACAAAGAAGGACAGAAAACTTGGAAGCATTTAAAAGAATTTGTTCCATTTATAGAGATGTTTTTAACTGTTATTGTTTTATGATTAAATTGTTTAAACTCGTTTCGATGCGGAATATCAGACGAGAAATTAAAGGTCATGTAAGAGCTGTAAAGAGAAAAAAACGTCAGTTTTAATATCATGGCTATTTGAAGTTACAGCCCGTCAACAGTCATCTAACCAACAATGATTCTCTGAGCGTGTTAAAACAGTTGCCAGTCAAATGCATCCAAAGAACAGAAAATACTCTAATGTTATAATAACGTTATAGCTTATCAACTTCAGCGGATAGCAGATGAGTTACCTTTCATAAGTTTGTATAGAAATCTCACACCTGTGAACTATTGCTATTGATGAATAAAAAATAATATTTATTTACTTATTTTCATCATAATATATGATTTTTCATACTGTAATACGTTCACATTGTGAACAGAGACAGTAGAAAATTGTACACAAATGCAACACAGAATAATCAATGATTCCTTAGGCCAACGAGCTAATACTGAAAAAATATTTGGATGCCATGAAACCAGGTAGAATATGGTAAGTCTCATATCAGTGCTTGGGAATCAGACACAACAGTTATTAAATGAATTATCCACGAAGCGTTTACTGGACAATCAACTCCTTGGGCAATCACTTTTAAACGTCATATCAGATTCTAATCCTACTTTCGAAAGGAGAAAAATTCGTTACTAGTAATAATATTGGTACCGTAACTCGGTTTGATACGAATATGGGATAGATCACTGTGTAGATCTTACCTGACTGAATGGTCGGCGTCCATTTCCAGTTAAAATCTCGAATGTTCATTTTGAAAAAAAAGGAAACCGTTCTAACTTGAAAAATTGGCGAAAACATTGAGTGAACCAGTCTTTTTCTATGCGTAATATCCCTTTAGCGAATGGGCGAAAAGGTCCTTCTACAACTTCTATTTATTATTAAGTAATTTTTTGACGTCTTAATCCGTGTTCCGCCATCCATTCATACACTCTTACTAAGTAGCTTACCTGTAATTTTTGTCGTCAGTATATCCTGTATACGTCAAATTCTCCAAGCCCACTTTCCTCATTATGTCTACTCTTTTTGATTTAAGTATGCGTACTATTTTC
The DNA here is from genome assembly GCA_964036315.1 of Acanthosepion esculentum. Lineage (NCBI taxonomy): Eukaryota > Metazoa > Mollusca > Cephalopoda > Sepiida > Sepiidae > Acanthosepion > Acanthosepion esculentum. Next base: position 59,321,719 of record OZ038478.1, read on the forward strand.
ATTAAAATTTCCTCATTGCTCAGATGTTCAGACAATGTTTCACTCAGCAACCTTCTGTAGATACACGTATCTCTCGCTTGGGTTTTATCTTCATCGGTAAGAAATTTGTTATTACAAAACAGTTCATCACTTGTTTCTTACGATAATTTTCTATGTCTTAATACATTGCTTAGTTTGTGGAAGACATTTTACGCTATTCCGATGCGCTTTCTGATTTCTGTGTTGCATATTAGTTTAAATTATATGTGGGGGGAGGACTGCATCTTCAATATTAAGAAATTATTCATTCCTTTTAAAGTAGACATAATTCCAAATATAATAGCTTTATTATAAATCGTGATATCGTAAATAATATTTAAAACATAGAGTACATTACATGTAACTGAAAGAAAAAATGAAGACATAATCAAGATGTTGATATTCCACATTACTTTGAACCAAATTTTAGTAAGGAAAATCCATCGATACTGGAAAGAGCGATGAAAGTTACTTGACTTGAGAAATCTATTTTCCCGGGAAAATTGTTTTAATGGAAATATTTTATAAATTTCAGTCGACTCTTGCACGGCCAATGCATCCCGAACGCGTACTTATAAGGAAACAGCTAATATTGCGAATAATAACAGAAGAAACAAAACAATGGAATTTAAGAAATATGTATTTAGCCAGTCTTCTAAATGTAGCATAAAGACGCCAATTTGGAGCGGCCTATGATGACTGAACTCAATACTTAGCAGTAATAGATCTGCGAGTCTAGCTTTTTTTGAACCATTACACCACAACGAAGCGCGCCCACGTTTCTTTTTAGAGAGTATTTTCAATGCAAACTGTCATCATATTAGTTTGGCATACATCAAAACGGACATAATCAAATTATTTCAAATATACTCATCAGAGTTCAAGCGTGTGTGCGTACGCACCTATTTAAATATATGTAAATTTAAAATATTAATGGAAAAATCTACTTCGAACTTCATGCATAGTTAATCACCGAGTATAAATGTTTAATTTTTATTTTCTTAATATTATTATTTTTTTTTTACAGAAATCATAATATTGAATTCCAAACTTTTGATCAAAAGAGAGAAGCAAAAAGTAAAAATGGCAGCTTTGCCTAACAGCCTAAAATTCATTTTTGTTTATTTTCTTTCTTTTTTAAACTGTATAATTTTTTTTTCGGAATTCGTCTTTTTGGAATACGATCCAAATTTACTTAATCCGGCTCCTCTCCTCACTCTTTCTATATCAGTCAACATCTCCCTTTCTGTGCTTAACGAGCCATGTGAGGGAACTGTAAACTGTAGCAGACTAGAACTTTTCCAGGTGAATTCACAGTATAAAAACACTCTTCCGAAACAGGAAATATTTTCTCAATGAATATTCTAAAGAATTCTTCAAATACATATCTACAAGTAAAAAGAAAAAGTTTCCTTATTTCCGTCTTTGTTTACTGCACACATTTTTTGTCATCTGTTTTCGATGTTCATATTTTAGAATCGGAATACACAATATCCTCTAGGTTTGAATAAATTCTCTATATCTTCATCTTTTGACATTAGCTAATGAAAAACTCTTTACAAAAAGAAAATGTTCGGAATGGTAGTTCAGTCTGTCCTTTACAAATATAATAAGATGCAGTAGCGTATGTCTTCAGTATTTTTAATCTTATCTGCGAAATTTTTTATTCTTAAATATGTGCGTCTAAAGGTGTGTCTGTGGTTGTGTAAAGAGATATACAGGGTGCAATGGATAAATTGTCGTCTAAATTTACACAAAAATGAAAATAACACTGACATTTCATTTTAAAAGATATATTTTCCCAAATTACACAAAAATAGCTTGAAGTACTAAAGAGTATATTTATTCAATAAAATCTCCATTTGCTTCAACCACAGCCTCCAGACAACTTTGGAATGTTCTGCAACTCTTCTGGGCGGTCTCCTTCATTAAGTTGGTGAATGCTGCCATAATCCTTGCCTTCAGTTCCTCTTTGGTGTTACAAGGAGTTTTGTTGGTCTCTCGCTCAACTGCGCACCACAAATAATAATCAAGAGTGGTTGCAGTCTGGGGAGTTAGATGGCCAAATGTAAGGAGTGATGTGATCGCAGAAATTGTCTGACAACCATGACTGTGTTCTCTTACTTGTGGCGCATGGTACAGTGTACTGTTGCCAGACATATGGTCTTTCAGCTGCCGCCATCTTGACCTATGGATGATGACTAGAGGAATAAGGCCGCGATCATATGTGATCACTCCAAACACCTTTGTAATCAGCATTAGATTCATCCAGCTCTTTTCAAATCTTCTGCACTGTCCTCACATTGACACCCAAACACTCTGAGATGTTCGTATTGGAGCTTCCGGTGCAAATGCAAAGCCGTACAGCATGCCGTTTCCAAATTTATGGCGGGGAGAATTGAGTCATAGTGCTCTTTTACTCACAGACGACACTCAACTGGCCTTACTATACTGTACAGTCAACATAATCAACGCGCATGCGCGAAACTAAAAATATAAAATGGCGACAATTTACCCATTGTACCCTAAGCGAGAAGGAAAACTTTCTACGTACATATATATGAATATAAATATATAAATAGGGTACGTGTTGCACACTAAAGGATTTTCAGACTAAAAAACATTGCAACTGTCGAGAGTTAAGATCTTTCTAGATATCCAAAATCTACGGTCTTTCGCCAGATTATGAAAGTTTAATTAAAATAACACACACACACACACACACACACACACACACATATATATATATATATATATGTATATATATATATATATATTGCTTTGCTACAATGTCTTCTTGTACTCTAATGGAAAGGCGCAGTTAGCTCAAATGTAGATTTCCTGATTGAATAGAGGTTCGATTCCTGTTGAATTACACAGTTTCTTTAGTATAGGTCTCGATCTCTAGGCCAATAGACATTACTTTCAGTTTTTGCCAACTCAGACATGTGTGCCTATGAAATATAACGTAAAAAAATAATTGCTCAGAAAATTACTTTGTTGACACGTCGGTACAAAAATAAAGTTAGCAAATATATATTTTTGAAGGTCGCAACGAAAGGTGTATATACCTTAAGCAGGGTAATTCGACCGTGATTTAATGTGACAAGTCCTCGTGTCCTAAGTGTAAAGCACACTTAACTTAAGTGTTTTTCACGATTGAAATAGGGAATATAGTTTCGATTCCTGTTGGGAGGGCCATTTTACTAGCTTTCCCGATCTCTAGGACCAGATCACACTCACACACACATATGTGTGTGTGTGTGCCTGTGTGTGTGTGTTTTGAACAATAAAAAATATTAAAAAATTAAAAATTTTCAGACACACTGGGTATATATATGCACATTGTAATCAGCACTGCATGTGCCTGTCAGTTTTACGCTTCGATCCTGTTGAGGGGTCTCCCCTTTTTACACAAATGGACTCACCCAGGGTATACATATACTACTGCCAGTGAATACCCGAGAGTCGGTCAAGTAACAGTAGTAGAAGAAGGTAGAGTCGGTCGAGTAGAATAACGTAGCGGCAAGAGTCACAGTAACAAGGCCGTAGACTTAGTAAGAAGTCATAGAGCGATACGTCGATATCAAAGACTTTATATATATATTTGTCTACTAACCCCGCATTCCTGGAACTACTAACCTGTATTACCAGTTTGTATTATTACGTTAATACATTTATTTCCAATATTCATTCTTGGCGTTTGTTATTATTTGATACCGGATTTCACCCCGGAATCCACAACTTGAAATTTGAAGCATGAAATTACAAGTCAATATGCAGTACTGCATCTTAAGTCCAAGCTCTCTATATTTATAAACACTCTATCTCAACACTATTCGCCTATACATGCAGTAAATTTTTAACAATACAGACACGCACGAACACACACATATATATATGCACATATATATGTAAATTTGATTAAAAAATACCACTCTTATGAAAAAGAAACATGCTTCATTACGAACGAAATATTTAAAAGCAATATTAACTAATAAACTTTAAAAGATGCAAGTTCCAGACACCTGCTGACAATATAACCTTATTTTTTAGCTCTAACTCACCAAATATATTCGATATATTCAAAAGTCATATGTAATAACAGTAACAATAATATTATCTGAAATAGAATTAAACCAAAAACAGACATCGCTTCAAATTTCCCGATACACACGATATTTTCCTAAGTCACAAAATTTACACCAACACTAATAACGTATATCTAACCAACAGTCAACACATGTACCGACAACACCAACACTCAGAAAACCAACTAGAAATTTGATACAAACACATAGAGCCACACCCATTCCATTTTCATCCCACTACCATCTTCAGGACTTTAAGCCCACGTACACTACCAGACAGGCACAAAAATGCCTATTAGATTTTATTGGACTTTTTTTTGGAAATGAGTTATAGAAGTGAGTGATATATAGGGACGTTACCTAATTCACCTTAATATTAATTAGGCACATTTAACCAGCAGTCAAGACACGTGTCGGTAGATACCGACCAATAATCTGGAAAAGGTCTTTGTCTAACAGTGGTCTCGAACTGGCCGAGAGTTTTGACATTGATGATATCTATATGATTCGTATGTGTGTGTAAAAGATGTACGGGCAATATAACAGTTATCAGCGTAGGAAGTTAGACTTAGATTCCAAACGGATCAGTTACGTTCACTTCTCTGTAATGCATTGAAAAAATAATGAATTCATCTTCCTACAGGCCAACGGTTTCTTGCTTTGACGAGTGGGGACCAATCTAGGAGAAGGAAAAATGAATTCTAGGGTGCGAGAAACGCGGGAAGAAACTTCCTCGTATTTAAGCTTGCTTTCTCCATTCATTGCATTAGCCGCCCTGGTCCTTACCTTTCTGCTAGAATCAGGAGGGAATATATAAAGTGGGTCTGGATCTGCGTAAATCCTTAATCATGTAACAATGCACTTACACACATACTGCTTTTTCCTGAATCGGTAAAGTGATTATCAATTAGGATGGACACTATCAGCAAAAGGTTCAGAAATGCAGTTAGACACTGCAAAACATACCCAAATGCTGACTGCGAGAGCGACCATCTTCCAGTCGTCTGCTACATAAGAGAAGAAAAACGAAAACTAAAAATGACCAAAGCAATACTGAAACTGCAATACAACACACTCCCGAAGGACTAAAGTTGCAAGAAAACAAACAGAAACAGAGTTTAAACGAATATAATTTGAACGAGACTAAAAAAAATCAAAGTTGAATATGCTGAGAGAAAATCTAATGGCATTAGTGAATGAGATCACCCCAAGGAAGAAAAAAGGAAAAGAAGAAGCAACTAGTGAATGACAGTGGCAATGGTGTAAAAGCGACAATAAACAAGCCAAAGTATGGAAGAGAGAACCGAACACTAAACACAGAAACTAAAAGCAAATATAGGCAGGCTGAAGAGGAATCATTTAATGAAAAATGCGCATAAATAGAAAGGACTGCAACAACAAATGCAAAAAGTATACACAACAAAATAAAAGCATTAACAGAACGAATTATGAGCCAACCGACAGGCTCTATAAAATTAAAGTAAGAATCACTGACAATAAAAAACGAAAAAAAAATACTCTAAAATTGGAATGAATACATAAAATAACCGATGCTGGAAAATACAGAAGGGCCAAAAATACTAAAAAATTATGAAAGTCAGCATGAGAGAATTTGAACAAAGCAGCAATGCCGGATGGGCTCGAAACAAAAATGTTCTCAGCCTCATCAACTTGGGCATCAACAAGATAAAAAGGTAATAAATGAAATATACAACAGTAGGTACGCACTAAATCTAACTTCGTAACACATTCTGAGAACCCAAGTGCAAATGAATGCAAGCTCTATCGGACAATCAGTTTAATGAGGCACATAAGCAAACTAATGATGCGAATCCTGATGTACAGAGCGCGAAACAGAATTACACAGGAAACAGGACAAGAACAGAGCAGCGTTGCAACGGATACCGTAACAAGAAATGCATTATTCATGATTAATACCGGAGAGAGCAATGTAGAATGATGTGCACTTGTGTTTATAGATTACACAAGCGCATTTGACCAGATATGGCATAAGGTTCTGTCTGAACATCTAGCAAAACCAGTTTCAATTTGGAAAGGAAGTAAGAATAATCTAGAACTTATACTGGGAACAAATCGCTTGCATGCGGATAGAACATGAATTGATTCGTTACAGGGAAATAGAAAGGGGCGTATGACAAGGATGTGTCTCCCCCCCACCGTCTGGATTTATTCAGCCTTTTACAGTGAGGCTCTCCTAAGGGTACTGTTCACCCTACCAGGATTTATTATCAGTGGGCGTATGCTTAACTATATAAGATACGCAGATGACAATGTGTTGATGGCTGATACGGAAATAAAATTGAAGGACTTTCTAGACAGTGTTGTAAAAGAAAGCAAGAAAATAGATGAATGACAATCAACAGCTAGAAAACAGAAAGTATGGTCATCAACAAGAAGAAAAGCCCAAGATGCGAGTTACAAATTGGAGATAGCAACAGGAAGCAAGTACAGCAGTTTAAATGCCTGGGAATGTTTGAACAGAGAATAGAAAACGTGACACCGAAATTCGAACACAAATTAGACTAGAGGACAGGTATTCCAAAAGCTAGGCAAACTACTGAAAAACAAGAAATATCGTTAAAAACAAAGAAAGAAACGCTGGATTGCTATGTGATATTCATCCGCTTATATGTCCCACAGGGCTGTCCAGTCTGCACACATATGAGGAGAAAACTAGAGGTAACAGAAATGTGGTTCTGCAGAAGGATACTGGGAATTCTATGGACGGAGCGAGTAAGTAATGAGGAAGTCTTAAATATGACTACGAATAGAAAATGTATGTCCAGCTGAAATTCCTTGAAGGCATAACGAGGAAGGAGGGCTTCGAAAATTTAACCCTCATCGGGCATATTAAGGGCAAGCGAGATAGGGGAAGGCGGCAAGCCAGCTTGCTAACGAGCTTGTGAATTGATGGCGACACGGGACGGGGGCGCAAAAGCCTTAGCAAGGGGTGAAAAACTACAATGTGTCAGAAGGGACATTAAGTTTTGGAAACCCATGATCAGCCGTAATCAGCTCTAACTTGAACGGGCACGGCACATAGAAGTTTTTACATGTATAAAGCAAATGATAAACGTCCAAACGATAAATAGTATGAAGGAATAAATGAATACTTTTACACACACACACACACACACACACACACACACACACACACACACACACACACATATATATATATATATATATATATATATATATATATATATATATATATATATATATATATATATATATATGTACAGGTTTTCCATAAAGTCTGTTTACAATTTAAAAAGTATTATTATAAAAGCAAATGGACAGACAAAAATGTGGAAATTATCACAAAATAAGGAGTAGATATTGAAGGTTTTTTTAAATTATTTGATTCACTTCTATATGGGCAACATTATTTCTTCCATTTCTTGCCATGTTTGCTGTGACATAGCCTCATCAGTGGTGGCAATGGCATCAGTGATCTTTAACTTTAGATCAGTGATGTTCCGTATCTTTTTTTCGATACACGATATCTTTAACATAACCCCATAGAGAGAAGTCCAGAGGAATGATATCTGGTGAACGAGGTGGCTAGGGAGTTGGGCTATCCCTTCAAATTCACAGGTCTGGAAATGTTAGTAGTTCATTTAAAAGTACCTCAGGATACCTGAAATTCACAACTGCAATGTGATTAAAAACTTTGATAAGTACTGAGTACATAAAACAAATCTGATTAAGATATCTCATCTATTGCCATTGTATATATATGTTTTTAAATGTAAAGAGACTTTATGGACACCCCGTATATATACCCCGGGTATCGCAACTGCACGCTGGCACAACCATCGACGGCTCCCAAATAGTTCCCACTAGTCAATTTCGATGTGGGATCGATTCACCAGGTCGATAAAATCAAGAATCAACTTCCTGCCAAATCCACTATGGTGACATTCGAAAAGCGAACCTTCTAAACATTATGCCACATGCCCATATATATATATATATATATATATATATATATATATATATATATATATATTATTCGCAGACAGTACTGTTTCACTGTATCAGAGCTCCTCAGTGCGACTAGACGTCCGAAAGCCTCAACCCAAGATCGAAAAATGCTAATTCTAGCGTACATGCATACATATATATATATATATATATATATATATATATATATATATATATATATATATATTCCTAACCCTAAGCAGAGAAAAAAATGCTAATTCTAGCGTATTGTTTATATATATATATCTATATATATATATATATATATATATATATAAACAATACGCTAGAATTAGCATTTTTTCTCTGCTTAGGGTTAGGAATATATATATGTATATATATATATATGTATATATATATATATATATATATATATATATATATATATATATATATATATATATATATGTATGTATGTGTGTGTGTGTAACATTTTAGATAGAGAATATCTTTAAAGGGTTAATATGAATAAAGGTAAAAACTAAGATAACTTCTCTTTTTGTTTTTATTCACACACACACACACACACACACACACACACACACACATATATATATATATAATCTGTCTCTGTGTGTGTCGGCGTATTTATGATCTTGTGATTGTGTAAATTATGCCATCTTTGTATGTAAAATTATGATATATATATATATATATATATATATATATATATATATATATATATATATATATATATGATTCGAACAGTATGTATGAATTCTTATATATATATATATATATATATATATATATATATATATATATATATATATATATAAGAGAGAGAGAGAGTGAGAGAGAAAGGGAGAGATGGAGATTCAACTCCACACGCTTTATTTCACATACTTTCTCTATTATTTTATCTCTTTCAAACACTGTTCACTTTATGTATTTCTTATACTTTCTTTTCTTATTTTCTCATCCTGAACTTTCTTTATCGGAATACGTTCTCTCGGGACATAACAATTATAATAAATCTTTAAAAAAGTATCATACTTGCGTCTATGACTAGGCATTCAGGATACGCTATTAAAATTACAATTGATCATGTATGTTCAAGCAAAAGGAAATATAAATAAACACAATCTTGTATTGAGCAACACAGTCAATTATCTATCTACGTGTATGTTTGTGTGCGTGATTGCGCGTGTCCGTGCGTCTGTGTACATACTTGAGTGGGAGAGAATATGTTTATGTGTGTTTCGTGTATGTGTGCGTTTAACTGTATTCATATGGAAAAGTGTATAGTTTAACTAGAATTGCAAAAGATGCTCACAGTGACTATTGCCTTTGAAACTATGGCGTCCATGCATGCATAGGTCCACCACCCACATACACCGACTCACCATTCGAGCCTTATTGTACGGGTTTTATAATTTTTTGTCTTTCTAAGTTTGGATTATATTTTATATTTTGCGAAACTACATAATGCTATTGATTCTTTGTCTCCCCCTTGGAATATTCTCTAAATACCAATAAAAAATATTTTCGCTTGAAACAGGTTTTTAAACCCAAAGCTATGTTTTTCGTATATACACACTTGATTTTTGTTGGTGTTCTTTCAATATCGGTATACAAGCAGACACATAATTACACAAACGAATTGTATCATTGATATTATTAAAGAAAAGAAACGAATAGCTTTTTTCTATACTGAGAGATCGTTATTTTTTTAAAAAGGAACAATGATAAAAGAATAAACATTTGAAAACAAATAAAACTTCTTTGATGCTATTTCTCATATTTTAAAAGTTATTTCTTTTGCATTTTTCGGGATTTGATAATTTGTTGTCGGAGTTGTTTTTACCAAGCTATTCCTTGTCTTTAATCAATATGATGGAATTCAATCCAAATGAATAGCTTTCAATGAAATTCGAAATCTTACCCACACAATATGAAGACTAGTCATTTCAGCACCAAAAACAGTTTATTTACTTGATGTCTAATCGTACTAGATATTTAATAATCAATCCTTACTCTGGCACAAGGTCAGATGTGAAGATGTGGCGAAATGGATTTTTGTGTTGCATCAATCCCTCAAATAAGCCTACCGATTTTTAAAATCATCAAAGGTGGCACCAACTTACGACCAAGATTTCACAACTGGACATGAGTTTTGACAGCATCTTCTATGTCGACCATGACTGTATCATATCTTACATGAATACTTCTCTATCTGATTTCTCGATTTTCTGCCTGAGCTTTTATCTACTCCGTTGTATTTCTATTGGACACCAATCAACCACCCTTTTCATTCATCTTTTATCCTTTCTTTTTTCAACGTATCTCGCCTACTATAGTTTTTCTAGCTTTAAAATGGAATATTGATGCTACATCTGGAGATACTCAATCCCAACTTTACAGTCTTCTAAATCGCTTTCACGGCCTTGTAGGTGATTATATATTTCCAACCTACAGTCGCTTTCCCACAGACGTAATGTTGCAAGCCTATCGCTACTACAGACGAGCTACATTCCTTAGTTCTACCAGTTGATATAATTACAGCTAAGACACGCTATGACAAGTACACAGGATCAAATAATCCTCATTTCCTTCGTATCCCAATCATACGAAGGAGGTTGCATTCAGATAGCTTCTTCCCGAGAACCGCTACCTTGTGGAACGTGCTCTGGCGAGGGTTCTTCCCTGATCATCAAAATTTTTACCTATTAAAAATATTTTTCCCTATTCCACGTGTTCTCATAATCGGCTGTGCACAAAACAATTTTGTTTCCCAGATCGAGTTTTGAAAAGTGAGGAACGATAACCGGTTAGCTCATACTTTCTTTCTTTTTTTCTTTCTTTCTTTCTGTCTTTCTTTCTTTCTTTCTTTCTTTCTTTCTTTCTTCTTTCGTGAGACGACCGTAACATTTTTAACTACCGACATTTTTTCTCTTTCATTTTACTTTCGTTTTAATTATGTCATAATTAAATAACATAAAGTAACAATTTTTAATCTGTATTTGATAATTTTAATATTGTTAGGTATATCAATAATCTACAAACAAATAAACCCGCCCACATCGCAACAAATTTTATTTTTTTTTAATTTTTCCACCCACACAAAGCATATTAGGAAGCTCTACTTCTCTTTGTTTTTTTGTCTTTTTTCATTTACATTTATTCGTGTATTTATTTAAGATTTCGTGGAAATATTCTCGATTTTCTTAAAACATTTTCTTTAAATATATTGATGATCGTTTAGTCTTACTTTTATTTGTCGAGCTGTTCTTATAGTTTGCAATTTAAAAAAAAATCATTTCCGAATCAGACTCTTTATTGAAACACATATTTATTAGAATTCCCCATTTTTGATAACCCCCACCACATTTATTATATGTTCTTATTTTTCCAACACATCTCATTTACTATGATCCGCAACATTTATATAAAAAAAATTATTTATTTTGAAAAACAAAAATGTATTTTTAGCATAATATCCTCCCTTATCAACAAACTTCATGGAGAATATGAATGACATATGTCGCATATTAATCAGTTAAAATTTCAAATTAAAATTCAACAAATATCTGTATTAGGTTATGTTATGGGTCCTTACCTATAACTACAGAATGAACTCTTCCTAACACTATGTATACTACGCCTCTCAAGAGAGAGAGAGATACGAATCAAGTCGAACGATAGTAGTTCACTCCAAACCAGACTGACAGTCATACTAACACCTTCCACATCTTGTATTATTATTCCGTGTAATATATCTTCATTATTTCTACTCTTGTGTATGTGTTGTTCTTCCTTGGTCCTAACCTGGACCATAACAGGTTACGTACTCATTGATTCATATATATATATATATATATATATATATATATATATATATATATATATATATATATATATATATATATGTGTGTGTGTGTGTGTAGATAGATAGATAGATAGATAGATAGATAGATAGATGGAATATATGAAAAATGTTTAGTAAATAACAAATGCCAACACAGAATTAAGCTCCTAAAAGTTTCTACAAACAAATTAAAGGAGAAAAAAAGCAAGTCTTTAAAATGTATCTTTGTAAAAGAACGTTTTAAAAAGCCACAAAATATCCTTTTCACAAATACAAAATAGTTTGACAATAAATAATTTGTATATAGTGTAAATAATTTGACAAGAACAAGGTTTAAGCCATGCAATAATTATTTTTCTGAATTTACGAAACAAAAAGTGGAAGTAATGAAAAAAGATCATCTTTAAGAGATGAATTAAAAGAATCTCACCACATCTTACTATTAATTGCATGTTTTGCCGCGTCATTGTTTACCCGTTTGTTGCTGGTCATTATTGCTTCTGTCTGAGCCATAACCATTTTCATCTGGCAGATATTGCGCTTAACGTATCGGCTATCGGTGCCGAAAATTGATTTGTCGATCTCAAAATGCAGCCAACACACGTGTGTAAAAATACGCTTGTAAAGCTATGCATTTATCACTTCAACTCCCAGTAAGAAGGACAGACTGAAAATCTAGCTTACGCTGGCAGTCAGTCTAGGTGTAGTATAACTCTGAATACTTGCCTGCTATGGAAATTACGAGGTGGGGTCCTGGCCTTATACTCCAGGGATAACAAAAAACATCTCGCATTAATGGAAACGATTATGATAACTCCTAATTTTTAGCTTAAAACTGGCACGTACAATATCGACTGATATATGAGTATACACGATAGAAAATTTGACTAAAGCAATAGATGTGAGAATGAATCGCAGTAAAATAGTAATGCAATGGTTTTACGTGAATGAAATGCAGGTCGCTTACAAATAATTACTAATCATAGTAATCTATGACATGTTACAAATGAAAAACAAAAACAATTGCGATCGAACAACAAGCGATGCCTTTTATTATCTTGCTAACCATATCGCTATCGCTAAGAATGTTTCTATGTGAAAGAGACGCGAGGTAAACAGAAAAATCTGTCAAATAAAAGCCATTGACTGTATTGTTTAGTACTTTTTATCGTTATTTTTGAATTAGAATGCGCATGCGTAGCAAATAAGACTTTCTTCAAGCAATCGTAAAAGGTAACAGAAATAATATAACTGCGACACCGATAAAAGAAAGAAATGAACAAATGAGGGAAAATAAGGGAAAGTTAATGTTATGATAAAGAAGAGAGCGATAGATTAAGAGTTGGAGGCATGAGAAAGAAAGAAAGAAAGAAAGAAAGAAAGAAAGAAAGAAAAAAGAAAGAAAGAAAGAAAAAAGAAAGAAAGAAAGAAAAGGAGTAGCATGTTTGAGAAGTTAAGAGGCTGTGAAAAATAATCAGTGACGATGGGGGAAGAGATCAAGTGAGAAAGAGGGAAAGAAACAAAAGTCCAACAATGTGACTGAAGGGGAAAATGATTCCGCTTTTGTTGGCCGCGTACTAGCGTTGGCTGCACAACCGGAAGTACTTCTCTGATGCTGAAATTATCTCCAGGCAACAGAGATGGCGAAATTTCACTTTGTGAAAAGGGAAGGCAAGTCGACGCAGGCATTAATCTGAACTTACCCATCATCGATTTTGGAGAATCATTTGTCCGCGAAACCTTACCTATGGGCATCTCTGACAGGTTTAATCCGTAAAAGCGGTGGCGAAAAATTTCTTGAGATTCTGAAATTCTTTTTATTTAATACGATGTCTCCAATGATACTTTTCGCTCGTTGCAAAGTTTTCTTCTCTGGCAGACAACTATGTGTCTTTTCTGGGATTTAATCAGTGTCAACCTATCAGGAACTCACAGTCTCCACCCACTTCTACAAGTCATTCATCAGTGTTTATTGTCGTGCACTCAGAATGAATACTAATTCAATATTGTTGCATATAAATCAATGTAGAATGAACTAGGAATAATATGGAATGAGGATTACTTGACAAAGACTGTCACAAACGTATCTGCATGAACAATAACAAAACTCATAACAATACAGTCAATGATAAATCTTATGTTATTTTATATAGAATAATTATTAAATAAGCCGTCTTTAAAACTTTTAGAACGATTCATAAGCCTAAATAAAACCGCTTTGATTTCGAATGATTATAATTTAGTTTCACGTTTTAGGTTTGTATTATTTTGTTTTGCATTAACTGATCGTATTGTTTCGTAGTTTGTATCATTATTTTGGAATTAGAATTCCCATACGTAGCAAATAATACTTTCTTCAAGCAATGGCCATGCGTAAAATGTGACAGAAATAGCGACGTCGATAAAAGAAAGAAAAGAGCAAATGAATAATAAGGGTAACTCAATGTTGCGATAAAGAAGAGGGCGATAGACTGAGAGTTGGAAGTATTAAAAAGAAAGAAAGAAATTGTTTTTTAAGCAGTTCTAACAAATTTTAGATAATTGTTTTTCAGCCGAAATCATTATTGAGCTGTTATGCATTACGTGCATAATACTGAAAAGATTATTGACATTAATCACTATTCTGATTTTCTGAATCCGATCAACTTGATGACGAGCATCATATATGAAACAATTAGTACATTGGGGGACTTTAAAATAACTATGAATGCAGTAGGTTTTTACATAAATTCATTCGCTATTTTATAATTTATTTTAATACTTACTATTCATTAATAGTTCTGATGAATCACTGAATAATATATTTCCTTTCATTGTTTACGAACTCCTGCCAACGATATACTAACTGTTCAATGTCTCGACAATAGAAATCACTAGATTATGACTCGAACAATTCATCAAGTCAATTTCTAAACTCTACTTCGTTGTTGAACGAAACACTTCTCAGGTTGTTAAAAAGCGGCTAAAAAAGTTGGTAGCCAGAAGGAGCTAACTCAGGAGAATATGGTGAGTATGGCAGCATTTCCCAACCAAGCTCTTTAATTGTTTATATTGAATAATTACACTGTATCGCTGGTCAAGTCTTTTCAGCCGAATTGCCTCTTTAAGCCTGTTCAACCTACAGCTTAGCATTGACTCTTTGGTTGTTTTGAAGCATTTCATCCCTGCACACGGCAGAAATGCCACAAGCAGCCTTGGCAAATTTGTAAACTTGATTAAAAGTAAAGAGAAAACGGCGAACATTCCATGTCAGTTTAATCTGAAATAAAAGTTCAGTCACGTTAGAAAACAGTTTCACATGACCAAAAAAGAAATGCCGTGAAAGATTATTCGCCAAGATGATTCGCAGAACATCAGGAAAAAAAATGAGGGAATATATCTAAGATCATTCTATTTCTCTTCATATTGTAAATACTGAAAGCAACAAATTTTAAGTACTCTTAAATAGAAGGTAATTATTCCGGATTCTATTTTGTTCTCATGGTTGGAATTATGTGATTCCCGATATTTAAGGAATTTTACTGTGAAGGACTCGTTTTTTCATTTGTTTAACGGCATATCAACTCTTTATAGATCATTTAATGCCGAAATTTAATTTTCTTCGGAGCATTAAGAATTTCCTTAACAAAAATGTATTGTTGGTAGTTTTTTTAAATTTGTGGCTGGTAATTTTTTTAAATCTATTTCTGGTAATTTTGTTTTTATCAAAAATTTATTACTGGTATTTTTAAAAATATGTTGCTTGAATGTTTTTTATCAAAAATCTATTTCTGGTATTTCTTTTCAAAATATGTTGCTGGTAATTTTTTTTTCAAAAATGTATTGCTGGTATTTTTTTTAAAAATCTATGACTGGTCATTTTTTAATCTATTGCTGGTAATTTTTTCCTTTATCAAAAATCTATTACTGATATTTTTTTAAATCTATTACTGATATTTTTTTTCAAAAATGTATTGCTGGTAATTTGTTTTTCAAAAATTTGTTGCTGCTAATTATATTAAAAAATTTATTACTGCTATTTTTTTACTCTATTGCTGGCATTTTTTTCAAAAATGTATTGCAGGTAGTTTTACTATTAAAATGTATTTTTATATTTTCACAGTGTTTTGAATCCTGTTTGGGGGTTAACAATTTGCCTATAGCTGGAACCCTAACAGTTGCTACAACCCCGGGTTAGAGTGGACCTGGGAACAACATTAAGTAAGAGGTAGTTTCACGCACCTCAAAAACTCCAATCTCCCGATCAGTAGCATTGCTACCGGATGTAGTCTATTGTCATACTCAGGACGTTGAAGCACTCGTCATCAAGCGGGCATTACTGCTGTAATGAGTTCGAATGTTACGTACTTCGTGTGAAACTGATTTTTTTACAAATATTACTGATCATACCCTCATAGTGTAATGCTTACCAAACTAGTTCTGCTGATCTTTACGACTGAAAAAAAGAGTTCAATGTGTACCCCATATTTGTGTCCTTCTGACAAAACCAAGCGACGATTAGTATATAACTAATGCTTATTAGCGAGGCCGATTCTCACTGAATGCCCTTGTATTCCCGTGCTTATGGGAAATATAATAACAGACAGCAAAAAGTGACACAGAAATCCGAAGGCGTATTGGGATAGCAAAAGATGCCTTAAAAAAGTTAAATGAAGAAAATAATGCTGAACTGCTATGCAATATCAATTCACTTCTATGGCAGTAACATTTAGATAATTTTCCTGCATGAAATGGCGACATGAAGCAAAAAGATGTGGTTCTATAGGAGGCTGTTGAAAATGCCATGGATAGAATTATAAACAGAAAGAGACAGATTAAATTTCTGCGACGCATAATGCCTAAAGAAAGCTTGAATAAATAAGGCAAGAGGGGGAAGTAGCCTACCTAACAAGTTGCAGTAAATAAATGGCAGAAAGTAGACTGGATGAGATAGTAAGAGTAGAAACAATACTTAGGAAATTCCGGAGACCAATAACCGTTCATGACCTGAAACGACACGGCACATAAAGATAGAAAAAAAATATAAATACGGATATAATCCCAAACCTTAGAACACCTCTTCTTGATTTAATGTTTTTGGTTTACTGATAAGTTTTCTACTGCTTATCAACCCTTTGCTGTTTATTTATAGCCAGAAAATAATTTTAGATTATAAGAATTCTGGGGAGGAAGTAATAATGGTTTAGTGATACAAGTCTTAATAATTAACTCATAGATGGACAAAAAGAAGTGGATGCATACCTTTCCTAAGAGTATTTGCGCGTAAGTGAATATAACGAACCAAACGGAAATTGGAACTCGCCTCTCTGATTAACAATTTCGAGCCATTATCTATTACACCACACGCACTTTCAAGCTTACAGCACCTGATATTCGCAAGCAGTTATCCATATACTGACAAGACTTTGCTTAACTTCAGTGATTGTACAGGAACCTGTGTTTCAATGTGATATGGCCGTAAGCAATGGTTTAATAATTTGCAAGATCCCTAGCAGACTATTCATGCTATTTTGAGTTGCATACTCATTTGGTGGTGCCCAACACATAGTCTTGATGCCAATCTAATCTTAATTGATGAGAGCCTTACCGTGGTGTTATGGTTAGATGATCAATATTACTGAATAGCGGGTTCGATTTTCAATATCTTCCATAATTTTTCGCCTTGTGGCAAACTAATATAAAATAGCAAATAAAGAACTCAATAATTCAACGATATTGAAAAACAAACGTGATGAAAAACAAAGTAGAATTATTCGCTGGGTTATATTAAACAAACTTTGTTTTAAATCTACGTTTCAACTGATGCGTTCCTCATCTTCCTTTCCGTGAAATGTCAGTTGGAGTCAGAAAAGGGTCAACTAACCTCCACCCCACGCTCGAGCAGAGGAGTAACCTTCATCCCCCAAAAAGGAGGTCACCTGTTTACAGAACGCATTTCTACCATTTTGACGCTCGTTCAAACAAAACTTGTGTCTCCCTTTTTGTCACTCATGAAAACCAAACCAATATCTATCGTTTAGATCCTCGTGCAAACAACATTGTGTCTATCTTTTTTTACTCTCTTCCGTTTTGGACCTCATGCAAACCAAATCTCTGTATGCCGTTTTTGACTCTCATGCTTACCAAACCTATATGTAACTTTTTTGAAACATACAAAACGCATCTTTTTTATGCTAGTGCAAGCAAAACCTATGCCTACTTATTTGATTCTCAAGAAATTCAAAGTAATGCCTACCATTTTTAATTCTCGTACAAAAAAAAACAAAAAAAAAAACATATGCTTACCTTTTATAACTTCCGCCCATACAAAATACGGATGTATTTTTTTACTTTCATGGAAACAAAACACATGCCTACTTTTTTTACGCTCGTTCAAACTAAAACTGTATCTACATTTCTATCAAAGCGACAGAATTCGTGATTAAATAGCCCTGAAAACGTTAATACAGCCAGCGCTAATCGGAACGAAAGAAAACTTAGTCTGAAACTTTGTGAATTCAATGAAGGGAATGACTCACGGAACCATGTATTTAATAATTTCCTATAACATAAAATTAGGTACCTCCACTAATTCCTTATACGTAAGGTTTAAAACGAATTTTTTAAAATGAAAAATATTTCTTGAAGCATTCATTTTAGCTTTAACTGAAAGCTAAAAAAAATTGAAATTTCCAGTAAGTAAAATACTCTGTGTTGTATTTGAAACGGAAATTATATTGATCGAAATCGATTATTTTCAGTAAAATCGATCAAAACGCCCATTTGTTTACATGTTTGTAAACAAAAGTTAATTCTCGGTTTTAAAATTCTTGCAAAAGTAAAATATATATTTCTGAAATGTTATTTGAGGAAATCTAGCAAATGCAAAGTTAAATTAATCTGATTTTAAACAAATATTACTTATACAAACATTTCTTAACTAAGGTGTCTTGTTTTTCTGATGTGTTAATCGATTTATTGACAGCGGATTGGCGGTTGAACGTGTTCATAGTTAAGTATGGTGGAGCAGACGATAAAGTTTGAGGGACTTTTTCGCCGTAGGGGGGTGGAGAGACAACCCATAATATATGTGACCTTTGAATGATAGATTTATCGGTTTGTACAGCTATACTTCAGAAATTCTGCACGTAATCACACCACACACAAAAACAAACTGAAGTTCTTTTTAAAATATTTGGGGTCATCAGATTGTAATAAGCTTGACAATATATGATTAGTAATATAGTTTTACTTAATAACAATATTTCCTAAAAATTATCACATTGAAAATGAATTTAAGATTTAAAAACATAATATTTAATATATATCTTTCATAAAAGCAATTAAATGGTTTTCTAATTAAATAATACCTTAGTTTTATTGCATTTCTTTTATTTTCCGTTTCAGAACAGATTTTCGGTAAGTCTGAGTCCGATTTTGCAAAACAACTTTGGTGATTTCATTTCTTCAAATAATTCTGCTTTTAACTAATATAGTTACTAAAAATTATTACGTTGACTTCCTCAAGTTTTCATAAAATTAAGTAAGGGGTTGAAATATATGTTAAAAAAGTATATTTTTACCAAGATTTCCTAATAAAAAAATTCAAAAATAATTTCATTCATTTGTGAATAAGTCCTGAAAATTTAATTAAAATCCGATAATTTGATTTTTGCAAGAATTTCCAATTTAATATGTCTGTCACCGCAAAAAAGAGTAAAAAATTTGCTATGCTAAAAGTTAGTACAACCGCTGATGCAAGAAAAACGAGATTTTTAATCAAAATTTTGAATGTTCTAAAAAAGAGTAAAAAAATTAATTAAATAATCAAAAAATACTTTGATCCTTTCTCTTAATGGTAACATAACGGTTTTGACAATAAACCTGTTTTCATTACGGTTGGAGCATGTTTACATCACGGTATGCTGATTTTTTTTTAGTGTTTTCGTGGAGGTACCTATATAAAATTTATAACCTGGCGGAGATCAATATTTTTATTGGCGAGAACAGAACTAATGATGCACATTTTATGTTTGATCGTTTATTTCATGACTTTTAAACAAACAACCTTTTTTTCCCGTACTTAGAAGTCATGCGTTAATTTATATTACATACACATTAGGTTTGAATTTATATCATTTTTTAAATTTATTTTCCTTCAGGACTTATATGATCATAGCTCTCCATAGCTTCGCTTCTGAAATTAGTCGAGACGAGAACTATTTAGTAACCGCGTTTTTAATGTCATACCTCTTGAGCGACCACGGTTCTCTCCAGCATGCATTATTTTTAGGTATCTGCGAATTGCTAGAGAAATATAGTGGAGTGATTTCCTGTTGTTTTCTCCACAATTTTGAATTCTTAGTAGTCCTACTCGGCTATCAAATTCCCAGCGCTAGAAAGTCTAGACTACCCTGACATCTGAATGGGAGGACAGTAGAGTCATGTCATTCCCAAGGGCAATAGTACAAAGTGAATGCAACAGCTTCTGTTGGAACTTGAATTTGGCTTCTCAATTCTACTTAACACTTGGGTTACTGTTATGCTACCCACAGAGCGAAAATGGCCATTCCGTCGGCAGGCTGTACTTTCTTCAATGCGCATAGTGATTCTCATGAAAAATTCGTGATAAAATCTGAAAGGCTATTAAATACTGTTGCATAGCCAAATATGTTTCTTTACTGGCATGTCACAAACAGTGCTGGATTTGCGCAGAAGATAAACAATCTCCAGGTTATGTCTTTACAATTCACAGGGATCTAAAAATACTCAGATTTAATAAATCTGACGTTACTTTTTATTTACAAAGGCCCCTTTAAACGTTATATAGCCTAGTGCCTTCTGCTTCTATGTGCCGCATCCCTTCACTATGTGTCTGATAGTGGCTCTCCACAATTTCCTTTCCTTTGTAGCTCTTAGTAAATGTTGTCTTTTTGCTATCACTCCTAATCAATGTTCAGCAAAATATTTACGTAACTTCGTTAAGTAGGTTTTGCACTGTTTTCCTCTGTCCTCTTGTCTTCACCATGTCAAGTGAGTGTAAAAAAATTTCCACGCCCTCTTTCCTCATTATGTTCCTTAAAAATGTTAACTGTCTTTTTCTGATACTACGTATAAGTGGCATTTTGATTCCATTTTCTCTAAAATGCGTCGTTGCTCACATGCTCAGTCTATGGTATTCTCAGTATGCTTCTGTAGAACAATATTTCTGTTTTCTTAAGTCTCTTATTTATCTATGATGAAATTGTCGTGCATTCACTGCCATATAGGAGGACTTGTATTACATAAGAGTTCACTACTCTTTTCTTTGTTTCTAACGAAATTTCGCTGTTTCTTAATACTTTACTTAGCTTTTGGAAAGCAATTTTCCTCATCCCAGTGATTTGTTCATCCTATGCCAGAGCGCTGCTCAGATGTGTATATTTTGTGTGTAATTTTTTGTGTCTATATTTTGTGTGTAATTTTTTGTGTCTATATTTTGTG
>OZ038478.1:59345608-59400608 GCA_964036315.1 Acanthosepion esculentum
ATATATATATATATATATATATAGTCAAACCTAATGAGCCAGACACACCTACCAAGGTTTCACTTAGGCAGATCGTCAAGGTTTTTCGACATGAGTATAGTTACCTATATATATATATATATATATATATATATATATATATATATATATATATATATATATATATATATGCATGTCTAAACCATATTTTCAAATGCAGTCCCAATTTAGAGACTGTGATAAACAAATTGATAGAAGAGGCAGATTTGTGTTTGGTCAATACCAAAAAAATTAGTAAATACTAATATATCTACAACAGAACCTAGCAAAAAATTAAGTTAATCATATACTACACTAAATCTAGTATATCCAACTCAATTGGTTGGCGATTTGCAAAAAAAAACATAATTTACAAATTCATGTGCCCTTTGGCAGATTGTATCTCCAACGAATTAAATAATATTTATGTTGGTCACACCACAAACACGCTTTCACGACGCTTGACACTACATTTGAATGATAACTCTAAAATTTTTAGTCATTTAAAACAACATGCCTGGCTGCATAGACAATTCCGGAAAATCCTTGTTGAAAACACATCTATACTTAAATATGAAAACAATAAACAAAAACTAAACATTCTTGAAGCTATATACATAAAACAGTCAAAATCTAACCTGAACAAAATAAATTACGAAATCTCCACAAATATTCTTAAATGCATATAATTGGTAACAGAAGCCATTGGTTTATACCAACGGCTTCCCATACTTAATACTTCTCGAATTCACTCTCGCGTGGTCATGTGTGACATCATGAGCTGTGGTGCGATTTTCGCTTCTAGCGTCTTATATACACGTGTATATCGTTGCTTGGAAATCATCCATGTAAACAAAAACAGACTATCATCACTTTCTTGTCCGTGTATTCTTTAATATATTGAACTCTAATTGTCATCTTTGATAATGGCTTATGTAAGCCGAAAGCTTAGATTGGATTAAAAATATGTATCAATATTGTGATTTTCTTTCTTCGTTTAATGATAATGTTATTAAGGTTATCAGACGATATGAAAAGAATTTCCATAAAATAAATAGACAACACTTGTCTATATTATTTAATGAAACATGTATGAATAATATATATATATATATAATAAAATATTTGGAAGAGAGAAATTGTCGATATTTTTCAACTAAACATGTTCGAAAGATAAAATTATTGCTTCCGAAATACACCTGATAGGTATATATATATATATATATATATATATATATATATATATATATATATATATATATATATATATATATATATACATATGCAGTCAGTCAGGCCCATCTAGATAGATAGATAGGTAGATTACAAGTGACTGTACGAAAAGAAACAATGATAAACCAGTATTTAGTATAACTATAGATAATGGATCTATCAACGTAAATATTGATTGATATATAGTTATGGCACTCATTTATAAAACTGAAAAGAATAAGTACTTGAATCATTGGTCATAAATATCATATTCCTCTTTTGACAGAATAAGTGAAGGCCTTCGTGTGGGGTCCAATCGATCCATTTCAGAAACACTGAGTTTCCCATGGAAACAACGTAAAAAAATAATTGAGTGGTCACTTTATTATCAGCAGTAAGAATATTGCATCCGGTGTCGACTTCGCAATTTATGATATCTCAGCTTGGAAATGATTTGGCATGCTATGCAAATTTGGAAAGAAATGTATATTTTGGGCATGAAAAGAACGCTGAATCATTTTAAGAGCAATTAAACACCACAGCAACACAAAGTAAACTCCCACTATCATACGCACATACACATATGCATACACAAAGCATATATACATGGATATATAAACGCTAAGAAAGAAAATGGATTTCCCTGAATAATTGTCAACAAAGCAATCGAAGATATTTAAAATTCACATATATATATTCAGTTGTCAATGAATATCTATTTGTGTTTTATTATGTTTTAGAAATAGATTCAAAAGGTCCTTTTTTGATTTTTGCTTGCAATAAAAAAGAAGTTTTTTCATGAACCATTTATAATTTTTGTTGATATTAACGCTGAAAACCGGAGAAAATAAATACATTTTCAATATATTATATTTTGTTATATTAACAAAGATGAAAATATATCTGAAAACTAAGATAGATTGATTTGCTGTTTAAGGTTTATTAACCTTTTTCAGGACATTTAAAGCCAGAAAATATTCTTAGATGAAAAGAATTATTTTTGAAGATAATGATATTTACTCATAGAAGTCCAACCAGCTGACCCATAAATGGTGGGGGAAAGGGGTTGATTCATACCTTTCCCAAGAGTATTTACGCGCAAGTGATATAACGAACCCGATTGCAACCTGGCTCTTCGATTTTTTAATTCTGAGCCGTTATAAATGACACCATCCATACTTTCTCAGTCACTACAATCTTAATCTACAAGGTCAAGCATTATCTACTCTGTATATTATCATAATCTTCAATTATTACTTACACATTCAGTAACCCTATACCTTGTCAGTTTGTGGGTTTTGTATTGGTTTAATATTTCGTAAAAAACTTTATTTAGATTCGAATACGTAATGTTCTTAGAGTAGAAGAAATCGAGGTATACATATAAATCACCCAAGCATTTCCTTTGTCAATTTTAAATTTATTTCATTATTCATTCATTAATATCTTACTGGTCTTTTCATTTAAGTCGAAAAATATACATAACGGTGGATGTACAAAATCAGGCTGTAATACAGTGTAACCCGGATATAAGAGACCCTGATATAAGAGAAGCCCGGATATAAGAGAAACCCGGATATAAGAGAGAATTTATCTGGTCCCAAATTAGAGCTATACTTACCTAAACAAAATAGACCAAACCCGGATATAACAGAAACCCGGATATAAGAGACTTCTTCTCCGGTCCCGACAACTCTCTTATATCCGGATTACACTGTATATAGCGGTAGGGTACCATAACTTCGTATCAGAGTTTGTTAAGAAAGCAAAGAAATGATAGGAATCTACTATTCACTATCAGTCCTAACTTCCCAAATCGGAAACAAGTTCTTTTGGGATAAACTTGTAAAGGCAGTCTGAACGTATCACTTTTATATTCATTTTTTACTTTCGTTTTTGTAAAATATGAAAGAAAATAATTTTCATTACTTACTAGCATAGTAGAGATTTATTATTATTATTATTATTATTATTTTTATTATTATTATTTTTTAATATCTGACCGAATGAAGTTTGTTTTCAATACGATCTATGAGAGTAATACTTCTGTTTGGTCGGATGAGAGATGATCGTTTTGGTTACTCAAGCGTTACTCTGGCGAAAATCTTTTCTATCAATTGATAATCAATGATAAAAGCTAAAATATAAAAAAACACAAGGGAAAATAAGAAAAAATATATATGGCGTAAAATGTCCGCAAATTTATGATACCAGTATGAAACGCTGAAGGACTTGAACGAAGAAAGCACAAGACTATCGGATGAAGAATATGATCTTGTGGACATTACAAGTTTGTGGCAGAAAAAAATAACAAGATAAAAAAAATGGCTGAAAGAAATTGGCAGTAAAATGAACACGAAAAAATACACCGGAAAGAGAAAATACAGAATCACAAATAAAATAATCGTATCATAAAAAAAAACGTACACAGCAATAACAAAAAATGCAAAATAAAAATATATGAACAAACAACTAATATCTTTATATAAATTCCATGTGCTTCGATTTGATGTGTTGACATATTGAAAATATTTGGTTAATCCATTCAAGTCAGTATTTACTGTTAACACATTTTTTATACACACTTATATCCAACTGGTGCAATAAAATCCCGATAGATCAAGATGGCTGCGAGAATAAGCAAATACAAAAATGGTTATTTCATCTTTAATCTGTCACAGGGACGCGAATATCATTGGTTACTCATGAATAGGTTTGTAAAAATGCTTGACTTAATCTGTCGTTTGCGTTCAATGATTTCGCAGTGCAGGGCAAATATTCAACATGGCGCACGACCAACAAAGATTGCTACGTTTTAAAATATGTATATCAAATAAGCGGAGCTTCAAAAAAGGTAATGCAACAGTTACAAGTAATTAAAACGAATTTTTGGTAATAACGTGTCGATGTGGTTTTCTATCAATCAATCTGAATTTGCTGGCAGTGATAGTGGGAACATATATATATATATATATATATATGTGTGTGTGTATGTGTGTGTGTGTAGGGGTGCGTGTGTGTTTGTGCGTGTGTGTGTTTCTTATTACTATAAAAGTTATTTTTAGTGGGTACATGTGTTTGAATTGCTATCATTGTTTTTTTAAACAGTATAATTACTGAGAACCGCCCTAGATCAAGAAATCATACTAAAGAAATGTTGTGCCTTCCGACAGAAATCGAATATCTATCCGTTTTGTCACCAGGGAAACCTCTCCTATTATCGGAACCGACGATTAATTTCATTGTTTATTATAACTGTTTCACTGTTAATTGCGTTGTTGATTATTATTCCTATGAATTTCACTGTTAAGATAATAAAATTATAATAATAAAATAATAATAATTTAATAATAAAATAATAATAACAATAATTATAATTATAAATAATAACATATACTATTACTATTATTATTATTATTATTATTATTATTATTATTATTATTTTACCCTCCTTCTCTCGTCAAAAAATGGACTGAGCCTGTTTATAAATAGTTTTGTTGTAATATTCTATTGTGCCGAATAAAACCTAGCTTGGGTTACTCTGTTCCGTGTCTTCTACTACTGCTATTACAACAACAACAATAATAATAATGGGATAGAAACTCAAACACGAGTACTCCGTAAAAATAACATAGAGATTAGTGAGAAATAATGTCGTTCATTAAGTTTCAGGTATGAAATGAAAATATAGATTCATAGAAGCCCCAACGAGAAGTATGTATTCCTTTAATGAGTAAATTGAACTTTACTCTACCGAGAGGGTGTTCTGTGACCAAATTGGTAACTCCACTTTCTGCCTATAGTGGTAATTTCACTAAAGAATAAAGGAATACCGTTTCGATTACCATCGAGAGACACGCTATCTCTTTAATGTACTTTCCCATTTAGGTCAGGAGTTATTAATTTTAATGCTTAAGTATAAAAAACAGGAATATCAACTTAAGCATCTGTAATTACTAAAAGTAAAGTTTATATTAATAAGATATATATATATATATATATATATATATATATATATATATATATATATATATATATATATATTAGTTTACTCATAAAGAGACGAGATATATGAAGCTGATTATTTTATTAAGTCCGAACTGTTATTAGGTCTTCACATATGAGCGTTTAAATGTATAGTGTTGAATTCTGCTCTTTCAACACGTGAAGGATGTTAAACTTGGTTTCGTAAACTACATTGAAAATTCTCTCATTGACGCAAAAGTACATTGCAATATGGTGTAACATGTGCAGGTAGAAGACTCTGGTAAAGGGAAATTTTACAGCCATTATAAACCACAACATACAAATGAACTTGTGGAGTAATGGATAGTGACTCAGATTGAGGAATCGGAGAGCCGAGTTCGAATTCTAGTCGGAACTATTATATTCATTTAATATTATACTCTTAGGAAAGTTATGAATCCTCTTCTTCTCCCCCAACTATGGATTAATAGCAGGATGGCACCTGGTCTACCGCAGAAAGAAAAGCCAACCTACTGCGGGAAAAAACTGCCTCGTCAGTCATGTATCGAAAGATACATGATCGTCTAAGCGTGTATCATGCATGGCACATAACTAACTGATATAAAATATATAGCACTGCGTTGAACCAAACATTCGCACCGGTTTTAATAGGCGGCGTTTGAACATATGATTTTTTTCACACGTAACTCAAATGTGAAATGAAGATGTCTCAAAAATGGCGAAAATAGCGGAATAAAATTTCTCATACTTTGTTATATATATATATATATATATATATATATATATATATATATATATATATATACACACACACACGCACACACACACACACACATATATATATATATATAAGTACGAAATTTACTTAAAAAATGCTGCGATCTTTTGTTCCTACAAATATATTATATATTTGCTTATCGTTCGTATTTAATATTTTCATATTGATTGATTGAGTTGCTTTCTACGATTTACCAGCCACCTGCTTCTTATTTAAAGCCAAAGTATATGTATATATATATATATATATATATATATATATATATATATATATATATATATCGTAAGAATTTTTTGTCGACGGTGAATAATAATAAGTTTGTGATAAAATTCTTACTAATTAACACATAACTGGGAAGAGGAGATGAATTCATACCTTTCCCAAGGGTATTTACGCGTAAGTTAATATAACGAACCCAACCGAAATTGAAACTTGGCACTGCGATTAACAATTCCGTGCCAATATCGATTACACCACTTGCACATCCAAGCTAACAGCACCTTGTATTCCCGAGCGGTCATTCATCTAACCGGTGTTTCAACGTTAAAAGTTCAAATGTTCTTCAAGTATTGAATTATTTACGGGAAGATTTGAGACAATGATCTCAGCAAAGTATATTTGATATCTATTTCGATTTTTTTGATTCAAATAAAATCGCATTTATACAATTAGATAATAACTATTAATAAAACATATTTGATTATAGGCCAAAAGTTAGAAAGCTCTTTTTGTATTGAACTTTTGAGAAAGCAAATTTTCTTAACTCTTCGCTTTTCTATTTCTTTCGCATTCCCGTTAAAAGGTTTTTTATTACATGCAAAACAATTAATGTTTTTGCTTATGCATTTATTTCATCTTGTTAACCAATAAATTAAAATTATTAATGTTCACAATTTTCCAGACGATTGAAATGAATGGAATATCAAATTGTTAGATCATTCGATTTTATAAAAGAGAAACTTATCTATAATTCTCAAAATGTACGTATGTATGTGTGTGTGATCCAATATTGTTTATGCGTTTCCACAGTTTTCATCTGATTTCGATGATTTTTTTTTGTTTGATAGATAATTCTTCAGTGCCAGTTTTGAGTCCAAATTGTTGGCGACAATGGTTTCACTAATTCCTGTCCATTATAACTCTCAGCAAAGTTTTACTATTTACTATCTGTTGCTGGATATATATCTTTCATAAATACTTTAATAAAAATAATATAAATTATTACAATATTATCTATATATCTATAATTCTCAAATTGTGTGTGCGTATGTATGTGCGTATGTGTGCGATCGGATGTTGTTTATGCGTTTCCACAGTTTTCATCCAATTTTGATCAAATTTTTTTGTTTGATAGATAATTCTTGAGTGCCGATTTTGAAACCAAAATTACACATCCCCCTTCTCTTGTTCAAGCGTACAATCTCTCTCAACTGCGGTTAACCTTTCCGTTGCATAAAGCATACTACTACAGATTTTAAGGCGTTGATTTCATTGTCGTTTAGAGCCGTTCCCAATTGAATTTTTTTATTTTCCTATCATTTGTTGTATTACATTTACCGTACTAATAAGTAAGCTTGCTTTTTTTTATTACTCAACATTATTTTTTCAAACTTTCTTAAAGTTATTTCGTTTGGTTTTATTATTATTTGTTCCTGAGCTAAGTTGGTGGCCTTATCTAACATGCGTTCTGTTATGGATGGGTAAAATTCTTTTATGTCTAATTGTAGGAAGTGGCAATTTTGTTTGTTATTTATGCTGTGGAACCTGTCAATAGTTGCTTTTGTATTTTTCCACTGGTTTAATCCTAACTTCTTCCTAAGTTCAGAATTAATTCTTTCTAGTATCGTTTTACTTATTTTACCTAGTTCGCTTTTGGCTGGGTTTATTAGTCTGCATGCAGGGGTGGTTTTGAAATTTTCTTTGTGGTCTTTTAGTGTGATAACGGCTTGCGCCATCAACTTAGCTCAGGAACAAATAATAATAAAACCAAACGAAATCGACATCATAAAGCACTCCCGTAAATCATTATTATTTCACCATGAAGAAGCATGGATAAAGAAAGATGGGATATTTGACACTACAATGGGAAGCTTTGACGGTGCAAAATGCGAAATCGTAGGTATTTACTTAATACAGGAAATACAGAAAAAGATAGAAATGACACAGGACTCTACAGGGACGACGGTCTCATAATCTTAAGAAACTGCAACAAACAAAACACAGACAAAATTAAAAAGCAATAATAAATATTTTCAAAAATAACGGATTCGACATAGATATAAAAACTAACCTAAATGAAGTAAATTTACAAGATGTTACCTTCAATCTAAGAAAAGGCACATACAAACCATACAGAAAACCCAATGATAAACCACTATATATACACACAACTTCCAACCATCCGCATTCTATAATCAAACAGATACCAAAATCGATTAACCGCAGGCTTTCCGACAATTCCTTCAATGAATCTATATTTAACAAAGCTAAGAAAGACTACGAAACAGCCCTAAAAGATAGCGGATTCCCAGCAACACTCACATACTCACCACAGAACACAAAAAAAGCCAACAGGAAAAGAAATGTCATATGGTTCAACCCTCCCTACAGCAAAAACTTAAAAACAAATGTAGGAAAAATATTCTTCAAACTTTTACACAAACACTTCCCGGAATCAAGCACCCTACACAAAATATTCAACAAAAACACAGTAAAAATCAGCTACAGTTGCACCGAGAATATGGCACAAATAATAAAAAAGCACAACAGGAAAATTATTAACAAACCACACGAACAAATTAAACCCACGTGCAACTGCAGAATAAAAAACGAATGTCCCTTAAACGGTAATTGTTTACAAAACAACGTAATCTACCAAGCCACGATAAATTCACCAGATAATGAAGAAAAAGTATACATAGGAATAATTGAAGGACCCTGGAAACAAAGAAATTATGTACACAAAACATATTTCACAAATAGTAAATATGCGAACAGCACAATGCTTTCTAAGTATATCTGGAAAATAAAAAAACAAAACGCACACCACACCAAAAATATATTGAAAAATAAGGAAAAAGTCATCAGCCTACAACAACCTATCAAAAACTTGCAAACTTTGCTTGGAGGAAAAAATAGCTATCATTACCTTCCCAGACCAAAATAAATTATTAAATAAAAGATCCGAGCTAATCTCAAAATGAAGACATGAAAACAAATTTTTACTACGTAACTTAAAAATCGAAAACGGAAAAAATAAATAAATACATAAACAAACAAAATGACAATAAAATAAGCAAAATAAATTAATCCAAACAAATTACCAAAACACACCTGTTAGAATAGACGAAATAGAATAAAAATATAAGGAACAAAATCAATAAATAAAATAAATAATAAACAAATTAGCAAACTATTATGAACAAAATATTAGACTATAAAAAATCAAAACAAAAAATCGGACGAAAAATAGCTATAACTGTTATATAACGATAAAAAAATGAATAAAAAATAATATACTGCGTTACTTAAAAATCGAAAACCAAAAAGAGAAAATATAGAGTGTAATAAATAAATAACGACATGTATAATAAATTGATCTAAATACATCCAAATATATAAATAAACTAACAACCGATACCGATAAACTAGCCGTTTAGAAAAAACAAATAAAGATTATCATTCCAAATAAATAAATTAAAAACTGTTCCCGCCAAAATAATAGAACAAACCACAACAATCAACCCCAAAATTCAACAAATAGCTTTATCTTCCCAAACAAAAACAAAACTATTAAATAAGCGATATAAACAAATTTTTATTACGTTAATAAAAACACCGATCAAAATAAAAATAATAAATAAATAAATATATAAGATTAAAAATAGAAATAAATAAAAACAAGCAAAATAATTTGACCCAAATAAATAAACAAATAAACGACTTCCGGTAAAATAGCCGCCATAATAGACTACCCACAATAAGCTATATAAACAAATTTTTACTACGTTAATAAAAACACCGATCAAAATAAAAAATAAAGATAAAATAAATATAAAGGATAAAAAACAAAAATAAATCAAATAAAAATAAGCAAAATAATTTGACACAAATAAACAAATAAACGACTTCCGGTAAAATATCTGCTAAAATAGACTACCTACAATGCACCACTGACCCGTATATATAAATAGGCAAGAAAAATAACAGC
This sequence comes from Acanthosepion esculentum, assembly GCA_964036315.1. NCBI lineage: Eukaryota > Metazoa > Mollusca > Cephalopoda > Sepiida > Sepiidae > Acanthosepion > Acanthosepion esculentum. Next base: position 59,355,814 of record OZ038478.1, read on the forward strand.
ACTCGTGGCCTGACGATTGCATCTAGCATGAAATAGACTGTCGCCTCCTAATGTTAACTTCTATGTTCACATTTATATTTACACACGATCTATCTCTGATATTGAGCACTTTATCCCATAAATATAGCACACTTGAAGACTATATATATATATATATATATATATATATATATATATATATATATATATATATATATATATATATATATATCACGCAATCATTAGGCAGAGAGAGAGAGGCAATATGATACTCATTTAATAAAAGTGTCACCCCGCAGCTAGTATTAAATAATAATAATAATAATAATAATAATAATAATAATAATAATAATACGATAGTATTAATGATGGTAACGAGAGGGGAAAAGTACAGGAGGGGTTGATGCCAAATATGGTAATACATGCCTTATATGGCAAATTCACAGAGGTGCCCGGATGACTAGCCTTGCAGTTGATGAAGGTTGGTGTTATAGATTCAACCGACACGAACGTATCTATTAAGAAACTTCTTGACATGCATTCGGGACGCTACGGACTTGCATAATTTGACCTTTACAGGAGATACTGAAGGCAAGACAAGCAGAGGGGAAACAGCGAATATTTTACCTCACGAACTTGTGCAAGTCGATAGCAAAGCATGAATTGAAAGGGATAGTTGGAAGACAAATATTAATTAAAGCTACAAATGAGAGGAATTTGTGAACATCCTGAAAGGAAACGTCACATAAGGAAAAATGAAGAAATATCAGAGATCGCCTATGATACTAGTGGATTTATTTCAATGAAATTGTGTATATTCCTGCAAATGCATCACGTAGGCACTGAACTCATTTTTCAATTGCTTCTATTCGCTAGATACTGAAAGAAAAATGGAAACCTCGAGACAAAGTAGTAAAGATAAGTAATAAGGAATAAATAACCATCAATTACAGAAGGAGACAGAATATTTGCGCAAGGGACAAACTAAGATGCAAGCTACAAATGGAATAAAGTTAGTACAAAAATGTAATCATCTATGAAGTGAATCAACAGGGGTTACGCTTGTCTTTAAATTAAATCGCTTCAATTTTAGTTAGAGGCTCCCATAGGTATTTTATATCTAATCTAGACTTACTCATCGTGTTATCTAAGCGTAGCATTTTACTGATTGTTTTAATTATTTTAGTATACTGTATAATTGTATGACTTATATAATTAACGGATGGGTAGATAAGCAAGAATACATACTTTCATTCATAGAGTTAATTATAATATCCTAATACTTTACATACATATCCTCATCAATAAGTCCGTCTACTAAAGCTGAATAATACACATTTTTGTAACAAATGTTTATTTTTCACTAAAATACCTTTTATTGCCAGGACAGTGGAGTGTATAATTCACAAAAGCAGAATATTACACTGAGTTTTTCAGATCAAAATTCAACTTTCTCAAGCTATGAACTTATTGTCCTAAATTGTGAGCGTTTTTTATTTATCTACGTAAAGAGTAGGTTTAAGCAATACATATGCACACACACACATGCACGCACACACACACACACACACACACACACACACACATATATATATATATATATATATATATATATATATATATATATATATATATATATATGAAATGGGAACGAATCGAATTTCCAACGTTCGTAACATTAATTTAAGAGGGCTCACTACAAAACGTAGAGCAAAATTCTTTATTTTAGGATATTACGTCAACATGCGAATAACCGCTACATAAATGCAATCATGTTTCAATGTTTACTAATACATCTCATCAAGCGTTAGTAAATGACTGGTTAGTAGACAATTTATCGAAATTTAAAACCACATAGAATCTCTTTTCACGCAAAAAAGGAAAAGTCAAAAAGAAAAAGAATAATAAATAAAGACACAAGATACATTCTCTTATCAGAGAAAAGGAAGAATAAGGAAAAAAACAAATAAAGGACAGGGAGGAGGTAGCAGCAAAATTTGTCTTATTTATATTCTGAAGTAAGAGGTCATAACCACCAGATTTAAAGACTTTGACAACTTAGATTTTATATTTGATACATTTAAGTTTGCTACGATGTTACCATAAGGTGTATGACACTCTCTACGAAAAAGGGAAACGAAATTTAACACAGTTTTTGACAAAACGCATACCTTGTAAGTTAAAAGTTAGAGTTTTATAATTTTTATAGTCGGTAAATAATATGGTTCTTTAAGAAATAAATGAAAGGCAAAATAATTAAACAAAATTATTAAAATATACATATCAAACAAAAGTATTCAAATAACTAGATCAAACAAAACATTAATCATATATATCATATAACAAAAATTAGAATATATAGGTCATATAAAATGGAATACAGCTGTTACCTAAAGGGTCCTATATAAGGTGTTAATAAAACCAATCAATGGAAAATGTCAAAATGTCAGCCAAACGCATATACGTTAATACTAAATATTATCGGCAGTATTAGAAAAATAATGCACAAAAGATACTCCATCCGAAATTTATCTTACTGACAAAAAATAAGCTTTATACGCCGCAACAAGTATTATTTCTATAAGTAATATTAGTAAAAGAAGATATATGCTGATACCAGTGAGTTTTGAATAAATTCTCAGTGCTACCAATATAAAACTTTTGAACCTTCGGATTTTCAATTGTAGACATAGAACAAAGTTACACAAGGGATTCGGTTAAACATCTTTCAAGATAATGGGCATTGGTTAGGATTCCTACAATTACATTAGTCATTATCCATAACAATATTTTCATTAGTGCCTAAATTATGATTAAAATTATTAAATTTGTTTAGAGTTCTATTATTGTGCAACTTTATGATTTTCTTGAGATTATTGGTGAAACTATAACTAAGTTTTAATGTATTCCTATTAAATATTTTACTTTTTTTATTGGTATTTTACTATATTGCTTTTCGGAAAATTTTTATCAATTAATTTGAGGAAATTATAGTCTTATAGTCTTAGTACTTACAAATTTATAGAATAGAAGTGTGTACCAGCTGATCTTCCAATTTTTATTTCTTTACACTGAATTACTATCATGATATTCTCTAAACTGAATTTCAACACACTTATACCCGCTATCCTTATGAACTTTATTGCACACACTGCTATGTTTGTCAAACACATCTTTATTTGATGTTGCTGATCCTACGTTCTACAGAGGAAGGAATATGTCGGGTTACAGATGGGGGCTGATTGAAATTGAGGTGAATATAGATTCGGTTTGCACTACTTTTCATAAAATGCTGAAAATTATCATAGACGTGATCTAACGTAATATCGAGAAAATCAACTTGTTTAATATTGGTGCTTATTTTTATCTTAAGATCTAAACTTTTTAATTCTCTATGAATCATTTTCCTTAGTTCATCAACCTTAATTTTAGTATAGTTTCTTACAACCATTAGTTCATCATCTCTATATAGCCCTATACTATCTAGATTGATCTCCTCACAAACCGTATTGTTATAAAAATATATAAACCAACCAGATCAGAGGACTCAGCAGAATCCAATGGTTTCATTGAAATGTCAAATTTATCATCAGAATCTTTTACCTACTGTTCTTTTTGTGGATAAGGACAGATCTCCTACAATTCATAATAATACTTATCTCTTCACTAGAGATGTTGGAATGAACTTTGGCAACTTCTAATGCCAGTCTAAGGATGTCCTTAGATATTGGAGTGGTAGAAATCAACAATATCAAACTAGATAAAAGTGCGACTGTTTTTGTTGTGAATGCTTTTAAACCAGTTAATAGCTCAATGGTACCAATCCATTGAATAAGTCCCAGGCGTTTACGGATCTGTTTAATAACGCTTTCAAGCATATCCTTGCTTATCCTTTCAATCTCAGACTTGGTGGAATTTATAGCCTTGTGGGAAGTTTGATCTTGAACTTTGGCTTTTGGTCTTTAAGGAGGATGTAGGATTCCTTGGTGCAAAGTTTTCTAAACCTATTGCTACTTTTGAGTTTATCAGCAATATTTTTGGAAGTAGTGTTGATTTGATCAATACATTTGAAATTGTTAACGTCTATCTTTTTGTAATTCTTAGTCAAATTATTTCTTATCAGTGCCATGTAATCCTTAGGATGAAATATATAAAAATTTGTAGATTTGCCAGATTTCACAAATATTCAGTCAGGTTTATTAATATCCTTGATTATGGTATCTAAACGTTTCTAAAACCGGTTCCTATGTTTATGGAAAGTGATGTCGTTTATAATGTTTAAAAGATCTATTTCGAAACCGTATAAGCGTTCTATAAGAGGAGCAGTTTTTAAATTTCTAAATCCATAGGAATCAGCTGTATTTGCAACATCTCGATCAAGAAAAAAGAAATTAGCTTTCAATCTCATTCTTCTTATTAAATCCTCAGTCTTTAAAACCAGTTTTTCAAAATATTCTCTTTTGTTTGTGATGAGAATGTTTTTTAACGAAATTCGAAAATCAGTTTGTTTTTCCATGTTGGACTATAAAATAAATGTAAACGGTGCTCGACATTTTAGGAGCGATATATCCATATGAAATGAGAACGAATCGAACTTAAATTTCAACGTTCGTAGCATTAATTTAAAAGAGGGCTCAATACAAAAAGTAGAAGAAAATTATATATAATTATATATTATATATATATATATATATATATATATATATATATTATATAATATATATTATATATATCTATATATATTATATATAATATAACATATATATATATATATATATATATATATATATATATATATATATATATGTATGCAAAAATATATTCAACTTTGATTGTGTTGATGTGAACAAATTATTTCCCGTTGAAATGAGTAATTTTCATCTCTTTTCTAAAGGCTATGATTTACAATAACAGTAGCGAACTGACAATTAGGCTGCAATCTCTTCTAGCGTCTTTTTACAATTTATACTTTGTTAATTCTCTTCCGAATGTTGGAGAAAAGATGGAAATCTCTCATTGATTCTAATCAGAAACAAAACAATACAAAAAAAAACAACTCTTTTTATTGGCGTGTTCGTCCTGCATTCTGCTACAGTTTATCAGCAAATGAAAAGTCTGCCTTGAAGCGACGTCGTTTTTGTCAGCTATGAAATTGTTACTTATATTTGCGTTCACCGCTAACTCCTCCAAGGATTGAAATATACACCTCTTGTAAGTTCGCGTTTATTGCCGGTATTGAATAATTGCTAACCCCAGGTTAGGAGGCGGCAAACAATAACCCCGTGTTTTATCAACAACGTGTAAACAACAAACCCAAAATTTCAAAAAGAAACATTGAAATTAAAGTTATTTGACAAGCTTCAAATTACATTCTTATAAATATATCAGGAAGGCAAATTTTTGGAATCTAATTTCAATAAATTTATATTCGCAATGTGAATTGATTTTATTTATTTAAAAAAAGAGAATATCAGCTATATCATCGTTAGCTTGAAGCAAAAATGTTTATCCACTAAGTTTATTCGTTTGTCTTCTTTAGAACAGTATCACTGACATGATTTAAATATCCATTTAGTCTTTAAATGAAAATATATTCAATGTGAGTTTAGCAGATACACGAGTTTGTGCTATCGCAGTAGAAAGATTATGTGTCAGTTCATTGAGGAAGTAGATTTCGAAAGAATGATAAATCTAGAAGAATAGCTGCCAATGATCAAAGAATACACCGTTTATTGGTTGGATGCTGAAATTTATTATACAGTGTAACCCGGATATAAGATAAACCCGGATATAAGAGAGATTTTCTCTGGTCCCAAATTAGAGCCTGTGTTAATGTATATACAGTGTAATCCGGATATAAGAGAGTTGTCGGGACCGGAGAAGAAGTCTCTTATATCAGGGTTTCTTCCTCATTGCACTAAACATAAGTGGCCGGTGGGATACTGATGACAGCATGGCAATGATTGTGGGAACCGGGCAATTTTTTGATTGGCCGATGGTAGCTTCACGTTGAAAATGACATTGCGTCACATTTTGCTGCTGTGGGGAGGCGAGTAAATGTAGTATCTGTTCTCCTCTTTAATCCATCCTCATCGGTCTCTGGTGCCTGTTCTCATATCTAAGCTATAAGGGAAACGGCAGTATCTTCCTCATTGTACTAAAGTGGGAGGGTTGGTGGATATCGACGCCAGTGTGACTGGTCGCGGAGCCTAGGCAACCTTTGTCCTTGGCCTGTATGTAAAGAACCCTGCATAAAATCGAACTTGCGTCGCATTCTACCGCTGTGAAAAGATGGGTACATTCCCCCCCCCCTTTCCCGTCTTCGGGCTGGAATCAAAGTGTTATATCACTTTTCTTAAATTATGAGGTATGCCCAGTCACGTGTGTTCCAACCTTTCGGCAGCGTCTTCATTGCAGTGGGCGCGGAATCTGGGTAATTTTTGTTCTTGACTCATATGGCCACGTATGAGCACCAGACGTTAAACAGCACACGTGTCATATACTACCACCACGAAGAAGAAGCTTATTAAAACGCAAAGAAAAAAATCGAAGAGATGAATCATCGTAAATTATGTTCTTCAAATTGGTGGAAATATACCTGCCTCAAAAATCAGCAGTCGAAATCTTGGTCTTTCACATGCTGATTGCTGCCGTCACTGGTAAATGGAAAAGAAAATTATCAAGTAAATTTTAATCAAAATTATTAATAAAATCAAAGACTATACAATCGTTGCATGTGTTGTGATTAACGCTAGGAATTGCCAGAAGTATGAATCAGATTTATTGTCAATGTGAAAGCTTTATTCTAAAAGGAGTTGATCTGTAGTGACTCCAATTAGTTTTCAATTCAAGCTAATAGCCTAAATCTAATATTTCCAATATGCAAAATACTTTACTGTATTTCAAAAACTAATTTAAATTGACTGGAAGATTATTTTTGTTACTTTTGCCAAAATAGCTCAATATCGACCTGTTTTAGTCGTCTTCGCATCGTACAATAATTCTCTTTATTAAAAAATCTTCCAAAAATATACTTATCTAAAACTTTATTTCAAGAATTTTAGCTGACTTAAAGTATAAAACTGGGGAACAAATTTTATTTTTTTTTTTTGTGTATTGAATTAGATGTGACAGTTCTATGTAATTTGGGTGCGCTGTGCACGAATGTTTACTTATTTTGGCTCTTTCAGGACCTGATATGTGCTCAATGCACCTCATCTTTTGTTATATTCATAAAAAAAGTTATTTTTCTTCCCAATACTCGCTAAGTCTTTTTAGTTACACATTATGCAACTATGTTTTTATCTAGGTTTTTGTACCATTTGTTATGGTATTGTTGTATTATGTATGCTTTTATGCAACACCCTAAAATATTTCTAATTTTGTCATTTTTAACCTATTTTAATATTAGTAAATTAAGCTAAAATTATCATAGAATTCCAGAATGTTCTCGAGCGTCCCTGTTTTTTTTCTGTAGAATATTATAGAGGGTCTACTAAAATATATAATAGCGACTCGTTTCAGGAGTTAATCAGCCAATTCCAAAATGTAAGGCTCTTCCAACTATAGAATTGGTCGAAGATGTTCCTGAAAATATTGCTACGCACACTGAGGAGTCACACACAGTTTCAAAATTATTTTAAAAATATTGGTGCGCAATGGTTTGTACTAAACTTTTCAATTTATGATTAGTAAATATAGTTTTTACCGAATAACAATATCCCCTAACCCAAACAGATTAATACAGATATGTAAAAGATTTAAAACTTTATAAATTATTCTAATTAAAATTTTTAAAAAAAGAAAATAATTCTTGTAAAAATTCATTATTCGTCTATTTTTTTCTTGACAATGATGTCCATAAAATATAATATTTTTTTATTCTTGACAATGATGTCCATAACATTTTTTATTTTTTATTCTTGACAATGATGTCCATAACATTTTTTATTTTTTATTCTTGACAATGATATCCATAATATATAATATTTTTTTATTCTTGACAATGATGTCCATAACATTTTTTATTTTTTATTCTTGACAATGATGTCCATAACATATAATATTTTTTTATTCTTGACAATGATGTCCATAACATTTTTTATTTTTTATTCTTGACAATGATGTCCATAACATATATTATTTTTTTTATTCTTGACAATGATGTCCGTAACATATATTATTCATAAAAAACAGTTAAATGCTTTGTTTGAAAAACAAATGTGATTTGCATTCTCCAAGGGGTCCTGTTTTTAATTAATATAAATATGAAGAGATAAAAAATTTAATTTCTCGAAATTTTATTAATTATATAAGAAGAGGGTAACAGACATAAAAAAAACTTCTACTAAGATTTTCTAAAAAAAAATTCTAAAATGATTTCATTCATTTGTGAATAAGTCCTGAAAGTTTAATTACAATCTGACAATTACTTGATTTGTACAAGAATTTCCAAATCAACGTGTTTTTACCGACAATAAGGCGCAAATTTCCTAATACTCTTTGCTGTTCCCACTGACACAAAAAAAACAAGATATTTAACCAAAATTTCGAACACACGAGAAAGGATTAAAAATTTAATAAAATAATCAAAAATACTTCGGTCTTTCCTCTTAATAATGACAAATATTTTGACGATAAAACTTATTTTTATCAAGTTTGTAGCCTTTATCATCATACCATGCCCTATATGCAGAGAATTATTGGAGGTAGATATATAAAAAAAATGGAAACCCAGATGCGCTTTTGACAGGCAAACGGTTCTCTATCTTTTCCCGGGCGGACGAGGCAGAGAGTCTCTTGTAACCTATCATAATACAAATACACGTTCGAAGAAAGCCCATAAAACCACAAACTTCCACGCCGATACTAATTGACGAAGATCAAACATGTATAAAAAAAATATAAGATAATAAAATATAAAAATATGAAGGATTTAGGTTCGTGTTTTATTAATCTTTAAAGAACATGCGAATTTTGCGGGAAACGTCTTTCAGGGTTGAAATATTTCGAGATTGAAATTCTGCTGATCCCTGATCGGCAGGATTTCAGAAATAGAATGAATAACAGATACCGACGAAATGTAATCATGCGGAATGTTCACATGGATTGGATGGCGTTGGACGGGGGCCAAAGGAAATGAAATGACAAATGCATCTAAGACTGAGCAATTGATTCCTATTTTGACAGTGAATCATTTAAAGAGAGATGAGCAAATTTAGTTGCCATGACTATCAGAAATATTAGAAGAAATTAGAATCTGGTTATTTCTATAATGATAAAAGCAGAAATTAAAATGATTGCGCAAATCAAAAATATTAATAGCAAATCAGCGCCAACAGCGAGGCATCTTCAAATAATGATTGGTTAAAAATTAATAACCGGGTGGATAATTATTATTGCAGTTAAGCTTTATCCGAAAATGGCCACCTTCTAATCAGTCAGAAATTAAATAAGTTGCCGGAAGAAGTCTGCATTACTTAATTGGGTAATTTTTTAAGTTTCAATTAACTGCATGAATTAATTAACTGTTTATTTTCAAGTGCTGTAAGAGGAATAAAGCATATATTATTCAGAACGCTTGAAATTCCTATAGATTAAGCTGTTTTATTTCAGATCGATGGATTTTATTATCGTTTCCCAATAATTTATACAAAAAAAAGCATACACACAAAACGAAAGAGGAATACGCGTCTTGGAAGACAAATAAAAGATTGTAAAAAAATAAATCAAGATGAGAAATATTCAGAGTGAGGTATCAAACGATAGAAATATATATCGAGGTTTTTAAGCAAAAAATAATAATTCTGCTTGTCCCTCCCTTAGTGAGCACGACCGTTACGCCTTGCCAATATCTAATAAACAATGGACTATTCCGTTTTGATCGCGTGGAAAGACAGAAAAGACATGTCAGAGACGCTATTTGGTTTCAGTGAAAGAAAAGAAAGTAATCAAAAAAGTGAGAAATAAAGAAATAAATAAAGAAGTGTTTAATATCTGATTCAATGAAATGAAACAAAGTTTTCAATTTCAAATATTTCATTTGTACCCTTGACTCCTAAAAATAACGACCTCATTTATATCTATTATTGTTATTTCAATATTTTCCTAAAGATGTTAAGCTCAAATATTTAATGACACTATAGGGGAATTTTTACGGATATTTTCTTGTCGTAGAATTCACCATGAGTTTATTCAACCATTAATTTATGAATTAAATTTCATCAGAATATGCAAATTGGAAAACCTTGAAATTATCACATGTATTTCTAGTCATATTATAATTCTGATTGTTCCTTGTTTTTTTTTTTAATTAGCACGGACGTTACGTCATGCCATTACTTTAGATAAATAATGGACTATTCCGTTTTAATTGTGAGGAAAACGGGAAGAAAATTTTATATCAGATACACTGTTTGGTCATGGTGAGAAAAACAAAGAAAGAAGGTATATAACGAAGAAACAGAAAACATAGAAGCAGTAATAACGCTCTCAGGCTTTTAATGTCTGCTTCAATAAAATGGAAAACGAATTTAATTATTAAATTTTTTATTTGTAGCCTCTTACTTCTTTAAATAAGTCATGTGTTCATAGTTAAGCCCAAATATTTAATGATGCAACAAGGAGAATTTCCACGACCATTTTATAGTCGTAGATGTGTTTATTCACATCATGACATTAAGAAACTCGCAATAGAAGGTTACAAGAGGATAACAACACTTAGAAAACAGCTTCGGTCTTTCTACCATATGTGAAGGGATTATCAGCGAAAATACAAAAGATCTGTGCTCCATATAACATCAGGGCGACCTTCAAAAGTGATTTGATACATCACAGACATCTCTTCCGAGTAAGATCCTCCCATAGAAGAGAACATAATTCAGGACTGTGTATGCGCCATTTCGTGTAGCTGTGGTAAGAAATATAAAAGAAAAACAGGTCGCCCCCTTAAGGTAAGACTGCAAGGACATCGTAAAGCCGTAATACGAAGGAAAATAGAAAAATCAGGCGTAGCTGACCGCATATGGAGGGAAAAAGGAGATCACCGGCTCCTGTGAAATGAGGTTGAAATAATAGACAGAGAACATAACTGGAAAATATGTAAACTTAAGGAATCAGCACATATGCTAGACCACAAAAATCTCCTAAACCGGCCAAGCATAGAAATGAATACAATATGGGAACCAGTAATACAGAGTGCTAGAGAAAAGCAATAACAAAAAAGTGCAATATGAGCTCTAGTAAAGATGAATACTGGGTCATTAAGTTTATAAGTCCCCAAAATTCATACATTGATGTCCTCATGGCCCAGTGGCTAAAAACGTTGGTTGAATCCAGTGACTTGACTCAAAGGGTTGTGACTTCGATATCTGGTTGCTGCAATGGTGAACAAAAACATGGGGAGTTGGGTTAAAGGGAGATAACTAAAACACGTGGAACTAGAACAATCTACCTTGGTGGACAAAATAAAGGGTTCAGTTCGAAATTCCAATCACATGACGAAGGCCGGAGCGTAAACGCTGAAACGTTGTGAATATGGCAATAAAAATGAGGATAACAGTCCGAACAATGTAAATAAGAATTATGATTCATTAGAAACTTCAAATAGCACACCAGGAAAATTTCACGGTTACCACTAATAATTATTATTTTACAGAATGCCCTCGTTAGATTTCACTATTTCATTTTATCATTACGTTGGAATTGATAATTCCTTCGTTATATTTGTATCTTTTTTTTTACCATATTCAGTTGAATTTAATATTTTCAAGCTTGGCATCGAATAATTTTTGTTATGTTAAAGCAACTATGTTCATGTGGCAATGAATTGTATAAATAGACCCAATATAATGCCGAACATATCGGTCTTGACCTGGCATCGCGGCTTCAGTCACTTTTCCCCCCACCGTAACATAGCTTCCTTTTGCCTTTTCTATAAATATTTTCATGGTAATTTTTCTGATGAGCTTTTCGCTTTGGTATACCGCTTTTACAAATTTAAGCGCAGTACTAGATTGGCAGATAGGTCTCATCATTTTTACAGTTGAAATGACTAGATGCAACCATAAGTTCTATGCTAACAGCTTCTTCTCTAGCCCTTCTCACTTGTGTAACTCTCTTAAGGCCTCTTGTTTTCCAGTCAACTTTCAGCTTCAAAAATTTAAATGCAATGTCAATCGTGATCTTCTGTCTCCTTGAATACTGTTCTTTCATTGTTCTCTCTCTCTCTCTCTCTCTCTCTCTCTCTCTCTCTCCTTAATAATGATTTTTTTTCTTTTTCTCATATCCTTTCATACTTAGTAACCCATTGAACCTTAGGTGATTTTATCGCCTTACTTGGGGTAAAATGATTAAAAATATTATCCACCCAATATAGGTACCTATAATCATCAGGCAAAAACATAGACCAGCCCAAAGTTTTAAAAAATGGCATACATAATTTTTAATTATGTACATTTATTGAGAAAATTATATGTGTTGATTAACGTTTTAATGCTATCAATGAGAATCACTGACGGTAAGATTTCAATCTAAGTATATCTTTTTTGAAAAGTAATTTGATAAATTATGAATCTCAGGAAACCCAGAAAATACATCGGGTAAGACGTATTGATAAAACCAACAAGAATGAGAATACTTGTCCGAATATTTAATGAAATAAAGACAAAGATTCGGAATTTCAGAAAGTCTGTTGCTGGCAACATTATTAATAGTAACTCATGAGTTAATCGTTATCTTTTTCCATATATCTTAATAAACTACATTCTTACAGATCAAGCACAAACCTCCTCCAGTTATCATCCACCTTGATTGACTCTTGGATCTCGTATCGGATGTACATTAGTAAAAAAAAAAAAAATACATGTCATTCTGTGCAGATATACCTCTAATATTTCAAGATATATCTCATGGCGTGTGGTACGCCAGCTAGTGGTAAAGAGGAAGCTATTTAACGTAGATGGACTAGAGATAAATAGGCTGTATTTATATGAATGGCAGACTAGTCTAGAGATATAGAAACATATAGAAAATGAGAGAGGATGACATAGAAAGAGAATGGAAGCGAAAGAGAATTCCCGGATAGTTTTCATCCACACCAGAAAGCATATATTGGTAACGGAATAAAATTTCTCTTTCTGCAAACGACACATTTCTACTTATTGGGAGTGATATTTGCTTCGAAGAAAATATTTCTTCTCATCACGCAGAGAAAACGAATAATTTTTATTTTCTGCGAATCGTCTTTTCATCAATAATCGACTCGAAGAATGAATGTAAGAGGAGATTAACGCTTGCAAGCGACAACAAGTGAAATCGGTGAAATGAGTTCGAAATCCGCTAGAGACTTCTTCGTTTATTTCACTTGGAAAAATCATGAACCAGTTCTTCTATTGTCTCAGCTAGGAATAGAATAGCAGAGTACAGTTGGATTTCTTGCTTTAGTTGACAGTTTTCTGCTGCTATGAAAGTTAGTTCACTATATCGCTCTCGCCAGAATCTATCTTACACATTTACAAATTTACAATTCGTCCATACATTAAATATTGCTGTCATATCTGGTCTTGTGCGTCTGTTATATTTTTAGAGATACATCGTAAAATTCAAAGAAGAATCTGCAATGTTACCGGTCGTGACCTGGCAACTCAGCTTCAATCACTTCCTCACTCCCGTAAAGTAACTTTCCTGTACTCTTTTAATACTTTCATGGTAACTGTTCTTTCCTCTTTGGTACCTAGACTTTAAGAAATTAAGCGCAGTACTAGGATGGCAGCTAGGTCCCAACATTTTACAGATGAAAAGATAGAATCTGTGGGTCAAAAGGTGTATGGTTCTTCTACACAGCCCAATCTTTTTTTTGTTTTTTTTACAGGTTACTCGCTGAATCTATATTGATGAATACGACGTATCATTCGATGAAAATATATCCAAGTTACTAACTCCAGATAGTTTCATACAGAAATATAAATTAGCCTGCACAAATATTTCCTACATTTTCTTTTTCTTTTCTTTTCTCTTTTCTCTTATAACTCAGTGAAGAATTTTAATATATCACAATTTTTACACCTTGCCATCCTTTTCAATTTTACCTTCATTATTTCTTGACTAGCCAATACACAAACACCCCCATATATATATATATATATATATATATATATATATATATATATATATATATATATATATATATATATATATATATATGCTTTTAGTTTACGAAAAACTAGGTAATCCGTATGGGTAGACCCAAGGAGGATAAAATCCAGAGAGCTCAATTTAAATCAGAGCTAATAATTTAAATAAAAATAAAAACAGACCACTTTAAGGTTCCATGTAATAAATTATTTCACCACAGCCCTTTTAAAGGACCGCGGATCATCAGACTTTACTTCCAAAGGTTGAAACGAAAAATGAAAAGAAATTGACACATTTTTGACATGCAGTACTAAGCATATGTAAATTAACGAAGTGAGGAAGTGAGGGGAGAGAGAGATATGATTGAGTTAGATGTAAAATTTCTATTCTCTCAAATTTAAATTGTTTGAGGAAATCCAGACATTGACACATTAGATCGGTTAATTTAACGGAAGTTATATAATGATATAGAGGAGGAGAGGAGAAAAAAGACATAAAGAGAAAAAGAGAGAATGAAGTCATGAGAGAAAGTGTCACTAACTTTCTTTGGAATGAAAGGCCCGAAATAGACGCTGTTGTTTTGCTTTACTTTGAGAGTTCATAAATATTATAATGTTTGATATAAATTTGAATGTTTAAACATTCTATAAGGAATTTAATTATATGTTTGTTAGCGATTTAAGTTTTTTTTAAAACTTTATTACAAAAATTTTGGGGATTTAATATGAAATAGTCGATTAGAAAAATAAAATTTCATTTTAAAATATAAGTTTACTTCTAGTTGTAATTGATTATTAAGGTGATATCTCTATCAGTTTGAATTTTATTCATGAATTTAATTTACGACCATTTTTAGATTGGTAATTTCTCTTACTTAAAATTTAGTTTTTAAGTTAATATGGAGTGATATTTGAAGGTAATATTAGAGATATTGCTCTATCATATATTGTAAACACATCCATGCAAGTTTCACATATACATACGGTTTTTTACATGTGCAGTCACTCATACAGGTACACATGTACTGATATACACGGGTAATTTCATGCATTAATAGCTACATATATCCTTTTAAATGTTTACGCATACTTACACATATATATAGGTGTGTACTTAGAATTCCCTAAAAATATTTTTTTAAATAGCATTAGATGATGACATTAGTATTCAATTATCAAAACTTTTAAATTCAAAATTAAATTATCACTATAAAAGATTTTCATCCATATTGTAAAGAATTTTAAACTCACAATTCCAAATGGAGAATATTAAGGGAGAAAACGGGGTAAAACATTAATAACAGACCTGTAAGTCCTTTTTTTTAAATTCTATATACCCATACATATACACACACATATACACACATCCGTACACATGCACACACATATATATACACATATATACACACACCCATACACACACACACATATATATATGTATATACTCATACATACACACATACACATATAGATATACACACATACATACATACACACATATACACATATATATACATATACACATACATATACATATACATATACACATACATACGCACATATATATATACATATATATATATATAAACACACATATACACATACATATATACCTATACATATACACATATATACACATACACATATATATATATATACATAATTACACATATACACACACATACATATACAAACCTAGCCACATATACACATACACACACACACACATATATATATATATATATATATATATATATATATATATATATATATATATATATATATATACACATACATACACCCACATATTCGTGTATGCAAAAAATATGCCAATATTCAAACGTATTTACATTATTATATTTCACCCATATTCACCCATATTATATATACGAACTCACAAATTCATATATTTATACATACATGCATACACAGATTACCCGCAATCACATATCTGTGGCACGACACACATATACCCATATATACATACACACACACACTTTATTATGAGGATCTTTTCTTTTAGACATAAATCGCATCTGTCTCTGAAATTTATTGGAGTTCTGGCTCTCGAGATGATCTTCCACTTTATTTGTGGGGTTAAGCCACCCTCCAACAAATCCCAATAATGCTTTGACCGTGCCGTTTGGTTCTTTTTAAATTTATCTTTGAAGGACTGGCGATGGTTAGAAAATCGATGTTTCCAACTTCCCGCCGATATTCCTATGTATATTTTCTTCTGTTCCATATTCTCTTTGGGGAAAATTGTTGCCTCATATATTACATTTTCCGCCATGCATAATCCTTCAACTGGGCAATCTGATCCTGTCCTGCAATTACATGTTGATGTTCTCATTTGGGATGCATTACGATCCATTTGTATTTGATTGTTATGAAGATCTCTCAAAATTTTGCTATTATGTGAGCTAATAATTTTTTCTATATTTTTCATGCAAGAATAGCTGATCTTTAAATTCATTTTGTTGAACATCTTTTTTAAAAGATCATTTTTGCTAAAGTGTTTTTCTATTAGTTTTATGAAGTACTTTCCTATATTAATATTAGAAAGGTTACAAAAAGGTGGGTTGAACCATATAATTTTCCTTTTCCTATTTTTTGGATTTAGTGGATGTTTCATTAACTGACTTATCTATATAATTTAGTGTCTGTTTAAATTTACTTTGTAATAGGCCTTGATCATATTTCGACTCATTTTGGTTAAAGATGGTTTTACTATAGGAGAGTTTATTTATTCTTGCATTTACTGTATTTGGAATTTACTTAATTATTGATTTCGGGTGGTTAGAGTAGATATTTATATATATGGGTGATTAGTTTTCCTTTTGGAAGGGTTTATAAGTGCTATTGTTAAGGTTAAATGTAACGTCTAGGAAGTTTACTATTTTTAGGTTGGAAGAAATTTCGATTTTAAATCCTAGAAATTTGAAGGCCTTAATTATTTTCTTTTGTATTTGGGATGTTAAAGGACCATTGGTATCAGCTACAGCAACCAGTCCATCATCCCTGTATAGTCCTACATTTTGAGGGTCAAGGAATTTACTCAGGATATCTAAAATGTATATACTTATTAAATCAGCTATTTGAGTTGAATCAAATGCACCGATTGGGACATCGAAGTTGTCTCTATTACTTTTAATCCAAATAGTGTTATTAAGTTTTAGTATAGATTGTCTAGAGTCCATTATGATTTTTATTTCTTCGTCAGTAATTTCAGTGTAGTTTTTCGCAAAACTTCAGCTGTTTTCTAATAATTCTTTAGAAATGGAGGGGTACATGTCGATAATATCTAATTGGATAAAAGTATTTTTATTTTTAGATTTTATGTTTTAGAACCAGTTAATGGCGTCAGATGATTCTTTCCAAAGTTTTAAGGGGTATTTTGCTAATATAGATGTGTTTATTCTTTTTAGGATATTTTTATTTTTATTTTATTGTCTAGTGGGGGGGGGCTTCACGCGCGTGCGCGTATGTTCATGTCTGTGTGCGTACGCACGTGACAATAAAAATGATTTCGGTTTGCAAAAAAATTTAAATTTTGACTAGTGTCTTTCTGAAAGATAACGCTTTTAAGACAACCGATTTTTATAATTAAAGTACTCAGTAGCAAGTGATAGAATATTTATGAATAATAAAATTAAACCTTGTATGTATCTTATCTCTATTCCGAGTTTACGGTGATTATATCCACACTTCAGCAAACTTGATTCAAGTTTACACTCGTCTTTTGAAGAGTGGCTGTAATCTCCACGAAACTCAGAGTAGATCAGAGACAATATAAGTTTACATTTAATTTTGTTAACCTCTCTCTCTCTCTCTCTCTCTCTCTTTGTCTTTCTCTCTCCATAAATAAATATATTGATGTTGTTCTATCTTAATCACTAAACCCCTCCCTAAGCGCCTCTCCCCGTCTCTCTCTGAATATGTACATATATACATATATATATATATATATATATATATGTGTGTGTGTGTGTGTAAGAGAGAGAGAGATAAACGAAGACACAGAGAGAGAGAGAGAAAAAGTGTGGTTGTTGGTGACAAATTGAAAAACTTCTATTTTGATATGTTTCGCACATGTAACACCTTCATAAAAATAGAATTTTATTTCACAAGAACTATATATACATGAGCAAGACAAAAAGGTGAATCTCCTTAAGCGGCTGAATACTGAAGATTTTTGTTTCAAATGTAACTTTATAGAAATTACATTAAATATAAATGTAAAAGTGGACACTGGGATCAACACCAAGCGGCGACAGTCTGTTTCATACTTGAACGCAATCTTCAGGCCATGTGTGTTGTCATTTGGCTCGACTATTTGTACATGCTAATTTAGGGTGCATTATAGGCAGAAAGGTCTGTTACAATTTTTGGATACATCCTTATTAACTAGTGAGCCAACCAAAATGAGCTGACCCATTTTATAATTTACCAAGAGAAGGTTAATCAATCAGAAGACTTAAAATAATGTGTATAAAGACGACCATTTTGTTTTTGTTTTTCTTGTCGGAATATCCACTGCTAACCTGTCAGATGAAATACCTGAAGAACTACGCTTTCCTACTCTCTCCGAATATTCACTGCCAACCTCTGATATGGAAGACCTTAAGAATTATTGAACAGCTGCTACTAGATATTGGTGTTGTTTCATTGAACAAATTACTTACGTTGGATTTCTACATTCAGACTACGGTGAACGTGTTCAACAAGGTCAGAAGTAAGAAAGGTTGAAATTAGATTATAAATAATTTCAGATCAGTTTCTATTCATCAATTTTAGCATTTACGTATCCCACATTGTTTGAATAATAATTTACTAAGAAGAGGCGAATAGCTGAAATATCTCGCTTGCAGATGACTCGCATCATGGCACTTCCAATGCTTCTTCGTCTGAATTAATTATAATCATTTTCATTATTACTTAAACAGCGTCTTCCATGTACAAATTGTGATTACAAAAGTTTCTGTGTCGTGTAAGTACATTGAGTTTGTTGTTAAATTTTAAATACTTTTTATACTTGTATATTCTTTGCTTTAATTTTCCAGATGTTTCACCGGTTTATTTTAGGAGGCAATGATTATTGTCTACTTTTCCCTAGACTCATTATTTGTTTTATGCTCATTAAATTTTAAACTGTTTTTGAAATGTTTCTTAATTCCCTCCTGTATTCTGTCAAACAACCTTTTCACTCCCACGCTAATTCCTCCTTTTTTGCAATTCCTTCCCTATTTATAATTATTGTACAGATTTCTCGGTTGGAAAGCTTAAATGATTTCAGCGCTGAAGAGCTAGAGTTGAAACAGATAATACACTCTGATTCTCGGTGAAAAAAAAAAGCGTAGTAGTCGTACTCCCAAACAAGCAGAATGATAATACAGGTAATTTTCAGACAATTCTCGTACCATTGCTCTGAAGGGCTTCTCGCTCAAGATCAAATCGTATAAAGTCTATTCAACGCTAGAGAATTTATCGATTTTCTTTTACTAATGTTCAACCAATACAAGACTCAAAAGTTCTCTCAATGTAGAGGGTTATTTAATGAAGTGCGTGATAAGAACGTAAGAGGAGGAAGTATAAATTAAAGATTACGTGGATCTATATGATAGATAGCAATCGAGGCTAGATCTTAAGAGATGTAAGGTTGTAGTGTTCTTGATAACATCCACGTAGGCATATGTTTTCACAAAGTAGCAGCTGTTAAAAATAAGCTGAGTGGAACTTTCTTCTTACAATGGAATTATTTTTTTATTTTAGTAAAAGTTTCATTGATATCTAGTAATAAGGGCATTTCGTCAACACACAAAATCACGCACACGCGCAAGCATCCGGAGTGCTTCGAAATTAATGCCCCATTTTTATTACAAGAATAAAGAAAACTAGGCTACATACAGGAGGCACAATAACACCGTTGGACACTGTGGAAGTTTCCACTCACAAAACACTATTTACCACAACGTCATCACCATTAGTTATACATTTTACATATATATATATATATTGTGACGTACCTAGAATTTCATTAGCTATATAGGCGCAAAGCTAAAAAGACGCCCTCCAAAATAATCCCAAATTCTTGTTCGAAAAATAGTTAAATACGTATTAAAAAAATAAAAGTAAATAAAATACAATGTTTTCAACTTGCGAGCGAATGTGTTCTATGATGAGCCGTCCATTCCTTTTCTCTCCGGATTCTTTCTGTCTTTCCTTCTCTTCCATCTCCAAGCCAAGGGCCCGTGAACTTCGAAACGATCCGACCCGAGGATGAGCTGGTTCCAAAATCACACGACCATCATGCAACTGACCATAAGTTAACTCCAGTCTCTCCTGATGCGATCACGTGATCAGACACTATTCAGGGTTGCTTGAATCTTTGACCATCACGCAAACACATCGTGATTTGCACCCCATATTACTGCGGAACAGGCCAAGAAAGAAGGCAAACCTACATGACGATCTTCGGGGACAGCAAAAATCTAAAAAAAAAAAAAATGAGGCAAATGAACATCGGCGAGCAAATTGTTCCGATTCTAAATTGACTGCCCATCGGAATAAAGAAAACGGTAAATTCTGTCAACTACAGAATGAAAGGACTACTACTAAACTGAAATGACTAATGAACGCCCATACGCGATGCTGTAGATCCCAGACTATTCCGAAAGTAAAGGACTCCAGGAAAATTGCCGGCCGACAGATTATTGTTTTCGCATAAGAACTCTCGCTTCGGCGAATTAGAACTCTGCGTGGAGGTATCAACACGACTGATCCATTAAGACAGATCAGATGATTTCTTGGCTTGATCTTATATATATATATATATATATATATATATATATATATATATATATATATATATATATATATATATATATATACATATATATATATATATATATATATATATATATATATATATGTGTGTGTGTGTGTGTGTGTATTTGTATTCGCTCGTACCTTTAGTACTCAAATGATCCCTTTCTCCTTGGTTAGACGATTTTTTTTCTTATTTTTACCTGTTTCTGTATTTGTAAATAAATGTCTTCTTATGAAATCCATCGTCTTTTGCCTGTCTTTCACTGACTTCCTTGTGTCGCTTCCATCCCCGAGTGAATACAGAGAAAGGGTCCCACCTTTTCCTTTTTTTGACCCCGTGGTTCACCTTATTGCTACAAGTTCGTAACATATATATATATATATATATATATATATATATATATATATATATATATATTATAAATTAATTGATTTAAAATATGTTTTTTTTTGCTACACAGTAATAACCATGTTTCAAAAATGGAAGCTAAAAGCTTCGAATTTAATTTTGTTATTAAATTAAAGACATTAGTTACATTTCCTAAGAACACCGGATTTTATATCTTACTGTTCTTTCTTTTTATTTATATATACACACACATATATATATATATATATATATATATATATATATATATATATATATATATATATATATGATCTAAATATTCAGTTAAAAAGAAAATCCTTGTTAATGACTCATAGATAAGACGAAAGCGCTCGGATCTACTGATCATTTGGACAGTTTGTACTCATTCTATATCCTGAAATGAAATGGTTTCAAAGAATGCAAGAAAACTTTTATAAAAAGCTAAATTACAGTGCCTTGCCGGTTGTCTTCAAGGAAATCTGTGTAAAAAGGGATTGCTATCCAAGTACACAATTATACACGCACACACACATATATATTTGCGGTGCGGGTGTGCCTGTGTGTGTGGAAGAAAATCTTTCACATCGTACGATCATTATGAAAATAATGGTGTGTAATTTAACCTATTTCTTTATTAATATAATTAGCTGCCACAATTTATGTTTGACATAGTCATAAAAAAGGCTAAATAAATTTGTCAATTAACTGTAAGACCCTTGCATATTATATATCAAGTCTCCTTTCCATACCAAATATTTAATATCATTTAGACAGTGATACGTACGAAGACAACGCTGTTAATAAAATAAATAATTATTTATTAAAAATTCCTATTCATAGAAAACACAAGAGTTTACGAGTCGTATACCATCGCATAGGTTGGCAAGCCAGAAGCTTTGTTAAAAACCTTCATCTATTGTTCCAGCCTCATTTGTTCATTTGCTAGATATGGTATACATTCCTTCAAAACGGAAGTGCAAGTTTTCTCTTGACATGCGCAATGATACTACTCAACAACTGTATAGTTGAGATGATAAGAAAAATAAAACGAAAATTAAATAATGATATGACAACTGGAAAACGGCTTATAGACCAGAATTTCTAATCATACAGACAATGCAGACGAGATATGAGAAACATGACTTTAAAAAGACACGTTTACTAGTTGGCTGACATTGAAAAAAAGTTGAGTGGAAGAATTAGAAGATGAAAAATATAGGTTAAAGGAGACCTGAGTTGGCGAATGTGAATGACACTGGAATATTTATTCTAAAACTGAGAGACGAAACACGATTCTAAGCGGTAAAATTAAGAGCAAAAAATAGATGACTGTTCCTATTGTCCGCAGAAAAAATAAGAATAAGTGGAAAAATAGAAAATAAATATTTTTAAAAAATCTGACTGTGAAAAGGAAAACAGAAAAAAAAAAGACCACGTGTAGGGATCACGGAAAAATGTAAGCCGAAGATAAAACACATGAAACTATTTTGTGCTTGTTTCACTATGGTGACGTCATTTGTTTCCTGGGTAATGAACAATTTCTTTGAATTTATTATTCTGGAACTTGAGTCTAAAAAAATCATGTTGTGAAGACGCGCAAATTCTTTTCTGAATACTTAATTTTTTATGTTTCTCAACCGGTTTATGAACGATTATATTAAATCGCCAGTTTGTGAATTATGTTAACAAAAAAAAAAAAGAAAAAAAGAGAGAGAACAAAAAATAACAGGAATTAAGAAAACAGTTCGAGATTGGAATTGTATTTAGATTTTTGGAGATCAAACTTGACTGGAAAAGTTATCGTGAACATTTGCACGTCGGGTCAGTTCTTTTCAATCAAATATGTGGTACAGTTTAATTTATATTACAATGAATCATATATTTTATTTAAAGAACTGATCCGACGTGCATATTTTCGGGATAACAACTAAGACATTACTCTACTTATTAAACTATATAGTTCATACCAAGTTAACTGATAAACTCCACCAAAAAAAAAAATTCTTAAACTGCCATATTAGTAAAAAACGCTCTCACTTAAATTAAAAAAAAAACATTCTTAGCTTTGCGACTGCACACTCCACAAGTTTGTATCTGTTATCAATAACACACTTGAAAGAAAACATATTTCGATTTGCATTATATTTTTTCATCTCGGATGTTACCTGAATGTTACCAAAACAAAATAGTTTCCATGCCTGAGGATGACCGGAGGACCCGTCGAAAGTACTTGCATGTTTAAAGAAGACGTAATACAGTTTTTAATTTTAAAAACAAGGATCATAACATTCATCGAGTGATTAGTGGGTTAATACATCTTTAAAATTTAGTTCTCAATGTTGTCACGGTGTTGTGCCAACTTTGCGAAGCTCTTTCGCTGAAAATAATTTGCACTGGCCAACAAACATCCGAATATTATTCTTCACTTATCAATATGTATAGAAGGCTTAAATTTCTATTCATATTTTTTGAGAATCACTAAGTTTAGATTTACGAATGCACGTTCTAATAATTTCCTGTGAAAATATCTATTTTCTGTTAATGTAACCTTACAAAGCTGTCAGACATTTAATTTATGGGAGTAGTGTGTGTTAAGAAAAATTGGTTTATAAACACATCTAGGACAAAAAAGCACCTAAAATCAGCGTTCAATCTCTGTTTTTTGTAGCACTTTGCTGCTGTCATACTCACTGAATGCAGCCATTCAACATTCACAGTGCAGCTCCTGTTTTTACCATTTAAGAATTGGAATTATTTTTATTCAGTAGAATTTGTTAATCTGAATTAAGTGCTCTCTCAGATATGTCAGCTACTGGCACAGACTGCTGATCGAAATCAGTCTGAGAGATATTCTAACAGAAGGTTACACACTAGTCTACAAACATAAACGTAGATACCTCAAAAAAGTTTCTAATAAAAGCATATCATGATGGAAAATGTCCCCAAACTTGATAAAAACAAAGTTTTGTCGTCAAAATGTATTATTATTAAGAGGAAACACCAAAGTATTTTTTGTTATTTTATTACATTTTTAACCCTTTCTAGCACGTTCGAAATTTTGGTTAAAAATCTTCTTTTTCTTGCGTCAGCTGGTGGCCCAATGTTTAGTATAGTGAATTTTGAATCTTTTTGGCGTTAAAAACACATTGTTTTGGAAATTCTTGTAAAAATCAAATATCAGATTTTAATGAAATTTTCAGGACTTATTCAGAAATGAATGAAATAATTTTTTAAATTTTCTTTTAGAAAAACTTGATAATTTTTTGTTTTACATCTGTTAAACCCACTTAATTAATTTTATGAAATTGCAAGAAATTAAAATTTCTGCTCTTTCATATTTATATTAGTTAAAAGCAACAATTCTTGGAGAATTTAAATCATCTATCATTGTTTTTGTCAAAAACACCATTTACCGAAAATCTGCTCTGACGCATAAAATTAAAAAAACTGCAATAAATCTCTGACATTGTTTAATTAGAAAAGCTTTTAATTACTTTTATAAATAAGATATATTAAGGACACTTTTAACTTCAGGAAAAATAAATTTTTGATGAATAATGACTTTTTACAAGAATTGCTTTTTTTATTTTTATAAATTTTAATTAGATAAATTAAGTTTTAAATCTTTTAAAATTTTGTATTAATTTCAGCCTTTTATAGAATATTATTATTAAGTGAAATCTATATTTACTAATCTTACATGGAAAAGCTTAATACAAATCAACAAACACCAATATTTTTAAAAGAATTTTCAATTTTTTTTTGTATGTATATATACGTGCCAACTTTTGTAAGTACAGTCGACTATACACGACATTATCAGAAAATAAGAAGTATAACTATAGTCAATTTACAGTCAACATTTTAAAATTCAATAAAACGTTATATTACGGAGGTTAGTTTTCTGAATTTTTAAGGTTACTGAGTACTTAAAAAATATACAAAAATGCGCTCGCATCATTTTCTTAAATTATGTTTTAAAGATTAAGTCTCCGTAGAACAACATTAGATCTGTCATTAGGCTAATCAAAACAGCGGCTGTCAGGTTTAAAACACAGTTACTATCGGGTTAAAAATACATTTCTTCAATAAAATATCGAAGAAATGTATTTAAAGTAAATAATATGTGTTTCAAATAATATTAGTTATAATTTAAATCAGGTGATATTCCTCAAAGATTCAGAAAAGTATATTCTATTTTGGGAAGAATTTTTAAACAAGAGGACTACATTGCGATGAAAGACGACTAAAAAACGGACGCTAATAAGCTATTTTAGCACCAACAACTCCTTCCAGTCAATTTAAATTACTTTTTTGAAATACAGCAATGTATTTTGCTTATTGGAAATATAAAATTTAATCTATTAGCTTGAAATTTAAACTAAGATAAAAGCTTCAAGAAAGATTTTTCATTTTAAACTTTTAAAAATTTTAAATGATATTTCATTTCAAAATTCATTTTAAATCTTAAGTAGCGCGGTTGTTTTTTTGTTTTTTTGTGGAGTTCACTAAAATGTAACTCTCTAAGTAATAGATCAGTGTCAACAACATGAAGTTGGATGAATAATGTCGAATTTGGAATTACTGTATTTGTTGATAATGTGAGAAAAAGAATGGACGATGCCGTCCTTCGCTTAATATTTTTAGTGAAATCTTAAAAGAACTAATGAATACGGATTATATTATTCAATATCCACTGAAATTTCCTTAGCAGAATTATCCGCGTATAATATACACACTATTTACCTAATTTTTAGTCTGAAATGTAAGGGTGCGTATTATACACGTGAATTAGGTATAATTTCCAACGACGGACGGTATGACCGAAAGTAATTTATATATGTAGGCGCCAAAACTAGCTAATATGTGAGAAAGTGTTTTAAACTCATATTAAACATTGAATTTGTTTGTTGATTTTTATGTTATTCCTATAGTTATTAAGTGCTTTTCAGTCTGTTTTATTGCTGTCCATGTCAAAGTAAAATCTCATGAGAGTTGCATAAATGCAACTCACATGAGATTTTTTGATGCTGTCGTCGTCCACACATGTATCTTGTATATTTTTCCTAAAAAAGGATACCATCTTCATTGCTGTCCAGCGCCACCGGAATGCAGTACGTTTGAATGACACGATGGTTTCAGGAATGCTCTATCATAGAAATAGCCACGTGTTACTAGAATACGTGTTTGTTTGTAATTTTCTTTCGCCTAGTGAGGTTTTATTTTCACCGCAAGTTACATTTTTTTTCTCTGACTATGTTCATGCGTTTGCTCGAAATACTGTACAAATTTTGTTTGAAGGCATTATGCAAACTATTTACATTCTCATTTATAGCCAATAAGAACCAGGTTAAATTAGCTGCCATAATGCGAAAACGCCAGTGCGTATTATTCAAGAGAGATAATTTTTGACAGAATTTCTTCAACGAAATGGTACACGAAAAAATGTGGTGCGTTATGCATTATTATTTACTTACATATCAGTGAGTGGTTTTCTGATTAAGAAATTAAAATTCCTAATTTCTACATTATGGTATTCTCTCATTTAATCGCTGTTATTTTCTGTTTATCTTCGCGTGTCACAGATTATTCTAAAATATTTCTTAGTGTAAAAAATAACAAAAAACAACGCAATTTTCAAACGACGCTTATTGTCAAAATATGTCTTGTAAAAAAAAAATTAAATCTACACTTTGCCGTAATTGTTTAAATTTATGCCGTGATTCGTATTTTAACTTATATAAAGTTTCGTGTATTAAAGATTTATTTAATTTCTTTTTATTTAAATTTTTATCAAAGTTTATTTTTTACTTGAAACTGAAGCTGGATCTATCTCATTGTAGTTTACTTCGACTTTATTATCATTAAGATTATTTGTAGCTTTGATGTTTATGATAAAATACAAAGAACGTCGTAAAAATAACTTCAGTATTAATATTTTTATGAAAATGTTTCCGGTAATCGGGATTGTTATTTTAGTAATGAAAGCTTACCAGGGTTTATTTCCTAACTTGCCATGGCTTGTCTGCTAATTCTGCAAGCTATCGAACTTGAGATCGTTCTTGAGTTCAAACTCCACCAAAGAAATGTTGTAGCAAGTTTAGCTTTTCCGACTAATATTTAAAGTCCTCCATTTGGGTTAAAATGTTTACGGTTCTGTGTTTCTAAATCTGTAGTCTATCATTTTTATAATGTTCTCCTTTTAGGTGCCAGGAAATGTGCTTTAAGATCATGGATGATCATATTTCTCTACAATTTCCTGCTTTTGCTAAGTTATTTTTTAACTTTATTATCCCTCAATATCTTTGTTCAGCTATTCATTTACACACATTCGTTAAGTAGGTTACTCGCTGCGTTCTTATTTCTTCAATATGCCCTGTGTGAGTTAAATTCTTCGAGCCCTCTGTCTGTTCCAGAATTTCTAAATGTATTTTGTGACTGTAGAAGTTTCCCTGTAGTTCCTATTTTCTTCAAGATTTCCTCATTGCCCATATGTTATGTCCATTGCATTCTCGGCATACATCGACGCTAGTTGTCTTTTCAAATCTATTGTTCAGCAGCGAGGAGATTGTCCTGCGTTCGTTGCCATATAAGCCAATCAGAACTCGTTTTTCGTTCTCTCTATATTCACTGTTGCTTCAGTAAAAGATTATTTCATAATCTCTAATGGCATATGCCCGTGTTTCACCAATGACCCTTTATCATGCGACATTAAACCTCAGTTTATATATCATAAAAAGAGCAGCACATACCAATGTATTTGATCGATGCATATTAAATCCTTATAAAACGGTGCCTATATTCAGAGAACATAAAATGGTTGCTTGGTTATTATTTAAGTACATCCTTCCACTTACAGTCATCACTACGTGACGCAATAAGGCATAGACATGTATTATTTAAACAAATTAGCCGTAAATGATCAACAGTGCATTTTATAGATAATCCTTTCCGTATATTATTACATAAGAAGTTTAAAAGAAAATAGATTAATTAAAAACATAGCTTCTACTCGAATATGAATATCCATAAAAAATAAAGTTTAAACAAATATATATATATATATATATATTTGAATTGGACAAAGTCCGAAAATTTATTTAAAGACATTTATGATATGTTTAACGTTCTTTTTATAGATACAAGTATTTAAGCAAATGCTCTGTTTTATAATAAACAGTATTAAATAACATTTACCGGCCTGAAAATTTCTCGGACATCCAGGCCTGTAAATGTTATTTAATACTGTTTATTATAAAACAGAGCATTTGCTTAAATACTTGTATCTATAAAAAGAACGTTAAACATATCATATATATATATATATATATATATATATATATATATATATATGCAAAAATTGAGCGAGAAAGTTCTTATGCGGACTTCCTTACCTTACAAAATTCTATTTAGGAATACATTTAGGAAATGGATTAAATCCGACATATTTTTTGAGTGTCTATTAAAAGTAACGATTGAACAAAATAAGTTTAAAATAAAAATATCTCGGATTTAATCCATTTCCTATCAATATATATATATATATATATATATATATATATATATATATATGTGTGTGTGTGTGTGTGTGTGTGTGTGTGTGTGTGTGTATGCAGGTGTGCAGTGAAATAGGAAAGAACACGTTAGGTAGATAATCCGGTGTTCCTTAGTATTTAGCTTTATTTTCAAAAGGACAGTGCTCCATACAGAAGTAGAGCTTATATTATAATAATATTTTTAGTTTTTAAAAAATATGATTCCTCCGCTACATAAGAGTTCTCGTGTTTCAAAAGCGAGAGCCGAGACCCCTAACATAATTTTTTAAGTTATGTAGAGTTAAGATGTCTGGACCCGCTTCCTTGTCAAGCGAGAATTTGGGAATCTCGCTTTTGAAACACGAGAACTCTTACGTAGCGGAGGAATCATATTTTTTAAAAACTAAAAATATTATTATTATATATATATATATATATATATATATATATATATATATATATATATATATATATATATATATATAAAGTTAAAGAGAGTGAA
This sequence comes from Acanthosepion esculentum, assembly GCA_964036315.1. Taxonomy (NCBI): domain Eukaryota; kingdom Metazoa; phylum Mollusca; class Cephalopoda; order Sepiida; family Sepiidae; genus Acanthosepion; species Acanthosepion esculentum. Next base: position 59,385,160 of record OZ038478.1, read on the forward strand.
GAGGATGAAGAAAACAAGTTAACAAGCTTAGGAAACATAATAATTGGCACAATGATGAACATAGTTTCTTAATGTGGATTTGTATTGTCTTTTACTGTTAAGTCTCGATTTCTATACCGAACAGATTCATCTACAACGACATCTACACAATCGATTCTATATGTTTCCCAGATAAATACACTTCTTACTGTTAAACTGACAACCTCTAATCTTCTTGTCGTGTCATATAGCAGTACAACAGAAAATGACAACTGCGAAAAAAGCGTTAAAAGGCCGTAGTAAGAATTATCCTACTTTTCTATCATCGTCAGATTTTTTCAACACATCAGCGATCCGATCATTAGAATAACTTAAACCTTCTGAATTGCAGTGAGGCCTCAACTTATGATAGAGTTCCGTTTCTACAATGCGTCGTAGCAAAAGACGCAGCAAACGGCATAAGAATACTGGAGATTGCGTCGTAACCACAAATTGACGTAGGTTGGGACTGTCACGACCTGGGTACTTACTGTATATAGTTCTGTATGCAAAGACGAGAATCCAGAGCTACTGTGGATTAAGGTTTATGAAATGAGTTTTTTGTGTGTCAATGTGGGAGGGGAAGTAAGTGCACATTGTTGGGGGCGTTATGTACGTCGTTGGGTTTTTGAGTTGAGGGACATGTATCTTTTGGAATACCCACAACAAAAATGGAGGACTCGCATGTGCGTCCCCCAATGCACCCCTCCAGTTAGATAAAATTTTATTCTGCCCATATGTATATCGAGTTCTTGTAGGTTTGTTTCTGTTCTCGTGGGCTGAAAAGAAATGTGTCGGAGGAGATGTGTGTTCAAACATGTCGACGGTAATGTGCTTGTGCTGTGATCAGGGCGCTGTTTAATTTTCTAGTTGAATGTAGCACGCTGTGGAAAACTCGTCGATTGTGTAGGATGTTCAGCATTTGCGATTAAAACTTTGTTTTTCCGTTGGATTGGTTTTTGTCCTCTGTCCTATTGGTGCTGTTCGTTGGAAAGGTATTGTTTGTTGGAAAACCTTGTTGGTTTGCTGTGCTTGGGTGATGTCGTACAACATTTAATAGAAGCATCATTATGGTAAAGTTGAGCTGGTGTAGAATTTCTACGGCGTGTCGAATGCATGTTTCAGAACTTTAAAAAATTTTCTATTATTGTCGATTTTTATATCGTACTTACAAATTCTTAGTGTTGTTCGAATGACATCGTCATAGAATGAAAAAAAGAACAGTGAGTCGCCTTTGTAGGTATGTTACACTTTATCTGATTAGCCCAGGAGAAACAGTGTTGTTTAAAGATGAAACGGAGATGTAATTTCGTTTTGTCGAAAAAAATATTTCTTGATGTCTGCCAGTTGAGGTCAAGTCGAGCATAATGATGCCTGAGAGAAAAAAAGGGTCAAGAAAAAGGCAGTAGGAATGAGGTGTGTTTTGTCTGCCTACTGACTGACCATAGTAGTAATTGCAAACACCATTAGGGATTTTTGTAGGGGAGGGGTCACACGTGTTGCAAAAAAAAAATTCTATTTCTTGACTTGGAGAACATTTTGTTATGTACATATGTTGTAGTGCTTGACATTTGTGATTTTGTTCTTTCATAGAGTCCAATCAAACATTTTGTTGCTGTAAATTGTTTTTTCTAGAAGTTTGTAATGTTCGCCGGCGTCATAGAATAGGAAGAGAAGTTTGTAGATGTTTTTCTTCACTGGCTCTCGTTCTGAAAAAGGTGTTTAAATGAATATTTGAATCTGTACATATATAGCCTTGAGTGTTTCTTGTTTCAGTAGAAAAATTAATCAATCATGTCGTTGGTCACCAATCTTGTGGGCATTATGTACGTCGTTGAGTGTTTGAGTTGGGGAACATGTCTTCTGGAATACTCATAACAAAAATGGGGGACTCGCATGTGTGTCCGTTATGATAAAACACAAAGAAACAACAAGAACCAATGTATGTACAGACAAATATTACTGTATTAACAAGAAAGATATACAAGTAACAAAAAAAAGAATATGTGTAAAAAAAAGAATGCAAAACCATTTGAAGTTCAAAGTATGTGAAGTGAGTGAAAGTGCGTACATGTGTGTGTCTGTGTATGTTGGTGTGTTCCTACGTTTCCCAATGGAAAACGCGTTTTTTTTTCTTTCTTTTTTTTACGAGATACTTACATATTGACGTGTAAGTGGACAATGTAAGAAGAGAGTGAGAAAAAATATCGCAGAGTATTTATAGTCCGAAGAGCGTCCCCTAGTAGCGGTTTTAGGAAAGTAAGTAAGTGTAGTTAACTCCACAAGATTATGTAGATACGTACGATAGTTATCGGTTGACCCTAAACTTCACATCAGCTCGGAAGTCTGTTCCATATAGTAACGGCTCATGGGAAGAAGCTGCTCGAATGTAGCGTATTTCTTATAAATGGAATATTAAGGGAATGTAGAGTATTCAAATCTGTGTACGTTATACGGCGGGTTTTGTCTGTAAAAACCTGAACTTGTGAAACTCGGGAATGTAATGGAAATAGTGGAAAATAATATATTACCTGAGAGGCTGCGTATTTATGACAGAGTCATGTCAAGGATGGTATGAACACAGTTTATAATTGCAAGAGCAGCAACGTATACACTAAATGTCGTACGTTTCCATCTTTTTGCTTTATCGCCAGTCCTCTTTCTCTTTCTCTCTCCTCCCCTCTCGTTTTTTTCTCTCTCTCTCTCTCTCTTTCTCTCTCTCTCTCGATACAATTATATATGTACGATGGGTGTTGGAATTTTCTCTGATCGAACCAGATCCCATAAATATGGCAATACAGTAGGATGCTCTCAAAAGGATTCTTGGTTGGGCTTCTACTTTCTTGATACGTTCTTGTATATGCATGTATGTATGCGTATAATGATGTGAGACATCTTCACAAGAAGTCATACTGGTAGAGATCAGTACTACGGTGGAAATAACTTAACATGCCGAGAGTATCACAAGATCTGCAGTTATAGCTTCGATCTCACCCGTTACATGAAAACCAAAGAATAACCTAAATAGAATCTACAAAACGGTCTAGGTCCTGTCCAAAGCAGCATATAATTGCAGTGTCACCATGGCTTCAAGAATTATTGTCATACCCACGAGAAACTATCCTAATGCGGCGTCCTTTTTACAAATGGACTATTAAGGGAATGTGGAATATTCAACTCTGTGTACGTTATATGGCGGGTCTTCAATATAAAAGTCTGAACTTGGGGAACGAGAGAAAGTAGTCAAAATATTTTCCATGGAATTAGCGGTAGTGTAGCGAAACTTCTCAGTGATGGCCATACATGTTGATCGAGTCGAGAGCCATCATATGTGTGTTAAAAGATTTTCCAGCATAAGATGAGATCATCTTTGAAAGGCTTATGCATCTATTGAAATTAAACTCATGGCTAAATCGTCGAAACGCGTGTAAAATGCTGAAACAATCTTGTAAGAATATTTGGTAGCCTTACAGTATTAAAATCATGTTTTTTAATATGTAGTAATCTTAAGATGGCAAAAAGAGAAATAATAAAAAAAATGTGCTAAAATGTTTTAAGAATAATTTTCAATAAAATTCTACATTGTGCCTGGATTCGAACACTGGCTACAAATTGCGGATTGACTCACATATATATATATATATCAGGTGAAGCATATTTTGCTTATTTTGATATATTTGAGTTTCATTTTTATTTTTTGGTTTATTTTTAATATTTTTGTATTATTTGACACTCATTTGGATGAGTAATAACTTTAAATTATATTAAATGATTGTTAAATGAATATTTAATTTCGAAACAAATCACGATATGTTGTTGCATTTCCATAATTAAAATGCAAATCTCTGTTATCTTGAAAGCGTTTTCCCTGACACTACATTGTTTTTGACATATGGACAGTTTGTTTGCTCATAATTTTATTTGAATTTTGTATAGGAAATATAGGAAATTAACAGGAAATGCTAAAAACCTTAGGGACATTTCCAAATGGTAAGTAAGGCGGTAAGCAAAGGTAAGGAATAAATACCACGTGATAAAAAATGATAAGTTCAAAAACAAAAATGACGTCTTACAAATCGACAATAAAAATGGCATTTCAAACACGCAAAAAGCTTTTCAGCATGCTCTTTAAGGAATATTTAAACTGATGGAAAATTTACAAAATAAAAAAGAAAAAAAAAAACATCACGCACGGGCAAGTGATATAACGAAATATATTAACAGCGAACAAATCAAGTTATAATTTGTTTGGAAACAAGGAGCGGCGAAGAGAAGAATAAAAGTGGATGGTGAATGCCAGGAAGTAAATTTGATAGATAGTATATAACTCTATGACAAATTGTGACATATGTGGACCCTAAGGGAATTAATATATATATATATATATATATATATATATATATATATGTGTGTGTGTGTGTGTGTGTGTGTAGTCAATTAATCAATTTTCTCTCTCCCTGCCACCCTAAATCTCTCCCTATTTCGTAATATATATATATATATATATATATATATATATATATATATATATATATTAATGCATGTTTCATTAAATAATATAGACAAGTTTTGTCTATTTATTTTAAGTAAGTTCCTTTCGTATTGTCTGATAAGCATAATCATATTATCCTTGAAAGACGAAAGGAAAACACCATATTGGCACATGTTTGAATCCAATCTAAGCTTTCGGCTCACATAAGCCATTATCAAAGATGACAATTTTAATAAATCAAACAACACATATACGAAACCACAATAATCGCACACCCTTGCTGTTTGAATAAGCTCAAAGTAACGACAAACTCTTATTTACAAGCCAAGGAAGCGAAAAACGCATCGTAGCTATGACGTCACACATGACCACGCGAGAGTGGAAACGAGAAGTATTAAATATGGGAAGCCATTGGTATAAACCAATGGCTTCTGCGAGAGATTATAGGCATTTAAGAATATTTGTGGAGATTTCATAGTTTATTTTGTTCAGGTTAGGTTTCAACTGTTTTATGTATATAGCTTCAAGGATTTTTTATTTAATATCTACTATCTATATTTCTCATGTTGTCTGGCTGTGAGTCCTTCGTGGGCGTTGTTACCTCGCCCAAGCCGCATTTCTCACCCGATTTCGATGCGGTTTTCACTAAAAGTTTGCAAATGGCTGTCGTAAGGACATGACGGAGCCCGATTTTTGAGTTCGGACTCAGGTTCCGAAAACATCGAAAATCGAAAAAATCTGCTTGCAGAAAGAATGATCGCATTTCAACCAAATTTGACACCCTCTTAGAGTCTACCATTAGAAGTGTTGTCCAGAAGTTTCACGACCACGGACCCCTAAACAGCGCGGAAAATCGATAAAAAAAAAAACTGATAGGCCCAGATTGCGCCTAAACCGCATGTCAGTTTTTAGCGAAAACCGACCGGATTTATGAGGAGGCCATTGGGAGTCACCATGTGAAGTTTCAACACTGAGCGCCCCCCCCAACAGAGTGCAAATCGACAATCGGTAAACCCGTAAAAATGTTTTTCCGGTTGGGTATTTCCTAAATGCAGATTAATTTAAGGTCACGCTATGCGCGGGAAAAAACAGGTCTGTGCGTGCAGTGGAGCGGAAGAAAACATTTGACCTCAAATTCTGGAATGGGTGCAGGGCCATTGAAATTCGGCTTTTTTTATCCCTGCTACCAGGCCTAACTTTGAGCCACACATGACATATTCGACTTTGTCAACACTTTTGCTTTAATCGTCGCATCTTACCAAAATAAGCACTTCCTTTATTCGCGTCTTTACTGAAAAAAAAAACCCGCATACGTGCTGAGTGAAAATGGTTCCGCCCTCAGCAGTCCCTTTTCCAATTCTTTAAACCTTTTCCCCTAGCCCAGGCCGCATCCCAAACACGACGAGCAGTTTTTTTGCGTTAAAACAGAAGAGCTTCTTCCCAATCCATTTCAAAGCTAATGCGAGCAAACGGTTAGCGGCTTTTCGTTGTCGTGCAAAACAAACGAACAAACGCTTCATTGCAGGTCCTTGCATTCTCATCGCAGGCATCACGTGCGTTAGAGCCAAGCTGCATATGCAGCAGGCAGCTTGACCCTGTTTACGGCCAAGCCTTGCGCTTGCCAAATCATGTGCGTATGCGTGAATGCGCGCTAGCATCTTCCATTTTGCGTGAGCTCATTCATTGGTGTAAGACATGGCCATTGTCCAGGCTACATCAATCAAAGTCACGCCCCCTTTAAATACTTTCAGCGCGGCTGCATCCGCACTCACGTCTTGATTTGATCGCCATTAACGCATCTGTCCTTGGATTAATTCACAGCTTCCTGCTACCACAAGTTACCTATTTGCTTAAACGTTTGCATTACCCATTTTATCTCCGCGTGTTGCCTCTACTGCGCAGCCCACTCCATCTTAGCGTTCCATACCAATTTCTACCTTTTCGTAGTTCAGTTTTGCTATTCGACAGTTAACTGCTGTCGCAAGTTACTTATTTACTAAATCGTTTGCCCAAACTATTTTACCTCCACGTTACAGTTTTCACTGTAAGTTGAAGTGTACTGCCTTTACTACGCTACCCAGTACACCTCAGTACTTCACTGCCTATTTGCTTAAACGTTTGCATTACCCAATTTATCTTCGCATGCTACCTTTACTGCGCAGTCTAGTCCATCTTAGCGTTCCATACCTATTTCTACCTTTCCGTAGTTCAGTTTCGCTATTAGACAGTTAAATGCTGTCGCAAGTTACTTCAATTCTGCCTTTACTATGCGGCCCAGTACACCTCAGTGTTTCACTACTATTTAACCTTCAACGCTTCAACGTTTTGGTTGCGTAACCTCTTCCTACAGCGACGTTTTCGTACTGCCAGAAAGCGCGGCCCATAGCTAGGAGAAGCTTTTTCCATACCGCTCCACTGCATTTTTAGTTTTCGTATACAACGAGGTTGCACCGCTTCAGCTTCGGCATCAACTTCTATTCGCATTCTTACACAGCATTTCTACAACCCTTCAAATGGCTCCTACACGAGGAACATCCGCACGTCAACAACTGAAGACTCCTAACACCGTTAACGTTACACATGCAGAACAGGCGACTGCGGAGGAGCACATAATAACTCCGGTTACAGATGATCATATAGCGTCTACATCAACCTCTGCTTTGCACTCTTCTGCGTGCCGTGGCAATGACCAACCCGGCAGCTCTGCAAAGGCTGCAAAAACACCCAGGCGAGGCAACCTTAGCAGGCGTTCTAAAAAAGCTTCACCGGCTAAGGGGAAACGGGAGCAGGATTCCATTGAGTGCGCTTCCTTGGGGGAGAAGCGGCTGGCGTCTACTTCAACCTCTACTTTGCACTCTTCTGAGTGCCGTGGCGATGACCGACCCGGTAGCTTTGCTAAGCGTGCCAAAATATCATGGCGAGGCAACCTTAGCAGGCGTTCTAAAAGAGCCTCTGTGGCAAAGAGAAAGCGGGAGGAGGAAACCGAGGTAGAGGCCTCTTTGAGGCTTTGCAGTCAATCTCAACGGAGGCAGTATGTTTTGTCACACGAAATGCTTGGTGAGCGTAACTACCGTTTATACTGCAAATCAGTTTACACATATTCGTTAAAAAGTAAGAGGAAACTATCTAAACGTACGATTTTTGAATCAAGCACGGGCAACGCCGGGCCATGCTGCTAGTATATATATATTAACGGATATAAATGTTTTTCCCTCACCGGTAGCACAATTTGGAGTTTAAGGCACAACGCAATCTCCAGGTGCTGAGTAAAGACAGACAAAGACATAGGTAATATTTTAATAAAAATATCTGTGTAATGCAATGTTGGCGCAGTTCATATATTATATTGGGATTACTGGTTTAAAAAAAAATAGACGGGATTAATATATTTTTATATGTATTAAAATAAAAGGGCCTATAACTATAAAAAATAAAAATAAGAATTTACATATGCTTAGGATAAGTAAACGGAAGAAAATTAAAAAGGAAAGATTATAATCTAGAGTAGAAATGAATCTGGAGCAACGTATTTCAATAGATTTATTTTTATGCTTAACTGTAACCATAAATGCATCTCTCTTGTTTAGTAAGTAAGCGTTATTTAAGTGTTTTAACATTTTTCTACAATACACTAATTACATCTATCCCCTTTCCCATTGTAAGATTTAGTTTTAGCTACAAAATCCCATGTGATAATGGGTGTATTACCACCATTCTTTAATTTGTTTAAATGTTTGGATAGAGCCAGGCTTTTTATGTATCTTATATTGCGTAAAGTCATTCCATGATGATAAAAAAAAACGAAATTTCCAAGGACTTTCAGTGGATCCAATATAAAATTTAACATTGCTAACGGAATGCATGCCAGCTCGGTATATGTTATGTAAATAGTTAAAGAAATAACAAAACAAGTGTTGCAGATATATCATATATTAAACAGTAAGTACAACAGAAGAGTATTACACGACTAGTGGGTGGGTGTCGGTTGACCCAGCGTTCAATCTATTCGACTGTTAATATTTAACAGCCCCGACGAATGCATGTGGTACAAGGCCGAGTTTACCGTGGGTTCTCCGAGCCCGTAGTCTCGGCCAAAAATATTTCCTTCGAACCCGTATAAACGGGTTCAGGGTCTGTCTACCTCCCTGGGCGAAACTTTGCCCTCCGGCAAAGCATCATCCGGGTTCCTCTCTGCTCGATGCAGAGAGTTTGACAGTTGAACAATCTATTCGACTGTTAATATTTAACAGCACCCCCAAGGGTATATGTGGCACAAGGCCGGTTTAGTGTGGGTTCTCCGAGCCCGTAGGCTCGGCCAAAAATATGCCCTTTAGAACTCGTATAGGGTTCAGGGCCTGTCTACCTCCCCGGACGAAACTTTGCCCTGCGGCAAAGCTTCGTCCGAGTTCCTCTCCGCCGAGACAAAGAGTTCGACAGATGAACAATCTGAGCGACTGTTCCTCCAAGGCCTTCTCTCTTACTAACCTTATAGTAAGCGGAAGAGTCCAACATAGACTCTTTAGAGCGAGGACACCACAACATCCCCCCCGCTTTTCATACTGACTCCGTATGGAGTCTTTTTTTTTATAATTACCACACAATACTTTTTAATCAACCAAATAAAGCCTTTTTCGCAAAAAATCAAGTCATATCAGAAACAACCACTCAGAAAAAGCTATATACAGGAATTACTTTCACAATTTTCTTTTTATAGTTTTACGACAAACATTGTACGTGTTAACAACAGTTCCTTTTTATTAAGGTCTCTATTCATTATTCCTAAGAACTGAAAAATTGGATAAGTTAAATGGTAAATTATAATGTTAATAATTTCCAATAATCCAATGAGTCTTGTTCTTTTCTGGTAATTCAAAGTTGACAAGTAAGGAGATGGGTTTCTTTACTCATTCTTTTCCTTTTTTCTGTAGACCTGGTATGAAATGAAAGATGTTCAATATCTTTTTCTTTTCGGGTTAATTTATAAAGGTTCCGTAAATTTCCTTTTTTCTTTTGGACCTTCTGAGCTCTGGCACTGATTGCAGTATTGAAACCTCAAACGTTTCAAAGACGAGTCCATAGTGTCGTCTTCTATGGGATCCCTGTCGACTACACTTTCATACCGTTTTCTAATTTGGTTTACATGACGTTTGTGCATAAACTTCGGTCTCTGAACCATGTAAATCATGCTACCAATTTGTCTGTCTATTATTCCTATCTCTCAGCGAGCTTTATTATTCCCAAATACACGAAAAAACCTTTTCACCGACCTTAAAGCGCTTTTTAAGCACTTTATTCCTATTTCCCGCTTTCGTTTCACTTGGAAGGAATTTGTCAAATTTCCGATTTTATTTTCCTGGCAAACATGACCTCCACTGGCCTCTTGGAAAATGGAGCACTGCTATTAGGGGTTATAAGATAGACCTGCAAAAACTGCTGTATAGCCGTATCGGTGGGAGTACCTCTCGCCTTCCTCAGTTCTCTCTTGAAAGTATCCACAATTCGCTCTGCCTGTGCATTACTTCTTAGGTGATATGGCGCCGTGGTATTATGTTCGATCAGGAATGACTGACAAAAATTCCTTAAATTCACAGGATATGAACTGTGTGGCATTGTCTGTTACGATGCAATCAACAACTCCGAAACGGGAATATAGCTCGTGCAAAAACATCACCTCTGCGGTCGGCTTCTTACATTTCAATATTTCTGGTCGCTTGGAATAACTGTCAACTATTACAGGGTAGTGAAAACCATCAGAGAAATCAATGTGTATCTGCGACCACGGACGGTCGGTTTTAGGTCAGCGATTGAATATTATCGGGGGTGCTTTAAGCAGCCAAAGCACACACTTTGCACGATCTTACAGTGTTTTCAACATCCTTGTCCATGTTGGTCCAGTAGACGTAACTCCTCATCAGACTCTTCATTCTTGAAGTTCCCGGATGGCCAACATGGAATTCATTAATGTTCTTTTCTGCAATGTAGATGGGATTACTACTCTGTCTCCGTACATTAGTATGTCGGTACAGAGTGAGTAAACTTTTTAGTTTATCCTTTACTTCCTTTATGAACTCATCATCGGACGCTTTGTCTATTACCTTGTCTATTGTTATAGGAAACTCCCTGACAGTATTGCACAAGGTACTTTTTTATTTAGACCTCTGCTCTTATGGCAGCAATGACTGTGTCTTCCAGGGGTTCAGCATACTTAGGTATCAATCTAGACAACCCGTCTACACAACAGATTTTAGTGGATGGGAGAAACTCCATTTTGTAGTTATAATTGAGGAGAATAGTCCCCCGTCTTTGCAGTCTATTAGCAGTATGTGTTGGAAGACCCTTTTTTGATCCAAAGATAGTAAGGAGTAGACGATGGTCTGTCTGCAACAAAAAGGACCTTCCATGAATAAATCTATGAAATTTAGTCACCGCAAAAATGATTCCTCAGGCTTCCTTTTCTATTTGCGAGTAACCCCCTTCAGTTGGTATTAGCGTTCTAGATGCATGGGCGACTGGATTTACCGATCCATTCTTTAACTTGTGTAAAATGCACGTCCCAATGACGTAGAAGCTAGCATCGCTGGCTACAATGATGTCATCGTTTGGACCGTAATGAGTCAGGAACAGATTTGATGTGAGGACCTCCTTTATTTTCTCAAATGCTTCCTGGCATTTGGTTGTCCATTGCCACTCTTTATCTTCTCTTAATAATTCATTAAGTGGAGCACTCAAACTGTGCATTCTTGGAACAAAAACGTTGTAATAATTGGCAAGACCTAAAAAACTTTGAAGAGCCGACACATTTTCTGATGCTAGCATATTCTTTATTACCGTTGCCTTATCTGGGTCTGGACGTCTTCCGTCTTTGTCATTTATTTGCCCCAAGTACTTAATCCGCTCTAAGAAAAATTCACACTCACCGTCTGTTAATCCATAATCCTGGATTCTCATGAACACCTGCCAGACGTGCGATTTGTGTTCCTCGATGCTCTCGCTTTTCATTAGGGCTTCATCGAGATTAGCCACCGTAAAATCGAGACCATTTAACATGGTGTTCATGAACTTTTGAAAAAGTGAATGGGCGAACTTAGCCCCAAACGGAAGTCTTAAAAATTTGTATAAGCCCTTGTGGGTGTTTATCCAAAGGAGCTTCGAACATTCCTCGTCTACGTGTATTTTTAGATATGCGTCGCGTAAGTCAATCTTAGAAAAATATTTTTCTCCACTGAGTTCAGCGATATCTCCTCTGGACTTGGAAGGCGATAGTGGGTATCCTTTAGGGCGCTGTTCAGTCCCGTAGAGAAGTCAGCATATACATGAAATTCTTTGCTCTTTTGTTTTAATATAATCTGTAGAAGATGCCCATTCACTATATTCAACCTTTGCCAGAACTCCCATTTCCTCAAGTCGATTCAACTCCTCTTCAATTTGATTTAACGAGGCAAATGGAACGTTACGTTTTTTTCTTAAATACTGGGTTTACATCTGGCTTTAACTCAAACTTAGCAGACATTTTTGTGCATTTTCCTAGTCCTCCACTGATGTTTTTTTAAGTTCACCTTTCAACTTTTCTGCTTCGTCAGTCAAATTCTTGACTTTTTGACATAATGAGTCAATAGGCATAACTCATAGTTGAAACGTTTCCAACAAATCAGTCCCGAACAAATTACCCGTATTCTTCATAATATACGCCTTTAGTTTTAAAGATTTAACTTTTAATGACACGTTTGTTATAAGTTCGCCCATAAACTTTATAGGGTCGCCAGTTACACTTTTAGCTATTCGGTTCGTTCTTAACAAAGTCGGCTTACCCAATTTTTCCATGTTTGATAATTAATTATGGATAAGTCTGAACCCGAATCAAGCTGTAACCATATCTTTTTGTTGAATATTTGCACTTCAATATATTTCCTGATGTCACGATTTTCTGGTGCATCAGACTTGGTAATTTTTACAACACTTTTTTGTCTTGTTCTTAATCCTGCAGTGGGAACTTTTGTGTCCCAATTTATCGCAATTAAAACATATTTTGTCTTTAAAAGAACAATCTCTATACCAATGTAATTATCCACACCCGAAACATGGTCTTGACGGCAAAGTAACTTTATTATATTTTGATTAACCCTTTTTAATTTTTCTTTGGCGTATTTATTTAATGTGAGCCACGCCACTCTGTTCGATGGTTTTCGAATCTTCTCTGACGCTCACGAAACGTTGACAATCTTCGGAAATTTGCTGTAAAGTAACGTCAGGCTAGTCTTCAATCTTGTTGAGTACCCAAAGACGTATTTCGGCGTCTTTCGCAGAAATCAAACCCTGGACGAAAATCAGTCATTTAAAATTATTGGCACTTAACTCTGCCAATTTGAAGTCATCACACTGTTTATTGACTACACTCGCAAAAGTAGTATAATCTTCGTCTTTGCGGGTGAAATTCATGCATGTCCAGCGCTTGTGGAACAGTAATGTTTTTGGACTGAAGAGTTCTGTTAATGATTGAACCGCCTCTTTAGATTTCAAGTCGGTGGTTTTCTTAGGCAAAATATAGTTAACAAACTTAGTATGCTGTGCCTAATTTCCTGAGGAGTAGGCGAACCTTTTATGGTCAGCCCAATTTTCACAATCCGTATTGTCCTCGTAATGTTTAAAGTACGAAGCGAATGTCATTTCTTTTTCAGGTGCAAACGTGAAGATTTTAATAACACTCCATATAGCATTTTGAGAGAACGCGTTTTCGCTGTCCTCATTTTGGCTTTTGATGGATATATTATACAATTGCCTTTGCTCATTCTGTGTTTGAAGGAGCATTTCTTCCAGTTTCTGTTGTCTAACCTGAATTTCCAGGTGCAATTCCTCAAATTTCTTCTGGTATTCTGCTTGTTCTCGTTGGAATTCCTCTTATCTTTCTTGGTATTTCTGTTTCAACAGTAGTTGTTGTTCCTATTGGTGTTTCATCAACTCTAGCATTGCACTTTTAAATTCCTCCATTTTACTGCGGTGGTACGTAAAATTAAGAAATGAGGGGGGATTTTTTTTCTCTTTACCCTCTTAACCAAAAATAAGTCTGACTTGTACGATTCTTTTACTGAAAAATTTAAAAGTGGGAGAGGGGGTAAATTTTTACTTTACCCAATTAGCGAAAACAATACGTCTGTTTGACTTGTACAGTTCTTTTACTGAGTTGTTCGAATGGAAAAAATAAGAAGTTTCAACAAACGTCTTCCAAACCACTGAATTGAAGCTGTAGAAATCCTATTGTTTTGAGGAGATTCTTTTTTTTTCATCGTCAGTGATGTAATTAACACTGGATACCCTTTTGTCGTAGAGTTTGATTAGAATTCCTTTCATCACCACTGTTGTAGAAACTGGGAAATTCTTTTATGATTTAACTAGTGAGCGTGTGTCGATTGACCCGGCGTTCAATCTATTCGACTGTTCCCGCCAAAGCCTTCTCTCCTACTAACCTTATAGTAGGCGGAAGAGTCCAACATAGATTCTTTAGAGTGGGGACACCACAACAATATACACGCTTTTCACACATACATTGGCTGTTTAAGGGACAGATCTTATTTTTGGAGCTGGTTTTATTTTTGCTTCCTTTATGTCGTTGTATTCGTTCTTGTGTATAATCAAAGATTTCCCACGTTTAAAGATTAAGGAATCAGATAAAATGATTAACAGATAAAATGATTATCAGATAAAAGCTTATCAAATCAGATAAAATAATTATCAAAGCAGATATGTATGGGAGAAAATGACATACACCTTTTTATAGACCAAAACAAACTTAGGTAAATTAATGACAAAGTGTAGAAATATGAGATACATATTAACAAAGGTGACAGAAACCTATACAAAAAGAAAAATAAGCTAAAATAATTGCTTTCACTATACTTCTCAAACCAATACTTAAAAAAAATTAAATTTAAAACATTAAAATGTCAAAGTCCTCTCTCCTTTGTGAGTAGATGCAAGGACATCAACATAAACATGACTTTGGTTTTAACATCATTGTAGCATCAAAATATTTTCTCCTATGACTGAATTGTCCTAGCTCCTGAAAAATTAATTTCGGTTGAGCCCTCTGGTTTGAGGTGTGATATAATACTGCACGACTCTTCGACAGAATTGAGTCACTCTCAGTCACTGTGTGTTTATCCGAATCTAAAAATAAACACGCTAAAATTCACCTTCATCCCGTACCGTAAGCTGATGGCTTAGTGGGAGAAGTTCGGATATATATATATATATATATATATATATATATATATATATATATATATATATGAAGAAATATAGTCTTAAAGTGTGCTATATTTATGGGATATAGTGCTCAATATCAGAGATAGAGCGTGTGTAAATATAAAAGTGAACATAGAAGTCAACACTTCGAGGTGACGTTCTGTTTCATGCTAGTGCAATCGTCATGCTAGTGCCATCGTTAGGTTGCCTGACGATTGCACTAGCATGAAACAGACTGTCGCCTCGAAGTCTTGACTTCTATGTTCACTTTTATATATATATATATATATATATATATATATATATATATATATATATATATATATATATATATATAGAGAGAGAGAGAGAGAGAGAGAGAGAGAGAGAGAAATATAGATATATATATAATTAATAAAAGGTTTGTCATTTGGCTGATTGATGTTACCTTCAGCATCCCGACTCCAGAGACTAGTACACGGACCTTCTGGGAATTACTCTGTCCACATATCAGGGGGCATCAGCAGTTGGTTGCTTGTACTTCACGATTTTTCTTTTTTATATGCACTTTTCATAGCGCAATTTTTTTGCCATACTGTATGTGTGTGCGTCGTGAGTCTTTGAATTTTTCGTCGTTTTTTTTTTCACTGTACAGTCACTCCTTAGCGTTTTCTCTCTTTTTTCAATTGTTGCCATTTGACTTCCGCTCTTTAAGACATGC
>OZ038478.1:59403108-59410608 GCA_964036315.1 Acanthosepion esculentum
TTATTATTATTATTATTATTATTATTTCATTAAGTTTTTCTTCTGTCCGATATGAATCGCAAAATATGTCTACTTAACAGAAGGATTTCATGCTATCCCTACAGGGGACACAGTATACATGAAAGTGCATTCCAACTTTGTAACACTATTGTTATCAGAATATTGTTAACTATATATATATGAGTGTGTGTGTGTGTGTGTGTCACGTGTGTGTCATCTTTTAATTCCTTTATTTCTTTGAAAAACCTGTCCTCATATTCCATCTCTCTGTCCGACCTCTCATGCAGCTGTCACAAAACTTAACTCAGGGAAAGCTGTTTTTTTCTTTTTTAAAAATAAAAAAAAGACTACAAAGATAGTCTCAGCAAGACAGTGAAACAAATCTTTTCTTCTTTCAAAAATCGACCCAAAATATCTGTTCAATCATCTCGCTTAAAAAGAATATAAATTCGACTTCTTTTTTTTTTAATTCTTATGTAGTCGGGGGCGATAGCGATTTCAAATTGATAAGAAATTTCTTTCAAATTGATTCAGATAGAATTCTTTGCTCATGAATATGCGAGTAAAACTATATAGTTTTAATATTAAGGTCATATTAACAAAACAAATTATTTGGATAATTAGGCTGGACATTGAAATGTATGCCTCTCTCTCACGGAAATCGCATTTTGCTGTTTGTTAAAAAATTCGGAGTGCCATGTCCGGTAATTTAACGTTAATGGGCAATGCGTTGGCAGAAAGATGGAGGTAGAAAAGAAGTTCGGCTTTGGATTTGATAATGCATTGAACAAAATAAAAGTATTTCAAAGTGAGTAGTCTCGATTTCAACTATGAATTGCTTTTCAGAAATCTCATTCATCGTTTTTTTTATTTCTTTTTTCTTAAAGAATTGATTATCTTATTTCCTGGATTCGTAATTAGTTTTTCTTTACATTTTTGATTATTATCAAATTCATTTTCGATTGGACAGCAGATTTATGTGATGTTCAGTGAAAATTGGGGTCTAATGTGGATTTGATTAAAAAACGAATAAATAAAATTAATAGTATGGTACATTGAAGTTTAATCGTCATATTTTGCAAAATAAATTCTTTAAAGAAAATTCATATTTCATTTTGCAGTTCAATTTTATTTTAAATGATTTCTGAGACATGAAAAATGTTTTAGATGAAAAAATAAAATTACAAGTTCTCCACTGCTTTAACTAGTTAAGGCAGTGGAGAACTTGGACAAGGGAATTAACAGGAGATAACTGACATCCATTAAAACATGGCACGTGGAACTAGAACAGTCTACCCCAGTGAACGAAATAAAGGGTTCAGTTCGACATTCCAACCACCTGAAGAAGGCCGGAACGTACAACGACCGAAACTTTGTAATAAATATGGCGACAAAGATGAGGACAATAGTCTGAATAATGTAAATAGTATAAACACAAGCATATATATATATATATATATATATATATATATATATATATATATATATATAATATATATATATATATATATATATATATATATATATATATATATATATATATATATATATATATATATATATATAACCGATTTGGTATATATAGGTAGGTGTGCGAACGAACGATTGCATAGAAATGCGTATAAATACACTATAGAGTAATAAAATCAGTGCTCAATGTAAAATAACAGAGCTATTTAACATACATTTTAAGAAATATACATATCTTATATTTATTGAACTACTCCGAGTTTCATGCCGAAGCAATTGACAAGTGCTGGAATTATTATTTTTATTTTTATTTTAGGTTGACACGGGTGTTTTTTAAAAATTCTATGTCTCGTGAGATACTTTTTTGCTGAATGGAATTATTATTGTTATTAAAATATTTAAATGAATTGTAGTTTAATTTTAAATTTGAATTTCGGCCCGGATCAACAATTAAGATTAAAAATAAGGTTGGAAATGAGAAATATAAATTCTAATTGAGAGACACGCTGATTTTGAAAACGTAAGGAAACAAGAAGTAACGTTGGAAAATCAAGGGCGGGTAACCCTAGTTTTTTTCCGAATATCAAAAGAATTATTAATATTAATATTACTATTACTAAACTGAAGCTGATGATATCAGTAACATAATATGCCGTGGTAAAATAAAATATAAGACAATGAAGTAAAATAAAGTACTAATGAAAATAATAAGAATGATAATATATACCAATGAAATAAAATAATGTAACATAAAATAAGAAAAATGAGTGTAAAATGAAAAATAAGATGCTTATCGAAGAACACAAATATGTAAATAATTTTTTTTAAATATTTAAATGAATTGTAGTTTAATATTGAATTTCGGCCCAGATCAAACAGTTAAGATTGAAAATAAGCTTGTAAATAACAAATTTAGACAGATGCTGATGTTAAAGAAAACTAAAAATGATGTTAGAAAATCAAAGAGGGGCAACTCTATTTTTTCCGATAATTAATAGTGTAATTAATAATATTTTAATATTCATATTACTAAATTAACTAACAGTAGTGATATCAGTACTAATAAAATATGTCGTGATAAAGTAAAATAAAATAAGGTAATATAAAATGTGAGTCATATATAGGAATATATAAATATGCAAATAAATAGATAATAAATAAATAAGGCAAATAAATGAATAATTAAATAAACTAATGAATGCAAATAGATGAGTAAATATACACATTTCTAATAGTAAGACTAGAGGTAATCATGAGACGAAAACAAAGCAAAAATAAAAATAACAGTTAAATACTAAAAATGGTAGTGGTAAGATAATGGAAAAAGGGGTTAGCAAAAACGTTAAATGCGTTATGGTCTAATATTAATAATAATTGTACAGTAAAGGTAGCCAGAAAGAAATAAAAATATAAAAATATTAATATCAATACTAGTATATGTGAAAACCTGGTCCGGCTATTCTCTATTAATCTGGGTCAACGTGGATGAGGAGAAATTTAGCCCTACGTATGCAGATGATCATCAACTCACTTCTTTTGTTTAAGAGTTTAGGATTTTTTATATTTTTCAGGATTATTAAGTTTTCAGAAAGTCATAAGTTACATTTATTGCTTTTCCCGCGTAATAGCTTATCTTTCGCTACTAATTCCCAGATGATAATTGTATTTTTATTCTCGTTTTTTAGCTTCCAGAAAAATTTAGAGAGGATAGTGCTGTTTCGATCGTTGATATTGCCCAATGCCATTCGGTGGTGGTAAAAGCGTGATTTCCAGTTGTTTTCCGTAGAGTCCACGTAAATTGACTTCGCCGTCATGTTTGATTTCAGCTTTATAAACTAACGATTTGTACATACATTTATCGTTTAATATCCATGTTATGGGAACTTACCTATAACGACACAATGACCTCTTCCTGACATTATAAATACTGCGCCTCTCAAGAGAGACGTAGAACGAGTCGAGACGGAATCGAGTTGAGCCAATAGTAGTTCACTCCAAACCAGACTGACAGTCATACTAACACCTTCAACATCTTGTATTATTATTCTGTGTAATATATCTTTGTTATTTCTACTCTTGTGTTCGTGTTGTTCTTCCTTGGTCCTAACCTTGGACCATAACAGTGGCGCCGAAGATACTGGACCATAACAGTCCAAGTTTTGCTTGTTCTGCAATTGGAGTTATTACTAATGGGGATGTTGTTCTTTTGAAGGTTGTTGAAGTGCATGTTTAGGATGGAATTATTGTGCTGAGCTTATATACTAGTCGATAATGTAGCTAACTTTGATGTTTCTGTTGAATATCTTATTAAGTGTTGGAGTATGTGTAAAGTGCTCGTGGATTAAATTCAAACAATTCTTTTTCCGATGTTAGTTTTGACAATTTTGTTGAAGGGCGTGTTATACATTTAATATTGCGTTTACGACGTTTTTAGTTTGTTGGTATACTCATTGCTATTTACTAAGAATTCGAGGTATAGGTATACATATATTTACATTTGTGTTGCTCTTTCTGATATCATACATGATGTCTTTTATTAACGCACAAGTTTAGTTGCATTTTACTTTCGTATTTTTTTAAATTTCTGACTTATTTTTATGTATTTATTTATTTTTTCACTTCTTATGAACTCCGCGGCTGGAATTCGCTTTGTGAAATCCGTTTTATATTCGATTACCTCGAGCAAATTAAAGCGAACTTTAGAGATCTCTTCTTCACGTGGACATGCATGCGATGTAATATGAAAGATGTTGGTGCCAATTGTTGAATTTCAGTCTGGTTCGTTACCTTCACTTATGAGCAAATAGTCTTGGGAAATGTATGAATCCATATCTTCTGCCCCAAATTATGGGTTAAATAGTAGGGATTTTATCTGTAAAAAATCTTTGTTATTTACAAAAACTTGTTAATGCTATATTCACTCTCAAAATACAGAAATTATTCTTACAATCCAAAATATATTTCAGCTTTAAATAACTTACAAAGGGTTGATAATGAGTAAAAACAGATCAATCAATCTCATCCTCGATTTCTTTCTCTCCACACACACACACACACACACACACACACACACACACACACACATATATATATATATATATATATATATATATATATATATATATATATATATATATATACCGCGTGTAACACCAAAATTGTCCAAATCATGTAACAGCATAATTGTCCATCCCACAAAATGTTTAATATCTAAAAGAAAAATCACTAAACTAATTGAGTTTCTTTTTTCCAGGTTTTCAGGTAAGACGTTTAGACATCTTAATACCATTTCTTGTAAAAATCACTGAAAACACCTTTGAGTTGTTCAGCTAGAACAGGTTAATATCGTTTTGTGTCAGCCTCACTGTCTACTCAACTGAGGAATGGCGAGAGGAAAAAGATAATTCAGGCCTTCAGTAATGGTACCAACATTAATACTCTGGCTTCCATCTTCAAAGTCAATTCAAGAACCACCAAGAGAACGGTGAATAAGTTTTAAAAAGAGGGAAAATACAACTGGACCTGGAGGTCACACTTGAAGAGGAAACATCATTTCAACTGAGAGCTAAACAGATCAATTAGACAAAACAAAAACAAAAAAAAACCAACCCTATCCATCATGACAAACATGGTTCTACAGCTTCATATTCTACTGCATATCAACAGGAGTTCTCGTGCCCCAGTTTGAGAATCACTGATGTGTAATGTCTATCCACTTCTATGGCAGCGAATGCTGGTAAATTTCCTTTCAGACGAAGAGAAAAAGTGTAGGTAACAGAAATGTGGTTCTACAAAAGGATGTTGAAAATACCGAGGGCGTGGGGGAGTGCGTAAGCAAAAAAGAAGTCTTAAGGAAAATGGAAACAAAAAGGTAATTTATACTTAGAATCAGAAAGAACTAGCTGAAATTTCTTGGAGACATAATTAGGAAACTGGCTTCGATAAATAAAAAGTAAAACGAACAGAAGTAATCGGGTTTTTCTACCTGACGGGCTCCTGTTGGTGAAACAGTGGGTAGAGGTTTGGCAAAGGCGATAAAAGTTGCTAAGAACTATTAGGTTGGTGCAAAAATAATGTCGTTTTCTCACATGAAGTTGAACGTGAAAAACGACATTATTTTTGCACCAACCTAATACAACGAATAGGCGGTTATGGACGGCCTATTCGTTGTATTAGGTTGGTGCAAAAATAATGTCGTTTTCTCACATTAAGTTGAACGTCAAAAAACGACATTATTTTTGCACCAACCTAATACAACAAATAGGCGGTTGTGGACGGCCATAATTGCCAACGTTCCGAATAGAAGAAAAAAATTACTGTATATATATTTTATTGATTATAGGATAAAATAAACTAAACTCAATTATTTAAAGAAAAGTGAAACTCATGACTGATATAACTTTTAAGCACCAGTAATTTGTGTTCAAACCTGAGTAAAAATAAAGGCATGAATTGTTTTAGACGCAGGAAGATATTTTAATTTTTTAAACTACTGAACAATAGCCTTTTTATAAACCTAATGTTTTTTCGCTTGTTCCAAAGTAAGCGGTTAGTGTAAAACATATATTTATTAATTATTGATTAAAGAGTTGTGGAAAAAAAGATATTTTATAAATGTCTTTTTGTTATTTATCAACCGCTTAATCAATGACTGTTAGTCATTTCTCTTATGTACCTGGTGAATGAACAAAACATAATCGGTGATATTCAAGGTGTGCAACCATATCGACTGGGGCTATATAAAGTCATGCATGCGCATCGATGCACTTCGGTGAACATACCGAAATGGAGAAAAAAAATAAGCACATCAAAGAGGATGTTAATAGGTTCGCTTAATCAATAAGATTTAATTACTGTACGAATAGCATTGCCGTCAACAATTTCTAACAAAAGGCAGTGAGCAAGAAATATGGACCTCACTAAGAAGACAATGGCTGACTTTAACGAAAAAGGACAATGTTTTAATGCGTGTAATAATAAGTTAGTCAATAAAACGAACTCTCATAAGTAACCATAAACGAGTGCTTGTAGCATTTATTTCTCGATACCATTACACCTCTTCCTATCTCTCTCTCTCTCTATCTATCTATCTATCTATATATATATATATGTATATATATATATATATGTGTGTGTGTGTGTGTGTGTATGTGTGTGTGTAAATTGCAACATGTGCTTCAATTTACATAATATTAAACGTTCAGGTAATCTAGTGCCGAAATCTATGCCCCGCTTTTGTTGGCTTTTAATTTGATTCGTATAAACGAAAGATTGCTGCCCCAATGCTCTCAGTATATATATATATATATATATATATATATATATATATATATATATATATATATATATATATATATATATATGTGTGTGTGTGTGTGAGAGAGAGAGAGTTTGTGTGTGTGTAGAGCGAGTGAGAGGGGGAGAGAAAGGAAATAAAGACAAAAGGAAAACTCTTTAACAATGATTTCCGTCTTCTGATCTACCTTATCAAGGCAAAACCAAGGATTTTATTTTGCAACATATATTTATAAACGTAAGTAAAAGCATCGTTAGGTTTTCAAAAGAAATGCTCAAAAATAGTCTTAAGGCTAATTGACAAATTCGCAAAAAGAATTGATTGTTAAGCTCTGGAAAGAAGGTAAAATTTACAGGAAAATCTCAGACAACCTAAATATTACATTTACTACCATTAGTTCATTCATTGCAAGGTACAAAAATCTCAAAACTGTTGAAAACCAAAGAAGAAAAGGTGCTCCACAGAAGATTTCTGCAAGATCTTCGAAGAATTTAATGCGTCAAATTTAACAAAATCTAATGGTTACGTGTCAAGTGTTGCAGAATCATTTGCGTTCATCAGAAATGTGTCACTAAATGAACAATAAATAATGAAATTCATAGGACAATCTAAAGTCACTGCTATTACAAAAACACAGCGATGCTAGGTTGAAATTCGTAAGGTTAAGGAAAAATCGTATTGGGACAGAGGAAGCCAAAACTGAATTGTTTGGACGTAATTCTAGAAATCATGTA
>OZ038478.1:59415608-59430608 GCA_964036315.1 Acanthosepion esculentum
CTATGCCAACAAGCCAACCACAATTCAACAGCTGAAGGATGATATAATAAGGCATATTGGTGAGATCGAGGAGCAACAGAGACGTCACAAAAATTTTGACCATCGAATGGAGGTGTGCCGCCGAAGCCTTGGCGGACATTTTTGAGATATTGTTTTCCACACATAACTACCATGACTTAAACAACATGATCCAATAGAGAAATAAATAAATAAATTTTCACCAATAACACTGATTTATTTCCTACTGACTTTGATCCGTCTTAATAAAACACCCTTTATTTGTACTTTTGATTTGATTTTTATATATAATTATATGTGTACGTACATGTCTGTATATATATCGTTGTGTGACTCTACATATATATATATATATGTATGTGAGTGTCTGTGTGTGTGCGTGTGCTCGCGCTTGTGTCTATATGCTCTGAGCATAGTTTTTTGTCTTCTATTGTCACAAAACGAATGTTCATTTGTAGACACCGCCAAACGCCAAACCGTAGGTTGTTGTATCAATAAGTCGATGGCTTATTAATGAAAGACAATATATTTTATGCAACAGATGCTTATTTTTTTAAAATGATATTCTTCTTTGTCAATGCATTTAATTCGATGGTGAAATATGCAGTGAAATCGTTCAACTCGATTGTCCTTTAATGTTAGGTGTGAAAAAAAGAAAAAAGATCCAAGGGAAATTTTGCGAATACATAATAATTACATCTTTGGGGAACTGACTTATTGATATAACGTCATGCCACATTTTCTTTATTATCTTATCATAGAGTTTGAAGAAAAGATTCTCGTAACGGATCGTCAAAAATTATTACTTGTTTTTTTTTCTATGATGGTTTGAAAGACTGGACAAGAAATCTTCTTGCAATCTTTAGTGTTTTTTTGTGAATACAAATGAAGATATTGAAATTGACATTGAATTAGCAAAAGAGATGAATTTGTAATAAACTTTGAGTCGTTAGTGAGGTTTGTCCGTATCCACGACTAAGAAGCGTATCTCCAGCAGGCCTCCTCAGAGAGGAGGTAGACGACAGGTGGGAAATGTTACCATCAGCGACGTGTTTCCTGGCATTATTAAAATGCGATTCAAATCTAAATAGACAGGAGGCATGCTTTGTCGCGTTTTTCACAAATAAAGTGCTGCGGAAACGCATCATGTTAAAAGGTGGTAGACAAGAGGATTTCGCTTTTTTTGTTACAAGACTTTTTACTTCTAAAGAACAGGAAGATATAAGGGTGGCACCTACATTCATACCTCTACATTCATTTCTCTTTGGCGCACAGAGGCACAGATCTTTCCTTCCATCTCATTTATCATTCTCGCTTTCCTGCTGATCATCTAACTCCGTAAATATACATATATAAATAATTATAACACACACATATATATTCATAACACACACACACGCGCATATATATATATATATATATATATATATATATATATATATATATATATATATAGAGAGAGAGAGAGAGAGAGAGAGAGAGAGAGAGAGAGAGAAAGAGAGAAAAAGAGATTGATTATTCTGAGAAATAATTACTGCTTTACTCTTGGTATTGAGCACTCTTTTGAATCAATGCTGTGAATGTTAGAATTTATATTATTTTGGAATATATGTATATATATATATATATATATATATATATATATATATATATATATATATATATATATATATGAAGAAATATAGTCTTAAAGTGTGCTACATTTATGTGACAAAATGCTCAATATCAGATATAGAGCGTGTTTAAATATAAAAGTGAACATAGAAGTCAACACTTAGAGGCGACAGTCTGTTTCATGCTAGATGCAATCGTGGCCTGACGATTGCATCTAGCATGAAACAAACTGCCGCCTCTAAGTGTTGACTTCTATGTTCACTTTTATATATGTATATATATATATATATATATATATATATATATATATATATATATTAGGCAGAATGTGTGTGTGTGTGTGTGTAACGAATGCACGGCCGCAATTTTCGACGGATTTGCACCAAAATTTACATGCTTATGCGGCAGTTTTCATGTAGTTTGCGGCCATTTTCTACAGTCCAGAGTGAGAGCCTATAGCTGGCTGCCACGAATAGGCAGGAAGATTCTATTGGCCAGCGTGAAAGCCAACAGCTGACTGACACGAATTTTAACTATCATGCTAGCATGTACAAAAAATCGATAGCTGCATTCGTCACAAGTGTGAAAAATTTAAATCTGCACGGCACTTTACTCCAATTGGCTCATTCGTTTGCTTAAACTCAACGTTGGTTCTGATTCCGCAGAACTTGGTTGTGTGTGAAAAATTATTTGTTTTTCACATTCTTTTTTCATTCGGTTTTTCCAGTTACGAGTCCTTTTTTAAAGCTGATCGTTTTGTGTTCATTTTGTTTAGCTCTTTTTTCGTAACAGATTTAATGTTTAGTATAGAGCTTAGAAAAAAATCGCAGTGTGAGATAGGCTAGAAGTATGGTATGTAGCAACATCAGCACGGCAAAGGGCACTCCTTTAAAGGCAAGGGAGGGCAAAAATATATGAAGTCAAGTGATAGCGATTGCTGTATGAGACGTACAATTTTTTAATCTAGCACGGGCAACGCCGGGCCATGCTGCTAGTATATATATATATATATATATATATATATATATATATATATATATATATATATGTGTGTGTGTGTGTGTGTGTGTGTGTGTGTGTGTGTGTGTGTGTATGGAAAAACTATATACAAATTTTTATAAATCGAGAAAAATTTTAGAGAAATTACAATGAAAAAAATGAAAATGTTTTTCGTGTGATCCCATTTGTCCTTTAGGTGTTTATCGGACTAAAGTGATGTTATGTTGATGTGATTACACATGTGCACGAACAAAATGGATCTCAGTGAATTTTAAATTCAAATTATTTTCTTTTATATATATTTGTCTAATTGAAATTACAAGGCCAAGATTTATGTAGGAAACAAGAGCTTTTCCACACGGGCCACTGGTAAAAGTTTTCCCAGTCCAGCAAAATCGGGCTAGAGTACAGTATTTGTTTTTCTCAGACGAATCTCTATGCGAAGACAGAATCCCGACTAGGACACCCACGGTCCGGAGACAAAGGTCTTGTCTTGTCGTGAACTTGGGATGGACTGCGATTCGATTTGTATTTACTCAATTCTCCCCACAAAGAGCGATGTGAGACAAGGACAGTTTTTATGTGGGGCGATTCTGTGCCCGTTGTCTCGGGCAAACATTTCTCTTAGACCCAGCATTCACAGGGTCGGGTTTGTCTACCTCCACAGACAAGACTCTGCCCGGAGGCACAGCCTTGTCTAGGTTTCTCTCTGTCCAACGGCAGAGAGTCCGATAAGTCAGCTCCGAGCCTGGCAGCGAACTACCTGACTCAGTTGAGAGCTGTTTGTTCGACTGGTCTGTCGGGTACTTAGCTGCGAACTGCCTGACTGCAATTCGATTGGTATTTCCATTAGTCAAAATAAGACAGGACTCCAACTGCCCGAAATCAGATGTCTGGTCTTGTCGCGAACCTGTGACTGACCGCGGTCCAATTATTACTCACCTCATTGAAGACTTTATAATATTGGACGAGTTCACTGAGTCACTGGTGGTGTAAACTTTACTCCACAACAATTCTTACCATTAAAAATTAAGCACACACACACACACACACACACACACACACACACACACACACACATATATATATATATATATATATATATATATATATATATATATATATATATATATATATATATATATTAAAAAGAAGAGAGAAACCGCAAACGTTTTTGGTTGTAATGTGGATTTTTTTTTAAATATGCTTTATTTTCCATAATTTTGCTACACGTGATTCTGGTCTCGCGACCTTCATCTTTCCACATTTTAAATTCTTCATTGCTTTCAAGAAAGCAATTTGGTGATATCGTTAAGTGAAAAGTAAATTTACGAATCAAAATTTGAAAAGCTCATAACAGTCATTAGTACCCGAATATTTTAAGAATAATTTTAAAATAACTTTTAGTGAAAAAAAAACCGTTCCTAATTTCTTCCTATGGGAATCTATACATGACATAATCCTTAAACGGATACGTGATTTAAGTGTCGTCTGACACTGCAATTATTTCATTTTTAATTCAGTTCTGTTTCATCATTAACGCCTTTGCAAATCATCCCTTCAAAATATCAAAAACAGTTTTACTTTTGTTAATTGCTATTTCACTAATTATTTTTATTTTATGTATTTATTTTAGTTTGAGTCATACCTCAATTAATTATTTTTTTGTTTAAAGTAGCAAACTTAAGAAGCTAGGGACATAATGCAAATTTCATCAAGCTTCTTGAAACCTAACTAAAAGTCAATAAAATATTAAATAACTGCTCAACATATGTTAATTTCTAAAAAATACTAGGTAGTTAAAAACATAGTTAAAAAAATGCGTTCACTTAGATTTCGTAAATTTATGTCATTTCTGTTCATCCATAAGAGCTGTCATCACCTTGAGAGCTTCTCGATAAATCAATAAAGATCAAAGAAAGAAGGGATTCATCGTTAAGAAATGCTTGTATATTGTTTTTTATGCTATAAGTAATATTTATTTCAAATCAGATTTATTTAACTTTAAATCTTCTAATTTTACTCAAATAACGTGTCACAAATCTATAATTTAATTTTGAAAGATTTTTTAAACCGATAAATTTGTTTGTTTCCAAATATCTTAAAATTAAGAAAATGTTCGCTTTTAAAAAAAAATTAAAAAATCGCACAATTATTTGGCATTCCAATCTATATAAATTCAATCTGAAATACACCAGAATATTTGATTTGCTGGAAATAATAAATTTATCATTCAACTTTCAATTAAAATTAAAATGAAAACTTCAAGAATGATTTTTCATTTTTAAAATTTAATTTTAATACTTAGGTATCGAAAATTCAGTAGAGGTGCCTATATATATATATATATATATATATATATATATATATATATATATATATATATATATATATATATATACATATATATATATATACATATATATATATATATATATATATATATATATATATATATATATATATATATATATAAAGAGGGAGAGAAAAAGAGAAAGAGAAAGAAAGTGTAAGTGCGTGTGGTGTCAGATTTGGATTAAATTGTAGGACTTGTATCTAGAAAATTATTGTTATTCTGAAAATATCGTTAACACCCTACTCTCATTCCTAATAAATAATCTTAAAATTCAGAATAATTTACGACTTTAAATAACCTCAAAATTGTTAAGTTCTAAAACTAAAATCAGATCAATATATATATACGCTATATATACATATATATATATATATATATATATATATATATATATATATATATATATATATATATTAGCTGCTGAAAAATTAATTTCGGTTGAGCCCTCTGGTTTGAGGTGTGAATTTGTAAACAGTGACTATTTAAGCTAATACTGCACGACTCTTCGACAGAATTGAGTCACTCTCAGTCACTGTGTGTTTATCTGAATCTAAAAATAAACACGCTAAAATTCACTTTCATCCTGTACCGTACGCTGACCGCTTAGTGGGAGAAGTTCGGACTGACGCAAAATTCAGTCGGGTTTCGATCCTAGCTAGAGGCAACCGGACGTCTAGCCACACTGATGAGCTGTGAAACAGAGAAACAGTCTGTCTGTGGATGACAATATATATATATATATATATATATATATATATATATATATATATATATATAGCGTAGACAGAATTTGTAAATAATCTCTGATTCTAATTTCCATGAAAGCAACTTCTTGGTCGTAGGTTTTTCACTGACAATAAGTGGGATGATGATACTAAATCAATTACTAGGCCTACTACTTGGAATATTGGTTCACTGTGTTGTATCGGTCAGTTTCTCGCCAGAATCCATATTCTACATTTATTGTTCTACCATTTTCCCATGCAGTAAATAATGCTGCCACATCTAGTCTACTGCTTCTGGTGTATATCTCGAGATTTTGCTCAAGAAGAGTCTGTAATGTTATCGGTCCTCACCTGTCATCTTGACATCAATCACTTTCTCGCCGATGTGACGTGGCTTTCCTGTGTCTTTTCTATACATATTTTCATAGCAATTGTTATAATGAGCTCTCCTCCTTGTTACCTCGTCTAAATGGATTTAAACGTACTACTAGACTGGAAAGTAGGTCTAATCTTCTTACTGTTGAAATAGCTAGATTTAACCGTAAGTTCTATTCTGATAGTTTCTTTTCTCACATTTTCTGCCTTTGGAACTCTCTTCCGGTTTCTCGCTTCACTGTCACATATGATCTTCGAAATTGTTAAGTGTAACATCAATCGCCATCTTCTATCTTCAGGAATCTTGTTCTTTCTCCTTGGAAATGTTTTCTCATTTTCTTTCACTCTTAGTAAACCCCGTACGTTTTAGTGGCACTATCACCTTGCTTGGGTGAAATGATTGTAAAAATACTGATGTATATATTAGCAGTTATACATTTTCCTACAAACTTTCATGAAAAAAATGAAATTTGCAATTATATTCAATCCGCAAGCGTAAAGGGTTTTACAAATTCGGAGTGATCACCTTCATTCTTGCTGAAATATAAATAGGTATGTGAGTAATTTGTAAACATTCACGAATTAAACCTTGAGTCGATTCTCAGATATCTGCGTTATGATCAAATAGACTTTATAAAGCGTGTTTCATTAAGACGGATCAAAGTCAGCAGTAAATAAATCAGTGTTATTGGAGAAAATTTATGTATTTCTCTATTGGATCATGTTATTTAAGTCATAGCAGGTATGTGTGAAAAATAATATCACCAACATGTCCGCCAAGGCTTCGGCGGCACACTCCTACACGGTGGTTAAAGTTTTTGATGACGTCTCTGCATAGTTGCTCCTCGATCTCACTATTATGCCCTATTACATCATTCTTCAGCTGTTAAATTGTTTTTGGCTTGTTGGCTTAGACCTTACTTTTGAGATGACCTCAAAAGAAGAAATCTAAATCGCACGATTCGCTGTTTCGGGAGATGATGCGACCAGGGAACCTTTCCGTAATAGGCTTCGATAACTTTAAAATGTTGTTTGATTGTTAATCTTTCCATGGTTGAAATTGCCAAAGACTTAAGTTATTAAATCTGAAAAAAAAAAAGAAAAAATATCATCAGACGCTTAAAATTAATTCATTTAAAATCGGTCTAAGTAATTGGAAAACTCTTTATATACGTTACCAATTTTGCATACAAACAGGGTGTGATAGATAAATTGTCGTTTAAATTACGCAAAAATGAAAATAACACTGACATTTCATTTTAATATATATATTTAGGAAAATTGTACAAAAATCTCTCGAAATACCAAAGAGTAAATATATTCAATAAAATTTCCATTGGCTTCTATCATAGCTTCCAAACGACCTCGGAATCTCCTTCAACTCTTCTAGACGGTCTCTCTGTTTAAGTTTATAAATGCTACCATAATCCTTGCCTTCGGTTCATCTTTGGTGTTACAAGGAGTTTTTGATCCAGGGTAGCACTACCTCCTCAAGGCACTTGGTATAGTTCTGCGTGCTACGTCTAAGGCCCTGTGGGAAGACGAATGAAGGCATAACATCGCCATCACTAGTGATCACTCCAAACACCTTACCATTACATTCATCCAACTCTTTTCTAATCCTCTGCACCCTCCTTCGATTGACAGCCAAATACTCTGAAATGTTCGTATTAGAGATTCCGGCGCGAATGCCAAGTAGTACAGCACGCGGTTTCCAAATTTCTGGCGAAGCAATTTGCATTATTGTGCTCTTTTTCATACAGACGGTGCCAAACAGACCGTACTATACAGTCTACTGTACAAAATCATATATATATATATATATATATATATATATATATATATATATATATATATATATAATTATTATGGTAAAGTTTTTTTTTTCACTTAACTGATGTTTATTTCGGAAACTCGATGCTATATGTGTATAATCACTCATCGTAACAGAGTTAATCTGCTATCGTTTCTCGATTCTCTTGAACTTTTATTGGTAAGAGTTTGTTATCAGTTTCCTTTCTCTTTCAAAGAGAAAAAGACTTTTCCTTATTAAATCTATTAACGCTCTATCTCTATCTTAGAGAACACTCTAACCCAAAGCCTGCTTGACTTTGCGAAATCTAAAGGCGTCAATTCGCACGATCATTGTAGCCAATTGACGTCGCTGTTTCGAGAGATGATGCGACCTGGGAACTTCTCATTTGCATTTCTGTTTGAACATCCATTTTCATAATAGGCTTCGATAACTTTGACACGTTGTTTGATTGTTAATTTTTCCTTGGTTGAAATTGCCAAAGACTTAAGATGTTAAATTTGAAAGAAAAAGAAAAAATCATTTGACGCTTAAACTTTATACACATTTAAAATCGGTCCAAGTTATTGGAACACTCTTTACTTGGGTATTTGTTGCAGATGGTAATTTATCTATTCCGTTCTTTTCATTAAATTTACAGTAGTTACAACGACATACCAACAATTTTTATTTGATTTTAAAGATAAAGTTAATGTATAAATTATGAAATTCAGATGTGGACAACGTTGTAACTAATAATGAATATCAACTTTAACACCAACGTTGAAAGAAATAGCAACAGCATCAATATACGCAAATGTAAGTAGATATACATGCAAATAAAATAATACATGAATGTGCAAACTTGTATAATCTCATTTGCTCTATATACATGCGGAATGTTGTCCTTATCTGAGTTGTTGCTATCACAACGTTTTGGCCATTGTGCCCTCTGGCCTTTTTCATACGTATGTCAATCTGGATAACCTACAGAGAATTCTGAACTGAACCATTTATACAACCAATATCTTGAAATATTCAACATCTTGACAATTTGTCTTTGAGAGTTCAACTTCTTTGAATAAAACAATTCCAATTTGTGACCTCACTTCAATACATAGATGCTTTGAATTTACCATTCTGTGAAAATTATCTCAATTTTTTTTTTTAAATTATAAAAATAAAGTCGTAATGGCACATTCTTTTTAAAAAAAAAAAAAAGGGACAGCTACATATATTTTGTTTACAAAATTAATCAGTGCTGAGTTTACATTTAGAACCTGTATTAACATTCAGCTTAATTGAAAGATCTACTGAGAGGTTAATGGTGAAAAACAAAATATAATGCATCTCATACTAAGTATTCATAATTTATCCAGATATATTATGTACAGATGAATCCAAATTGGAACTTATTGCTAGTAAGATGTGCTTGTATAAAGACTGGAAATTAAAAGCAAATACACTCTTGGTATTGAAATTTATCTTTTACGTTAAAAGTATACATAAATATCTCATTTTATGTTCTTTTTTAAAGAAATACAAAATTGTCCCAACCCTTTTGCCTGTAATATACATACATACATATATACATACATACATACATATATATATATATATATATATATATATATATATATATATATATATATATATATATATATATATATATATATATATATATATATATAAATAATGGCATAACGGGTAATACTATATATGGATATATTAATAGAGAATGGTCTGTTTCTAAAATAAGAATTTTGTTGTAAAATATTTCTGTAAGGACTACTTTCTAGAAATTTTGAAAATGGACAAGCGAAAACGCCTCTAATATCAGACCCCATTTGTAAACCAAATTTTTATCCATACAACATTGATTAGTGATCTGAGCTTGTTAAATTACTTGATCTTATTAACAAACTTAATAATATCGAACCCACAATAGATTTTAAAAATTTGACCTGAGTTTAACAACACTTTAACCTTCCTACATTTTATGCTACATAAAACTAATAATGAACTTCGGTTGCAGGTTTAGATAAAATCTACTAGCAAGAGTAACCTCATTAATTTCTGTTGTCACCACTATAACAGAAAATTCTGGAATAATTATAGGATTCTGTTTAAGAGCACTAAGAATCTGCAGCCCCCAATACTTAACTGGAGTAGAAATATACATAGAAAATACTTTTAAATCCTACAATATCCTCATTATTTCATCTACAACGCTAAGATAAAGGCATACAAAATATACAACCACAGAAAATGACATTATTAACAACAGTAATAATAATAACAATAAACTAGTTAAAAACTTATATAAAATACTACCTATTAACACTTTAACATCTGCCATCTAAAACAAATTAATCAAATCTTAACAATATCAAAAATGTTACAGCCACTTCCAAAACTATTATGGATATGATCGGAACCTAAAATATCTATAACAATTGTAATTCTGAAACACATACGTGTGCATATAAAATAAACTGTCACAAATGCTATTAACATTACATTGGGAAACTTCCGGAAATTTAAAAAAAAAATGTATCTGTGAACACGAAAAAGAACATATGCACAACAATTTATCAAATCCACTAGTTATACATAGATATGAATTCAATCACAACTTCGATCAAAAGAATGCCACATTTATTCAAAGAAAAGTAACTTACTTAGACGGAAAATTCTTGAAAGTACTGCTATCAAAATCTTACCAAAATATAAATCTGCACCCCAGAATATTTTTTAAATATCTACATTGCTGAAAGAAATACTCTTTTACAAAGACAACATAAATAAAAATACATATAAAAATGTTAAAAACTTAAGTAGAAAATGGTTCAATTCTTAACTTATTTAAAATATATAATACATAAATTAATCTCAAACTAAAATAATATGAATAAAATTTACATTATAAAAAAAACCCTGACAACATTTACTCACTTTTGTTTGTTAGGCATAAAATTACATCACTTATCATCTTCCATAATTTACCTAGACGTTTCATTTTGCCTGATATATATTTATGAGCGTTCTTAAATTTAAAAATTTGGAAAAACTAACATTTTTACATTCTTGTTTATAAATACCTGTTGCAAAATTAAAGTCATACATTTCCCTTGATAAAGTTTATGAATGGACCAATCGTGATAAGTTTTCCTTCTATTCCTATTGTCCTTTTACACATTTTACTTATATCCGAAATTTGAAACACACACACACACACACACACACACACACACACACACACACACACACACACACACACACACACACACACACACATATATATATATATATATATATATATATATATATATATATATATATATATATATATACAAGTGTTTATACATGCATACATGTGTTTAGTTTAAAAAATACTGACGTTGTTCACACTTTTTCAGTTTCGTTTTCGATGAAAATTTGTCCTTCTACTAAAATGGTTGTCACCCAAAGGCAAAAGAACCTACCATACCATTTAATTGATATCTGGAGGAAGACTTATTTGTACCTTTTCCAAGGATCATAGTGCGAAGTTTACCGAACTTGATGCCATTTTCCATGATAAAATCCACGGAAGTTTAATGAAGAATTTAAACCAACATTTTTTTTATTCGAAGCTAAGCTGGTTCTCAAGGAGCTGGAAACATGAAATGGCTTTGAAAGTCAAACGAACATTAATGAAAGAAAGAAGAATATTTATTTTTAATTACATTATTTACAGTTCGGCTAAAATCATCATTTTTGTTGTTACTATCAAACCGTTTCTCTTGTTTTGCATTTCAGCCTTCTTCAGATGTCTGGTAAACTTCGAAGAACTGAACCCTTTATTTAAACTACGGGGGTAGATTCTTCTCGTTCCATTATCCATGTTTAGGGATATATCGTTTCAAGGATTAAAGATTTGGTGCATGAATTTGGTAGCATAGTAAGTTCAGTACTTCGGCTGGGTAGTACCGGCTGAGTCAAGCAAAAACTGAGCAGTACTAAAAAGAGGACAAAACGGGATACTAACCATTGATCTAAATTAGCATGTGTCTAAGATATCATAGGAGAAAGGATATCGAATCGCTCATTCGATGAGTTGTTATACTGGTTCTTAACTATCTTGTTGATATTATGTGATAATCATTGGCAGTGTTGGACTTCTCTCTCTCTCTCAAAGAAAAAAAAAACTTCTTTTTTATTTTTTAGAGAATTTCTAGTTAATGTCAAATACCAGATTTATTTATGTCTAGTGCAATTATAGTTTTGCTTCCGTCAAAGTTAAAAGAACGTGTATGTTTATTACTGTCACGAGAACTAGCCCCGAGGAAGACGTGGAGAAAAATGAAAAAGATTTGATATTTTAAATTTCTGATTTAACCTTTAGAACATATTCAGTGTTAAGTTTATGTCAGTTAAACAATGGAAGAGCCGAGGAGAGTACAGTTACCGAGTATATGCTAAGAGCATCACCTGCATTTACATTATCCCTTAAAATAACAAAGAGCGTTAGGATTGCAAAAGAATTTGATAAACAAACTATTAGACCAGTAATTTGAGAATGAAAAAAATATAAGCGAAATCATTTGGGTGCAGATTTCTGTAGGGATCAGCAAAATGATTTTTCAAATATCTAGCTAAAACTAAAAAGAAAAGGGTATAGGACAAGAAAGTGTTTTCTCACTAATATCGATACGATCCTGAGAGAACTAAGTACAAAGCATCGATTGTCAAAATATAGTATGTATGGTTGTTTAGCAAGCTGGACAACCCAAGATGAAAACTATGAACTGAACGTGCCAAAATCAAGTAATTATGAAGATATAAATATTTGAGAATAGTTTTAACAGAGGACAGAATACTTGACACCGAAATCCGAAGGTACTTTAGAATAGATAAATATGCCTTCCAAAAGATAAGCAAAGTATTAAGAAACAGAAAATGTGCGATGGAAACAAACAAAAAAGTGCTTACGTGTTACGTTTTTTTTTTTTTAAAGCTTTTCACCCTAGGCAAGGTTGGAAGCCACTAGCACGCAAGGGGTTACAGAGGATTTGGAGCGAGAGCAAATAGGAGTTTTAGAGGAAAGGATGTGGAGAAGGATAGGGGATAGATCAAGGCAACTGGAGATGTCGTTGACGTTACACTTGAATGGTTGGAGATCATAGTCATCAGGGAAACAGGAATGAGGAAGGGAGTTCCATAGGCGGGAGGTGCGAGATATGAAGCTAATGGAGTAGAAGAGACGTCTACATTTAACAGTTTCAACAGTGAAAGGGTGGGAACAGGATGCCAGCCTCGTAGGAGAATATTAGTCTTACTATTTGGCAAGAAATTCTGGACAATTTCCTCACAGATGAAGAGAATTGAGGCAAC
Organism: Acanthosepion esculentum; assembly: GCA_964036315.1. Lineage (NCBI taxonomy): Eukaryota > Metazoa > Mollusca > Cephalopoda > Sepiida > Sepiidae > Acanthosepion > Acanthosepion esculentum. The sequence goes on from OZ038478.1 coordinate 59,428,864, forward strand.
AGAAAAGTGTTTCTACAACAGGACGCTAAGAATACCAATTTTAAAATATCATTTCACCCCAAGCAAGATAATAAAGCTACAAAGACACAAATGATTACTGAAACGTTATTAATGGAAAGAACAATAAAAACAAGGATATAGAATTCACACTGTATTTAAAATAGTACGAGAGAAGAAAACATTAGATGAGAACTTAGGCTTACATCTATAGCCATTTCTGCTGTAACATGATGAAACATGGTTGCCAATCTGGTACTGCGATTAAATTCTTATGGCCGAAGTAAAAAAAAAATGAGAAGTTCATCAGAACAATTAACATGAAAATATTTATAGAAAAGGCACAGATAAACCATGTTACAGCAGAGGGAAATTGACTGAAGGCGAGATACCAGGTCAGGACATGTGTGTGATAGATTCTCACAATGTGAATTCAGTTTCCTAGCAGCATACTTAGCAATTAAATCAATGTAATCTTTCCACTTCATGTCAGCAGAAAACGTTGGCCCGAGAAGGTTCAATAAGTCCTTTTTTCTGAAGGATATCATAAGTCATACTGATGGAAGGCAAAAATATACTCTAAGAAGATTAAAAGATATCAGTTTCCTTTTGGTTGCGTTAAAATTGAAACACATTTCCTGCCCCAGTTAACAACAGATTGTAGATCATTTTTAGACCAGCTACCAATTATCTCCCGATCAGATTTATCATTAAAACAGGAGTAAATAGATGTGTCATCAGCATTGTTGATATCAGGAACGAGTAAAATGAGGAACAGCGACAGTCCATGGATAGTGCCATGAGAGATTAATGCAAAAATGATCTAGAAGAGTGGCCGTTCAAGACAACATTCATTTCACACGATTTGATATGAAAGAATGAATGAGTTAAAACATTTGTCAAGAAATATTAAAAACTTTCAACTTGTAAAGAAGACCAGTATATCAAACCCTGTTAAACGCCTTCGAGATAACGAAAGCAACCGTCCGGGCTTCACCATACTTATCTAGATTTTGACAGATTCTTTCAGCAATAACTGTTAACACATTAGCGACCGTCATATGACTTGTTTGAAAGAAGAACCTGTGATGTTAAATGTGTAATAAATACAGAGTTGATTAGAGCCACTAGTACATTACTTGAACTGAATATGAAAGGGAAATGGATACAAAAATGACGCTTATATGTAAAATCTGAATGAGTCAATTGAAATTCTAGGACAATATGAGGAAAGAGGGCCTAGAGAAAAGGGCAATCACATGACATAAGAAGGGCAGTTTTTTTTTGTAAATGGATGGAAGAACAAGGGGTGACAGGGATGATAAAAAGATTAAATTTACTAAGGGCTACAAAGAATTGGAAGTTTTGGAAAGTCATGATTGCACACGTCCTGGATGGAAACGACGACGACGACGACGACGAAGAGGAGAAGAAGAAGAAGAAGAAGAAGAAGAAGAAGAAGAAGAAGAAGAAGAAGAATCTGGGTTATAAATTATGTTCCTTTAATTTATATTTGAACACATTAACATTGTTTTATGCTTTTTACTTTTTACCCGCCTTCCTTGACCTGACTCACCAAATCTCTAATAACTATTGCTAACCTAACCAACTATGCGAAGACGAAAGCCAACTACACGCCCCATTCCTTGTCGGTACTCTATAATAATAAAAAAAAAACACTTTATTCCTTAAACAGTCTGTTCTCTTGCAGCAACACTATTTTATTAAGCCGATGTCAAAGACAGAAA
>OZ038478.1:59435608-59465608 GCA_964036315.1 Acanthosepion esculentum
AGAGCAGAGTTCGAATTCCTGTCGAATCCATTACATTCACTTACGTGCTAATACACTTGGGAAAGGTATGGATCCTCTTCTTCTCCTCCCCCCCAGCTATGGGTAAATAGCTTTCTATAACCTTGGATGGCAACTGGTCTACCACAGACGAAATGCGGGAAAAATGTATAGAAAGATATATGAAAGCGTGTATCACGCATGGCACATAACTAACTGATATGAATAAGCTGAATGTAGTTAAGCAAGTGTTTATGTTCATGCCTTTGATTCTTATTGCTTGACTTTGCCCAGAGCCTCTCTTTCTCTTTGCTGGTGTGTGCGCGCGTTTGTGTGGTGTGCGTTCGGGGCAGAACTCCTGCCTTATAATTAGCCGCAAGGCATCCTGCCTTCCTCCTTTCCTTTCTCCTGAACTTCCTCTTATCCCCCACATCACATAAAATGCTTTCTGAGTAATTGAAGATCTTTTTTCTTTCGTTTCTCTTCTGATGCTCTCGACGACCGGGATGGATCCATCCGCCCGTCTACAAAACATCAATCCTTATACCGGGATTGCTGACGGTAGAGTTGATGAAGGGTTTAAGCAATGGGTGGGAGGGAGAAATTAAACCCCAGAGGAGAAAGAAGAGGTCGAAGACTCGAATGTATCGTAGGACGAGAGAAGAAAGGTGAATAAAAGCGAAAGAAGAAGAAGAAGAAGAAGAAGAAGAAGAAGAAGAAGAAGAAGAAGAAGATAGCAAAAGGGTTAAGATTAAGAAATGGAGGAAAGAGAGGGAAACATAGACAGAATAATAGTTATAAAGAATGATTTCGAAATATGAAGATTTTTTTCAACAGAAAGAAAAACATTAAAACGTACAAACTCAAAGAAAGTAAAAAGATTTACAAGAAAATCAGATAGAAAGAGAAAGAGTGGGTGTCTATGAGAGAGAAAGAGAGAGACAGAAAGAGAGAAAGAGAATTAATCAAGACCAATACCGAAAAAGACAAAGAAGTAGTAGAGAAAGAATAAGCAACAGAGAAAGAGAAAAAGAGAAAGAAAGAGATAGAGAGTCAGAAGAACTACCCAATAAAACAGATAAAGAAGAAGAAAGCATGAGAAGAGAAAGAATAAAACACAAATATAAGAGAGAGAGAGAGAGAGAGAGAGAGAGAGAGAGAGGATGGATCAAATACGTAAAAAAGATGATGAGGATAAGTAAGACGCAAAAGGAGAAAAAAGAAGATTAAATAAAAAATATTTAGAAGATAAAATTAAACGAAAAAATGAAAATATTGTTAAAAGATGAAAAAAAAAGAAGAAAAAAGAAAAACAAGAACAGGTTAGCGAAATAGCCCTCGGCGCGAACAGCAAGGGGTGGATAAAGTCCTAAAAATAATCGCAATAACAAACAAAAGTGATGTCATTGTTTAGAATGTGTTTGACTGGAGAAAATGGCGTATTTTCAGGACCTTTCAAAGTCCCCTCCGGCGTGTCTACCTGCAAGAATAGAAGGAGTTCTGCACTCGGAATGAAGGAGAAAGGAAGAACTATGTGTGAGAGACAAGAGAGACATTTCCTTTTAGAGAAAGAAAAAAGGATGTGGTGCCGGGAATCTGGAGAGTACACTGAAAAAAACGTAAAGAGGTAGGAGGTTCAAAATGTTTCGAAACCCAGAGACTACAACTAGTAAAAAGAAATACATTTTGCAAGAATCTTGTTTGAGTAGAAACGAAATTTTAAAAAGAGAGTGAATTAAAAGTTATATAGTTAGATTGGAAGAAATGGTAGCTTCCGTATCCTAATCGGCAAGACAACCGGTAAAGAACGCTTGTTAGAATATCGTTAGAAGTCGTTATATTTTCTTTTCAAATCCAAGTTCTGGATTGATCATTTGAGAGTTAAAAGAAAAAGCAATTTCAATTAAATTGAAAGAAATACTCATCAAAAATTAATAATTAAAAATACGAATACACAGACAGAGGAAATGAAAAGAGACGGAGAGTTCATTGAGCATTCTCTTAACTCGCAAAGCGGCGAACAGATTATCGCTTCATAATCTTTTAATGATTTCCGTTCGATGAAGTTCGCGATTCTTGTTGACATCCGTTAAGGAAGGCTTTTAAGAGGTATCTATAGTTGTCTCAGTACATACTTGGACTGGAGATACTGACTTGAAGCGTAGAAGACTAGCGAACTATTTCTATCGCCTTTAAATTGGCTTTTAACCAAATGATTAGCACCTAGGAAATGCTAATTATACTTAACAGATGAACCAGTTCCAGCAGGTCGATGATGAGAGTAAAACTGGAAGTTGTGTTACCAGAACGCTGTCTGCTGATTGGTCGAGTGTCTGCAAATTGTGTTATTGTTAGTGATTGAGTTAATGATGGCGGGGTTTTTGGACGTTGGTGCGTGCAACATTTAGGAAGGGAGACGATTTGAACAAATGAATTGAAAAGACAAAACAAAATCGGTGTATAGACACTTGAATAAGAAATAGGAAGAGAGGCGGAGAAAGCTGGGTCATAACAAAGTGGAAATCGCGGCAATTTTTATTTGAATATCGGTCCATTTGCACACTTCCGGTTTTCAGTGTAGCTACGTCCAGACGATGGTGAGAAATAAAAGGGACGGACTTAAAATTTAAAAAAAAATGAGGTAATAGAAATAAAAAGAATAAAAGAAAGTGACTGTGAGCTGAAGAGAAATGAGAAATTCAAATAAGAGACGATAAATAGATAAAGAGTCGAAGAGAAAGAAGTGGTAATAGCATTATCAGGTTTGAGGAGAGAAAGGATAGACATAGTAAAAAGAGCGATAGAGAAAGAGCGATAAGAGAAGAATGAAAACGAAGAGCGAAAATAGCGAAATGAAAACAAATACGAGAAAAACAAAGTATACAAACAAAATATAGTTTTACCAGGCAGTTATTGTAGATTTTTAAAGCATATTTATGTACTGGTAGTGAGGATGCATAACGACTGTTTTGCACTGTACCTTCCCGGAAGGAATATCGTTGAAACGTTTGTTTTGGTGTGGATTTGAACAGTAACTTCCGGTTGCGCATGTAAATAAACAGTGTTTACATTAGCAAAATATATATATTTTATATAGTGCATTTAATGTCGAAGTTTTTTAAGCGCCGAAAACTTTTGCACACAACTAATGTATAAGAAATAGGAAACAAGAAATTAAAAATATGCAAATATAAAAAATAAAAAGTAAAATATATTTTAAAGAGACAAAGAAAGAATCCAAAGTGAAAAAAAAAGAGAAAGAAAATAAAATTTATAAAGTATACCGGAACATATTTTTAGTGGAAGAAAAAGAGAAGAAAAAGCAATGTACCGCTAATCAAAAGCATAAATGAAACTGGTTTTATTTCCTGAGTTGACAAAAGAAAGTCAAAAGCAAATCAGGCGTTTACCGAGTAGCACAAGCTTAATCCTTTCTAAATAGTATCCACTAACACTTTCTTAGATTCGTATCCCTCAAATCAATGTCTCTTTTATCCATTCCAATCACTTCCTTGGAACAAGGACAAAACAGGAAAAGAATTCTTTGGAGTAAGAATCCTTCAAACCAACTTCCTTGTGACAGAATCTGTTACAAGAAACGATAGCAGATAAAGAAACATTCATGGGCCCCACACTTAAGGGCACAATCGAATCTATTCTCTGTAATGCATGCACTTTAAATGCGAGGGCACAAATCAAGAGAACAAGGAGGAATACTCATACAAGCGTAGAGACACTTGATTACAATCATATACACCCCGAAAAAACAACCGCGCTCACTGGAAATACACAATAAGCGCATACAGTGTAACCCGGATATAAGATACCCGGATATAAGAGAAACCCGGATATAAGAGAGATTTTATCTGGTCCCAAATTAGAGCCATACTTACCTAAACAAAATAGATCAAACCCGGATATGAGAGAAACCCGGATATAAGATACTTCTTCTCCGGTCCCGACAACTCTCTTATATCCGGGTTACACTGTAATATAATTTAGTTTAGCAAAGAGGTACGCGCGGATATACTTTTGTCTGCGGTCCTTTGATCTTTTAAACATTTGCATATTCACATATGTGCTGTGTTCTGGTAGCACTCGACCCTAATCCACCTCTCCCCACAGAAGTGGTAAAAGGATCCATTAATTCGCAGGTTCCTGGTCAGCAACCTGCCCAAAGAGTGGCATCTAGGGTCGTCCTTCGTTGACAGACAAGTTGTGGCTGGTAAATAAATTGGAAAAATTAAAAAGTTATATTCTTAATCTTTACTAACTGTTTACTACTCATTTTTGAACATTGCACACAAATAGTTGTTTTTTTTTCTTTAGTCTAATGCCCACTTGTAAAACCGTGCCTGGTATTTGGGAAGGTTAGATGAGGCAAGTAAAAAGCCAAAGAATGGAATAGCGACTGCAATACATTAGCCACTATCTCACCACTCCACCGGGAAAAGGCTTTGACTCTAAAATGCTTGTTTTTTAAAACCGTGTTTGATATTTACGAAGTTTTGATGATTCAAGTACAAGGTCAAAGAATAGAAACCGACCTCACTACATTAGCGATTATCTCACTCACCAGTACAATAAGGAATCTGACTTGAGAATAAAGTGCTAACTTATAAAAACGTCCTTGATGTTTGGGAAGATTTGGTGAGTCGAATAAAAGCATGGAAATCGACTTAAGTACATTAGCAACTAGCTCACTCACCGCTGCACCAGTGAAAAAGCCTTAACATTATTTATGAATTATTACAAGTATTTTTTTTTTAATTTACACTTGATCTAATTTTGATTACAAGCTGATTTTTATTAACAAAATATTGTTTCCTCCAAATTTGTTGAGTACAATTGTTCAAAACTAAATTCAATTATGAGCCTGGCTTACGGCCAGATCACGTTGAAACAGAGTTTTCCGTACGATCACCGAAGATGGGTGACCGCTTGGAAATACCAAGTACTGTAAGTTTGGATGTGTGGGTAGTGTAGTGGATAATGACTTGGAATTGTTAATCGGAGATCTGAGTTCCAATTCTAGTTGGGTTCGTTATATTAACTTAGTGCAAATACCATTGGAAATGGTATGAACCCACTTCTTCTCCCCCAGCTATGGGTTAATTAGTAATACTTGTATCATTGAATCATTATTATCTACTCCCACTTCCTCCCAAATTATTACAATCTAAAAATATTTTCTGGCTTTAAATAACTTGCAAATGGCTGCTACGCCGTAGTAAACGAATCAATCAATTATCAGCCTCTGTCGGAATTTCTACCATAGGTTATTTAAGTCGTGAATCATTCGCCTTTGTCCCTGCATTTACAGTGTCCTGATCATTACCTTTCAGTCAGTGTGCTCTTTAGCATTCCTCGTATTACTTGACCTTCTGGTATAATGCTATGTCATGAATTATTCGTTATAGTATCTACATATTCCTTGTTTAGATCATTACATTTTAGTCAGTACGCTCTCTGGTCTGCCTTGCATAGACTGAAGTCTTAGATAATTAACTGGAGTAAAGAGACACAAGCTAACTCCGGTAGGTGTTACTTCAGTGGTTTCCGTAGCAAGATTTTTTTTCAGGGGATGGAGTTGCTAGCCTCACGCTCAATCGTTTTTGCTAACCAAAGTTAAAGAACCCATTCTGTCCTGCTTAACCACTTGTTGATGGAGGGAAGATATGGATTTATACATTTAAAAAGGCATTTGTGTGAGAGCGAACGCAACGGCGTCGACTACAATTTAAACCGGCCGCGCCAAACAAATATTGTATAACGACTAATATATTATAAACAGGGTGCGATGGATAAATTGTCGTCTAAATTACGCAAAAAAAAAAAAAAAAAAAAAAAAAAATGAAAATAACACTGACATCTCTTTTTAACATATATATTTACTGAAATTGCACAAAAATATCTTGAAATACTAAAGAGTAAATTTCTTCAATAAAATCGCCATTGGCTTCAACCAAGGTCTCCAGACGACTTCGGAATCTCCTGCAACTTTTCTGGACGGTCTCCTTGTTTAAGTTGGTGAATGCTACCATAATCATAGCATTCAGTTCATCTTTCATGTTACAAGGAGTTTTGTTGGTCTCTCGCTCAGTTGCGTCCCACACATAGTAATCAAGGGGGATGCAGTCTGGGGAGTTAGGTAAGAGTTGATGTGGTTGCAGCAATTGTCAGAGAGCCACGACTGTGTTGTTCTGATTATATGGCATGGTGCAGTGTCCTGTTGCAAGACATAGGGTATTCCGGCAACCACGCGCTTGGCCCAGGACAGCACTAACTCTTCAAGACATCTGATGTCGGTCTCCGTGTTGTCTGACGCCCGTGGGTAAACATGAATGGAGGCATAACATCGCCACCACTAGTAATCACCATTAGACTCATCCAACTTCGTTCGAAATGCCCGTTTTGGAAATTCCAGTGCGAATCCCAAACGGCACACAGCAGGCATTATCCAAATTTTCGGCGGAGTGAATTGCGTTTATGGTGCTCTTTTTCTCGCAGGCGGTGCCCAACTGACCCTATTTTACTGTGATGTCAAGAAAATCAAAAACAAACAACGCCCATGCGCGAAATGAAAAATATAAAATAGCGACAATTTGCCCGTCACACCCTTTATGTATATATTATTTTGAGAGCTCGTGGTAGGCCTATTTCTTACATTTGAAAATAAACATTTGAAATCAAAGCTTTTTCACCTGAGATCGAACACTAATCTCCTTTCACCGAAGAATGACAATATTTCACACAGTGTTGGCAACCTTGGATATCTGACGCAAGGCTGCAATAAAGTTGGAACACCTGCTATGGCGGTAATATTTTGTGAGGTTAGTGTGTTGATTATTGCTCAACAGCGAGGCAGCCAAACATAATAGGAATAGCATTTAAGCAATTTTATTTGAGAATATATGAAAATTCTTGTACATCTAATGAGGAAAAAGTGCTTATCGAATGTAGCATTAAGAAGGCATATTAAAGTAAAAGAATCAGAGCGAAACAACTTACATTCGAAATTGTTTTGGGTGAATGGCTGGTAAAGTGTAATAAATTACTTATATCACAAAACTGGAAGTTGTGGAGAACCATGATCATACTTGTCCTGAAAGGACATGCAATGTAAAAGAAGTGGTATAAATTCCAGGTGTTTTTTCACGCTGCAAACGATTTCTGGAGTACAAACATTGAATTCATTTTATTATATTTCCGTTATCTTTTTTTTTTTTGTGCCTCCTTTTGTATTTGAAAAGTTATACATTCCAAATAAAATGAGATATAACGAATATTCGTTTCCGAAATACAATCTAATGTATTTTAACTATTTTTGCTTAAATACAAACAGAAAATATAATTCGACACCCGTGAGCAATAGAAAAATAGTTTCAATTTTTAAATGAGTTGACTTTTTGAAAAGATTTCCCTACAAATAGATTCTTTAAAGTCGGATGAGAAAAATTCTTGACTACATTTACTTTAGATTAATATCTACTTTTTGCAGCGTCAGCAGAGATTCTATGCTTTGTGCGTGGATTATTTAGTTGCTATTAACACGCCACCACCCAATTTGCTTAACTTTTTTATCGGCAGTACGTTTATAAGTGTCGTCCACTTAATTGTCTAATAATTGGTTCTAATGTATTTCCAAAACGATCGGGATCTGAGATCAAAACATTTTCTGGTATCATTTTCACTTCATTGATTACCAACTGAAGCTAAATGGATGCAACATTTCAGATCTAAATCAGGGCTCATAATATGAGGCTAGCTTTAAAAAGTAAAGGGAATCTAAAAAAAAATTCATTTAGTGCATTTATGAAAAATCGTTTGAACTGGTAATTGGCAATACACGACATTTCGTCACCACTCATCTTTCGTTTGAAAGTCAAACAACGCTATCCTAAAATCCCGTAACTTCAAAACAACTTAGGACAGGAAAACTTGTATCAAAGCCGGTTTGTATTAAAATATGTTTTTAAACTTGTTAGTAAAATAAATAAAATAAAATAATTTATAATTGCTTGTTAATTTTATATTATTATAAAAGTTTTCTTGATTTGACAATTACTGCATTAAAATGTTCTAACTCGGAACAGTACTTGTTCGAATTAACCTTCTTTTTCTCCTCTGGATGGAGCCCACTATAGAGTATTTGATTTTAATCTTTCCGTATGCATAGGATCACCACCTTTAGATGAAGACCAGTTAATGTTGGCTTATATCGTTTGGTCTGTGATATTTTGCGTTCAACCTCCTCGTAAAGTATCGAGTTCTCATTAGCTTCCAAAGTTTGGTTAAAGAAGATACTTTTTATTAAGTAAACTCTCTTTTTTGTTCACTAAGTATTTCCTCTTGTTTTTTTCAAACCATATAAACCCTATATATGATTTTCATCTACTTCATACATATTTTCTATTTGACATATCTTTTTTTCGGTTTTATTGTTTAAGAGTTTCACGAAGTAAAACGATTATCAAGATCGTCTTGCAAATTATTATTACTATAATGATTTCAATTCTCACTGGGTACCCAACATTCCTGGCTTTGTTCAGTATTAAAATAACGTTAGTTAAAAAAAAAAGTTGTTGCCTTATTGTAAAGCAGTGCAAAGTATGTCACGCAGATAATTACTAGAGGAATCGATCCTCGCCACGTAATGATTCTACTTTCTTTATGTGTTGTGTCACTTCAGGATATAGGCGTTCGTGCGTATCCACAGCTTCTTGCTTTTTGTTGTTCTATGTAACTTTTAACACTTTATCATATTTATTTGTCTCTGTTCTGAGAGCCATTCACGCAAACTCGTTATGTAACTACTCGCTTTTCCCCTGTTTCTCTTGCCTTCATAATGTCGTGAAAGTGTTAGATTCTCTAGGACCGCATTCCTCATTTTGTGTTCCGGAGATTTCAACTTCTGAATGTAAGAATACGTTTCCTTGTAATTTCTATTTTTCTTGAAACTCCCTCGTTCATCTTCACTCTCATATTCTCACCTTCGTTTCACAGACCATTACAAATGTCGTGAGTTTAACGATCATTGCGTGTTTCACACTATTTTGATTTGGGGTTTCTAAGATAAGTTTCATAAATATCAACATGCTATTCCATCTACAGTAAAGAAAAGAATGATTTGTACAAACATGGAAAGAACACTGTCTTTATACAATGTATTTTTATGTTATTATCCTATTCTTTTTATTAGGTGCCTGTTTCTATTTGCCCAGTTTCTAATATTCTGCTGTTTCTATTCAGTTATGCGTTTATATTTTATACCAGGTATGACTCCTGCTGTAAAACGATAGGTAGCACACTAATTTTGCCAGCCGTTGATAGAACCTCAATGAACACCTCGATGTTTTCCATAATATATGCCTATTCTTTTCAATCAACTAAGAAACTTACAACTCAACATGAATATATTTTACTTAGACATTCAGAATTTAAACCCCAAAAGGGAAAAGACGTTCAAACTTAATCTAAATAGTCATTCACAGAAGTAATGAAATATTCCGTCGTTAAAGTAAAACGTATGCCACTCAAAATTTACATTCATAAAGAGACTAGCTGTTTTTTTTATTATTTTGTTTTGAGTTCGCTTTCTTTGGGTATTTTAAGAAGTTTTATTGATTATAAATGTAGATTTCTTCGGACTGTCGAATAAGATACGATAATGGATTTAATTGTATAAATAGAAATAGTAGATTTCACATTTCTAGTTATCGTTTAGAAAATATGACCCAAACTAATTAGACATATCCAATAGAATTGGGAAGTTTATATACACAAAATGTTTATTATTGATATATATTAAAAATAAGAATAAACGATTAAAAAAAAACTTAAAATTAAATAATTCCTACAGAAAAATGTATATAAATATTTTTACATAATACCCCGTAAAAATTAAAATATATTCATGATTTTATTTCGGAGAATATTCATAAGAAAACACGACTTAATCTCTCTCTCTCTCTCTCTTTCTCCGTCTCTCTCTATCTATCTGTCTATCTCACTTCACATTTTTCTTTTTTTCCTCTCACAACTTTCTATACCTCCTTTTTGTTCCGTTTTTGCATCATTTCCCTCTATTTTTTCCTTCCTTCTTTAATTTTTAGTATGCAAATATCAACATCAAAGGAAGTGCTCAAAAATTACAGATAGCTACCTGATAACATGCAGCTCTCCCACTCGATTGTATAACAGCAGCTACGCGATGTATTAAAACAATTGAAACTGAGTAAGGGCCGTAATTAGAGTACCTGAGAGAGAGAGAACATAAACTGGCGCGGTCAGTATTTACACAATGATAGTAAACTCAGACCCTTGTGTAGGATTTGACGCAATATTAGCTTTGAGTTCTCAATCACGTTTTGTCAGGTTTTTATAACACGTGTGGGATCCTCCACCTTTCACGTGTCTAGATTACATATATTCCAATTATACACTTGCTATGTTTGCCTGAGAAAAAAACATATGGCAGAAGTCGTACCCAGTTTTAGCGTCATAATAACTGTTCAAAGGCTGCCACAACTACACCGTCACAGCTACACTACCACTGTATCTATTATGTCAGGTATCCTTCTTCCAGCTGTGTCCATGTCAGTCTACGACTGTTTCTCATTTTTGATACATCCATTTATATAAAATGCACTTTATATATATATATATATATATATATATATATATATATATATATATATATATATATATATTAAAAAGAAGAGAGAAGACGGAAACGTTTTTGCTTATGATGTGGATTTTTTTATATATATTTTATTTTCCATATTTATACTGCACATGTTTCGGGTCTCGGCACCTTCTTCAGGTAAAGTGTGAATATTTCCACACATTATTAAAAGGAATTAATTTTCCTTATGTTTTTAGATGTCGAACCACTTTCTGTGTAGTAGTAATCCCAATGTCTTTCTTGGACTGTCCAATATAAAAATTGAAATTAATATACTAAAATGATTATAATTATCTAAGGAAGTATCTAATTTAACATCTACATTTAAATCATCATATTTAAAGTTAAACTTATATTAAATAATTCACATTTACATTGAAAAAATTAATATTATTCATCTAATTTATAATATAATGAACCAAGAAGAGGAAGATTAATTAAAAGAAAAATCTACTCTAAAATTAGAAAAATTCCTTTAGAAGACGTGCTTTTAGAATAAATTTTATAACACTATATAACAAATAATTAAATGTATTAACTTAATTAATAAAAATAAACAATATATTAAATATTATATAAAAAACACCAATAACTATTAATAAATGTATTAATAAAAAATACATAAAAATATAAACTCCTTAAATATTAAACTAAGATAAATTTTCAAATACGACTTTATCAAATCAAAAATATAATATATATCAGTAAAATACACTTAAATACTACATATCAATATTATATATTAATACACCACATATTAATATATTAAAAAGACCTATAATATTAATAAATTTGTAAATACTTCATAAATAATTGATTAAAATAAATACATAAAACTGAGCCTATATAAACATTATAATTCTCTATTATTACGCAACAACAAAACAACAAAAAAGTTATCTTCTAGTATACTACTACGTAATATATTTGTAAAATTATAATTATTGTGTAATTATTAATTATTACATAAATGAATCCCTTTATATAATACTACCATATAACATTGAAAAAAGAAATATATCAATTAATTATAAATATAAAAACATATATATATATATATATGAAAACACACACACGCACACACACACATATATATATATACTTACACATCACCACATATATATAAAATATATACACAAAAACATATATATATATATATATACATAACTACTAAAATCCCTTGAAAAAACATGGAAATCTATTTAAAATTAGAATGTAATAAGAAAGAACAAAGAGGAAAAAATGAGATAAAAATAAAATTTTAAAAAATGAAATCAAAGAAAAAAAGAAATTAACATCCTAATTAAAATATACCTATCGAGTTATAAAGTCAAAATTCAATAAAATCAATTAAAGTAATAAAAAATTATAATAACGGATAAATCAATAAATTAGCTTATAGTTATAAAAGTAGAAAAATAATGATAATAAGGGTAATAGTAAAGATATTATTGAAGGTCACCAAAGTATTAAGAGTACTTTAGTGATAGAGAAAAGATATTTTCGTAATGGGTAAGTGATGAGAAATTTTGGAAAGATATAGAAAGGACGCTGGATAAGCAGAATATACAGTGCAATTGTCAAATCTTAATAATTCATGCAATTGTCAAATGATAATGGTTCACGCAAGTTCAGTCAAGACGTAGAAGAAGCTGAAATCACAGTGTAATTGTCAAATGATGACAGTTCACGCAAATTCAGAAAGAATCTAGATAAGTTTAAATCTACTTCGGTGACAACATTCAGAAATTAATTCATTCCTTTGGTTTAAAGGTATATTTGGATTTCCAAATTTAATAATTCTAATTTTCTCTTGTAGCAATTTAATATAATATTATTTTTGTTAATAGATTTATGAAGGGTTTTTGAGCTGCCTTCTGTCTTCTACTGGGTATAAAATAAATAGGTCATTTCTTCTCTCTTTTTTTCTCCCCTTTATTTTCTCTTCTAACCACCCCTCATATCTAGACTTACATTACTTCCTTGTTTTTATTTGATCTCTTTTTCTTTTTTCCTTTTTCTATTTTTCTTCCCTTCTTTCCTTCTTCTGTTTGGCCAATTTTATTTCAATAATTTATCATCCACTGGCTGGTTTCAAAAATTCTTGTAAATTGAAATAAAATTTACAAGGTGAAAATGACCACTAACCTAAAGTAATATTAATCCCTATTACATATATATATATATATATAAAAACTAAAAAAAAAAAAAAAAAAAAAAACCAGACGACCTGAATTTAGCGGATGTCAGAAATTTGTTGAAAGATACATCCCTACCCATCCCTAAACATAACCTCGCTTTCGAATGTAACTATTAACTGATACAACGAAAATTAAAATTTGAACCCCCTACCACCCCTTGTCTAGATGAATGGATTTATCGGTATCCTTGGAAACCCTCAATTATGAATCTTTGCCGTGCCTTTAACAACCGTAAATTTTAAAAAATAAGTTACTGGAACTAATGTCTTTGGTTTAATAACAAAATTAAATTCAAGGGCTTTAGCTTCCATTTCTGAAACATGGTTATCACTGTGTAGCGAAAGAAACCATATTTTAAATCAATTAATTTATAATATTAATGCTCTGTAAATTTACATTGAGCACTATTGTGTAAAAATAAAAATATCTATAAGAACACCGGATTTTATATCTTACTGTTCTTTCTTTATATATATATATATATATATATATATATATATATATATATATATATATATATATATATATATATATATATACCGGGTGTAACAGTAAAATTGTTCAAATCATGTAACAGCAAAATTGTCCAATTTTTAGATTAAACATTGAACTGTTGTATCTTAGAAAGGATTGAAGATATCTTACTGGAATTATCTGAGATTTTTATAACGCTATTGGACTCTAATTTGAATAATACGAATGTATTTAGCTCTAAGTTGAAATGATGATCCCTCTTGCTATTGCGACCTTCTGATCAAGATTTCATCTCTACTGATTTTTAAACTCATTCATCGTTCTCTAGATGGTTCTTGAATACACTGTGAAGATGGAAGGCAGAGTATTGATTTGTGTACAATTAATGAAGGCCTGAATGATCGTTTCCTTCTCACCATTGCTCAGTTGGGAAGATATAGTGGAGATTACACAAATAAATTTTACCTGTTCTCTTTATAACTAAATAACTCAAAGGGGTTTTCCGTGATTCTTACGACAAATGGTGTTAAGATGGCTAATCGTCTAATCTGAAAACCAGGAAAAAAGAAACTCAATTAATTTAGTGATTTTTTTAGATATTAAACATTTTGTGTGAGGGACAATTATCCTATGTTAGACGATTTGGACAATTTCGTAGTTACACAGGTGCATACATATATATTTGCACACACACACACACACACACACACACACACACACAAACACACATATATACATATATATATATATACATATATATATATATATATATATATATATATATATATATATATATATATATATATATATATATATATATATATAAGCAGTATAGCATAGGTATTACTAATGGATAGCGACAGCTTCTTTAATGTTTAAACGCATACTTCAGGCCATGTGGGTGGAAGTGTAGCTGAGTAGATGTTTTCGAATGTCGGTTAATTCAGGTATATGGCGATTGTGCATATATAGCATACAAAAAGTGACAAATACCAGAGATAGTGAGTATGTATATATAAACGTGGACACTGGGGCAAGACCTAGCGGCGACAGTATGCTTCATGCTGGAACACAATCCTCAGGTCATATCTCTATCTATAAAAGGCAGGATGTGAGTGTGTGTGTGTGTGTGTGTGTGTGTGTGTGTGTGTGTGTGTGTGTGTGTGTGTGTGTGTGTGTGTAACGAACGCAAGGCCGCAATTGTCGACGGATTTGCACCAAAATTTACATGCACATGCTCCAAGTTAGTGGAAAGGCCAAGACTTCCATCGATAGTGGAAATAATCGATTTGTTCATGCTTCTACGGTAGTTTTCATGTGGTTTGCGGCCATTTTCTACTGGCCAGAGCGAGAGCCTATAGCTGGTTGCCACGAATAGGCAGGAAGATTCTATTGGCCAGCGTGAGAGCCAACAGCTGACTGACACGAATGTTAACTATCATGCTAGCATGTAAAAAAATCGATAGCTGCATTCGTCACAAGTGGAAAAAATTTAAATCTGCATGGCACTTTACTCCAATTGGTTCATTCGCTTGCTTAAATTCAATGTCGATTCTGATTCCGCAGAACTGGGTTGGGTGTGAAAAAAGTATTTGTTTTTAACATTCTTTTTTCATTCGGTTTTTCCAGTTACGAGTCCTTTTTTAAAGCTGATCGTTTTGTGTTCATTTTGTTTCGTTCTTTTTTCGTAAGAGATTCAATGTTTAGTATAGAGGTTAGAAAAAATTCGCAGTGTGAGATAGGCAAGAAGTAAGGCATGTAGCAACATCAGCACGGCAAAGGGCACTCCTTTAAGGGCAAAAATTTTAAGTCAAGTGATAGAGATTGCTGTATGAGTCGTACGATTTTTTAATCAAGCACGGGCAACGCCGGGCCATGCTTCTAGTAAAGATATATATATATATATATATATATATATATATATATATATGTGTGTGTGTGTGTGTGTGTGTGTGTGTGTGTGTGTGTGTGTTGATTTTGTATTTGTGTGTATATGTAATGCTTTTATCGACACGTTGATAAAATATTGCCCGACGATCTGATTCTAAACAGCAGTGTACATAAAAATTCCACCATTATTCTTTCTTTTTTTGGGAGGTACGAGTCTTATATGTTTATATCTGTTGGCTGAACTTAGGAACTACTACGTATATATATATATATGTGTGTGCGTGTGTGATTTTATAAATGTGTCTCAGATGTGGCACAAGGATGAAAATTTGCGGACACTCAATGAGGATTGTACTCACTATACAGTCACAATTAATTTTGCGAGACAAGCTTGCTAAGCATTACACCGTGTTGAAGTGGCCGTTCGTGTGTGCATGTGTGTCTGTAAAATGTAAGCTTGCGTTTCTCTACATATTTTTTTTTTTTTGCGCATATTTGCAAATATCCAAGCTGGGTGAAAAAGAAGTAGCTCCCGATTTCTGTTTCTATGCGTGTTTGCCATTTGTATTACAGTGTATAAAAAGGTAGAAATTAATGAAAAAAATAAGTTTATCTAACCATTTATTCGAGGTGGGGTATTATTAAGTTACTCTTCAAAGTTTGGGCGCTGCGTTTAATTCACAATAAATTGGAAAAATCAGTGTTTATAAAGTATTTGCCTAATTTTAAATACTTACGTTCTTCAACAGACGCTACACCTCCTTCACTTAGACATACTCTGCCAGACCATGGATTCTCATTGGCACAACCTGATTTTTTAAACATTTCGTCCTCTTTTTCATCCACTGAGAATTCCTGGTGCTCCTTTAAATAAGAGATTTAAACCCAGACAATTTTTTCACTCGTCAGAATCAATCTCATACATTTTTAAGTAGACCATTCGTCCATGTATCGAATGCTGCTGTTAAATCTGGCCTGGCGCTTCTGCTACGTATTTAGAGGTTCTTGATAAATTCGAAAGAAGAATCTGCAATATTATTGGTCCTGTCCTAGCATCTCGGCTTCAGTTACTTTCCCGCCACTGTAATGTCGCTTCCCAGTGTTTTTTCTAGAAATATTTCTAGAAATATTTCCGTGAATATTTCTATATTGTCATGGATTTTTTTCTGGTGAGCTTTTCTATTACAAATCTAACCGAAGTGCTAGATTTGTAGCTAGATCTCATCATTCTACGATGTAACCGTAATTTTTGTGAAAACAGTTTCTTTTCTCGCATGTGGAACTTTCTTCAAGATTCTTGCTTTCCAGCCAACTTTCTTCTTAAAAACTTAAATGCAGTTTCAATCGTTATCTTCTGTCTCCTTAATTCCTGATCTTTTCAATTACCATTCTCCCTTTTGAATAATATTTTTCTTTTTCTTATATTGTCTCACACTCAGTATCTCTTGGCATTTTAGTGGCTTTTTGCCTTTCGTGGGGTGAAATGATTAAAAATTACTTCTTGTGACAGCAGCAACGACAGATTTTAATTCTTATCTTTTTGTCCGTGTCCCTTCAGAACGTAGGCGATCATGGCACTCTACTTTCCCCTATCCCCTGTAGCTCTCAATATGTTTTGTCCTTTTGCGACTTCTCCCAAACCCTGTTCCATCATCCACTTGCTTAAGCCCTCTACGTATGTCACACATTGCTTTCCTTTGTCTCTCTTTCCCTCTATCCGCCCTATGAGTATTAGATTCTCCAAACCCTCTTTTCTCATTACGTGTTCCAGAAATTTCAGCTGATTCTTCCTAGTGTTAATAAGCGTACTCCTTGTTTGTATCCACTCCAAAATCTCATCGTTGCTCACATGTTCGGCCATGGTATCCTTAGCATCCTTCTGTAGAACCACACCTCTGTTGCCTCGAGTCTCTTCTTCATCTTTTAGGAGGCCGTCCAACATTCGCTGCCGTAAAAAAAATGACAGATATCACGTAGCAGTTCAGTACTCCTTCCTTCTTACCAACGAAATCCTCCTGTCTCGTAATACTCTGCCTAGCTTTTGGAATGCGCCTTTGGCCATCCCAATGCGTCTTCGAATCTCGGCGTCGCACTTAACGTCCTCTGTCAGAACACTTACCTGTATGTTTATATATCTGCTAAACTCATTATCTATCCGCATGCAGGCCGATTGCTGCCAGTATAGGTTCCTGACCATTATAATATCTTTCCCAAATATATCAAGGTTGCCGGGCAGTTCCAACAGATCTTTGTGGCGTACTTTGTCGAACACCTTTGCATAGTCTGTAAGACATAGGTGCACGTGCACTTGTATTGCTATTTCTGATAACATTCTGAGCATGAATGTCGTAATGACATTAAAAAGGTTTGTTTACATTCTCCACTAGTGAAGTCATTCTGAAAACATAACTGTCCATTTAAAGTTTCAGGTAAAAGGACAAAGCGAAATAGGTAAAAAATAAAAATAATCAGTTTTTTGAATAACCTAAAAAATTGGACACATCAAACTATTAATATTTTTTACAGATTATCATGTTTCATTCCAAAACTGTATGTATTTAAAATTGCACATAGATTTTGTAAAATCCTTGTATATGACTGTCAAGAAGGTTAGACGTATTTTCTTTTCGAAGAAACTATTAGCTTATTAATTATTATGCGTTATTAAATTTCTCTCGAAAATAATTCCAGTCTCAAATAAAGACGTGCGTAAACGTTTCTCAGGAAATGCATGAATATTTGCGTGCAGCGATATAGTTATTTATTTTCTGTAACCATTTTATGAGTATCTGCATTTATTTGCTCGGCTGAAGCTAAAACAAAAGTAATTTCGTGACTAACACATGAAACTTGTATATTTTTATTATATTAAATCTCGTGATGCAGGTGTTCATATGAAAGTGTCATATTCATATATTGTACATTTTTACCTGTATCTGCATTCTTTCCACATATCTGGTTGTGGATGTGCGTTGGCATGTGCGAGTGTGTGCGTATCGATATTTTTTGTAGTACTTTAAACAGAAACTATGAAAAGAAATAAAAGAAAACTTATTTTAGCTCTGAGGTTATTCGATACCTCGAAATCCCTTCAGACGACGGAAACTTGTTCAAGAAAGCATCTATATACAACGAATACATGGAAACTCTCTCAGTTCTTTTCGCTTTTTATCTTAAAAATTTAACAAATATTATGTTCTTTCTGAGAACGAATTACACAGAGCCATGTGCAGGAGGTAAGCCGAGTAGGAAGTTGAAAAGGGAAAAGAGAAAAAAAAATATATATATATATAAAATAAAGAATTTGTGCATAATTTTAGCCGAACAGAAGTAAATCTGCAATAAAGTTAACAGAAAAAAAAAAGAAATTAAATTTGTAAAATAAAAATCTCAAATTGAGAATTCAATATTTACTTCTTTTCTTTTTTAGCTTCGTTTTTATATTCCCCCCGTTCAACTTTCCTCTGCATCCCACCGTCTCATTCTTTTATTTTAAAATGTCTCAAGATGGCACAGAGGACTTACAATATTTTTTTTTAAGTGGCTAGTGGCAAAACAGTGTGAAGTCAACTTTATTAAAACTTTTTGAATTCTTCGCAAATATCTATTCAGCACACACAACACACACACGATACATAAACGTATATACACGCATACACAAAATATATATATATATATATATATATATATATATATGTGTGTGTGTATGTGTTCGTATTTAATAAGTTAATATGAAAGGTTGATTAATATGCTTATTTGAAATTGTAGGCTTATTATTATGTATATAATATTGACTATACTTGTTTTTCATAACTATAAAACTAAAAATTTATTTGTAGATGTTTTCGCAAAACCCATATTCATATTACACAAACACACACATACACACACGAACATGCATATATATATATATATATATATATATATATATATATATATATATATGTATATATATATATATATACAGAGAGAGAGAGGGGGAAAGAGAGGGAAATATAGGGAAAGAGAGACAGACAGAGACAGCGACAGAGAGAGAGGGGGAAATAAACCGTTTCATTCATTAATGTATCTCTAGACTTTTCCAAATACTCAGTTTCCTATAATCATTCAGTCGCCTATATATCGAACCCATGCATGGAGAAGTGATTCATGGTCTAATGGTCGCTTGTGGCTTAACAAGGGCAGCCACTATGGAGTGATGATTTATATGTCCACAGTATCATTCTCTCCTATCTTTGTTTCTTCTACTATCTCTCTCTCTCTCTCTCTCTCTCTCTCTCTCTCTCTCTATATATATATATATATATATATATATATATATATATATATATATATATATATAATGCTGTTCTCGATGTACTATAACTGTGCTATTAAGTAATAATTAATAAATACGCATATCATTCTTAACCGGTAGCACGACTCGGAATTTCATGTATAACGAAATCTTCAGGTGCTGAGTCTAGACTGATCGTTACGTAATTTAAATTTCAATTAAAATAACAGATTACTTCAATTTTGGCGCAGACATATATTACACAGGGATTACACTTTTTTTATTTTTAAACGTCCAATGATTAACTGGTAATATTGTATACCGAGCGAACATACATTCCGGTATCGATGTCAAAATTTATTTTGTGTCCACTGAAAAATCATTGGAAATTTCGTTTTTACCGTCATCGAATAACTTTAGGCAATATAAAATAGATAAACAACACTGCTCTTTCAAAACATTTCTGGAAATTTAAAAAAAAGATTGTGGTAATACAGCTATTATTACTTGGGATATTTTAGCTAAAGACAAATCTTACAATAGGAAAAGCTATAGATATAGTTTATGCCTTGCTTAAAACTTATTCATCTTAAAGCACATAAATAATTCTAGCTTATTAAACAAGAGAAATGAATTGATGCTTGCACATAGTCATGAAAATCAACATCTGTTGAAATACGTTGATCCAGATTAATTTTTCATGTAAATTATGTTTTTTTTTAATAATAAAACCAATAATCTCCCTTTATGCCTAATATAAAAAAATAATATTCACAACTCAAAAGTAATTTTACATATATATATATATATATATATATATATATATATATATATATATATCCTGATTATTATAAATGCTAAATATATATATATTAAATAAAAAGCAAAATCTGTAACCCCGTATAATATATGACTGCGCCAATAATGAAGTAAGCAGATATTTTTTATCAAAATTTAAATTACGTAAAGAACAATCTACACTCTGCACCTGAAGCTTGCGTTGTGCATGAAACCCCGAGTCGTGCTACGGGTAAAGTATAATATATATATATATATATATATATATATATATATATATATATATAGAGAGAGAGAGAGAGAGAGAGGGGGGGAGAGAAAGATAGAGAGAGAGCATTGTTCCTCACTTGTGAATATCAGACATGCATAATCTATTACCATCCTTTACATCTATCAAAATAAATTTGTAGATCATTCATGTCGTAGTAATTTTAATCGTCACTATTGTGGCTCTATGACAAACAAAATTTACATTAGAAATTGTTTATCTACTTGCAGATGCTGCAAAAATACCTGTACGCAGTCACATGTTTTTCTCACGGAGAAATTTAATCTAAAACCTTACTGAAGTTTGATTGTTATTTCGTTGACCTCATCTCTGTGGAGGTTCTAGTGATAGTATGGTGTAGTATGATGTCAGATCCACCCTCACGCTCTTTGGCAATTCAGTGGACGAGCAATAACATCCGTCGATACCCATGTTGCGTGGCAATCGTTATGTTAACCACATTGTTGGGAATCGATAATTCAAAGATACTGAAGTTGGAGTGGAAGAGCCCATTGTCGAAAAAGTCACGCTATGAAACCGTAGATGCAACACAAAGTAAACATTTTTTGTAGAAAAATAAGTTTCGTTTATTTGTTTCTGATAGTGACATATTGTTTAAATCAGGAAATGACTAGAACGAATTTCACGAAAATACACAGACAGTAACTTTAGGTTTCGGATAGAAAAATGGCTGTCGATTTATGCTTCATTTCCTATTTATAGTCAGAAATCGTCCACACTTAGTTTTTTGCTTCCATCTTGGTTCCTGCAGCTGACATAGGTAACCCAGTGGTTTCACTGCTGATTGACTAACGACAACTACTTTTCATTGACACTCGAACCTGAGCTGACTGCCAAAATAAATAGATTATTTTCTTTGTCGTGTTAGAATTTCGCTTTCTTATTTCCTGGAGGTCCAAGCAAATTTAACCTCAGGTCAATGAGCTACAGACGTATATCCTGTTCGACATCAAAACAAGCATCTGACTACTTTCATTTCAAGTGAATCAGAGTGACATAAACCAGCACAGTCTGTTTCACACAAATCCACTCCAAGTTTCAGATAAAGAGTAAAAGCCCCGACTGTTTTTTCTTACCATATTGTAGCGTGACAGTGACAAGATGACAAGAGATGAGACAGAATAATGAAAGAGATTCGATGACAATTCGAACTTGCATTACTGATTATGCCTGATACCATTAATGCTATTCGGCTCGTAACCATAACGCTCTCCGACTCATAGTCATAAGACTGTCGAGTTGTATTGATGTACATGGTTCATATTTTGATTGATAATCTTACATTCAAATTTATTATTATTCTTTTAGGTGGGTGAACGTGGCTCTCAACGACTTCCTATATCTAATATTTATAAACAACGTTTGTCTCTTTATTGTAATTATTTGTCCTCGTTCTGGTATCCATTCGCACAAACCTGTTAGGTAATTTACTTGCTATTCCCCTCTGCTCCTCCTTCCTTAAAAATGCCTTTTGAGTTAGATTTTCGAAGCTCTATTTCATCACTATATATATATATATATATATATATATATACACAGTGTAACCCGGATATAAGAGAGTTGTCGGGACCGGAGACGGAGTCTCTTATATCCGGGTTGCTCTTATATCCGGGTTTGGTCTATTATATATACATTAACACAGGCTCTAATTTGAGACCAGAGAAAATCTCTCTTATATCAGGGTCTCTTATATCCGGGTTACACTGTATATATATATATATATATATATATATATATACATATATATATATAGCCGACATTTTGCTTTTAGATATAAATGTGCTTTTAGTTAATTTTGTAGATTATAAAGTCCCCAATTCGTAGTTAGCACTTTTTTCCCCCTTTTTCTTACAACCACTCAATCTCTATTCTTGTAGTTAACTTTGCAATTTTACATAGATTTTATTTCAATTTCGACATTATTTAATCTAATTGGCTAAGAGGATTTACATTTCAGAAGTGGATCTGATAGCATTTTTTCTATATGGCAACGAATGCTGGACAATCTCTTCACATACAAAGAAGAGACATGAGGCATCCTAAATGTAGTTCTTCAAAATGAGGCTTGAAAAAGTTGATCGGATAGATTGAAAGCAAAAGAGACAGAGGAAAACAATGCATAACCTACCCAGCGATTTGAATAACTGGATATCGGAACAAGATTTCGGAGAGATAACAAAACAAAATTCTCTATTAAGAACGAAGAAGGACAGTAAATTGGAAAATGAAGAATACGTATTTGTGTATTTGATCAAGTTATATTAACAATGGATAAATAAAATATATATCTTAATTTCTGTTGTTTGTCATCTCAAATATTCCATGGTCGTTATTAAAACAGCTCGGATCAAAAATAAAGAATGCGCTCTTAGTATCAGATAAACTCGCATACATTTTTGTACTTTTGGAAATCAGCCTATACACAACAGGCATGTTTATTATTGGTCACAGAATGAAGAAGTGGATAGTTGTGTCGAAAAATTAATTATGATGAAATACACACCAAAAAATAACAACAGTTAACAATGTTAATAAGGTAAGACACAAAGGTCTATTTGAACTGCTAGGGAAACTTTATTTATTTGGCGAATATATTACAATCTTCCTTAACATTTATGTCAGGGCACCCACCTTTTTCATTTAATTGAGCCTGATAATTTAAGAACAAAATGTCACCAGCTATAACCAAAGTAGGTTTACATTTTAGCAGCAGTTGATGCGTTTCTCTATCTGACCAATATAGAAAAAGTAAAAACTTCAAAGAAAAGCTTTCTTATATGTTATATATTCATCTTGGTATTAATAGACCTTTGATATATATATATATTTTAAAGCTTTTCACCCCAAGCAAGGCTGAAAGCCACTAGCACGCAAGGGGTTACAGAAGATTTGGAGCGAGAGCAGATAGGAGCGAAAGAGGAAAGGATGTGGAGAAGGATAGTGGATAGATCAAGGCATCTGGAGATGTCGATTGACGTTACATTTGAATAGTTGGAAATTATAGTTGTCAGGGAAACGGGAATAAGGAAGGGAGTTCCACAGGCGAGAGGTGCGATATATGAATTTTAATCAGATTGTTTCTCCATCCTTGATAATGTTTTTTTCTTTCTTTTTCTCATATAGTTTCACACTCAGTAACTACTTGTGTCTTTTATTGACTTGCTTGGAGTGAACTAATTAAAAGAAAAAAACGCTTTCATATATCTTGCCAAGCTATATTAACAAAGGAAATATATATATATATATATATATATATATATATATATATATATATATATTCTAACCCGGATATAAGAGAGTTGTCGGGACCGGAGAAGAAGTATCTTATATCCGGGTTTCTCTTATATCCGGGTTTGGTCTATTATATATACATTAACACAGGCTCTAATTTGGGACCAGAAAAATCTATCTTATATCCGGGTTTCTCTTATATCCGGGTCTCTTATATCCGGGTTACACTGTATATATATATATATTAATTTCTGTTGCTTTTCATCTCAAATAACCAGATACCCATTCCATGGTTGTTAAAAAACAGCTCAGATCGAAAATAAAAAACATCCTCTGAGCGAAAGAACAACTCGCATTCGTTTTACCTGAGGGAGCTTGCTTATCTTTAATCGTAGAATGTCAGTGTAGAGATAGTATTTATGAAAAACAAACTAAGTTGAAATACAAGCGAAAATATATTTAATAATAACTATATGCCCCATCAATTAATAACAGAATTTAAAGATAAAAAATGTTTTTGTGTTTATATATGAATCGCCTGAGTAACGGTAAATACTCATTTTCCAGTTTGAGTGCGTAAGCTTTTATGTAAAAAGAAGGACAATACTGAGCAAGTATTCTTCAATATTATATAACTCTTTGAGAAACTATCAATCTTCAATTCATTTGTACGTTCTTAATAATACCTGCAAAGAAAAGCGATTTTATGCATAATAATAGCCGATTTATTCTTGTTTCCGAGAACACCCGTCTGACAGGACGGCTAGCAATCACTATTATACGCGCCTGCTCAACCCTAACATTCCCCTCATGGTTTATACTGTAACTAAGCTGAGCGAACCAAGTGCACATAAGCTGACGTGACCAATTCTTTTTTTTTTAACATGGCCCGTATGGTCAAACACTTGTGACCGAAGGTTTGAGGATACTGATTTTGCTAACACAACCATCGACCATATCCGAACGGCTTCGTTTAAACAATTTAGCTCAAAAAAGTTTGGTTTAACACGTGGTATGGCAAGGAAATTTGAGCAGTAAGGCAATTTTGAGCAATTCGTTTTCATTCGTATATAAATCGTTGTCCTAATATCAATTCTCAATGATTTATTACCACGTTTAGAATAACATCTGAAAATAAAATATATTTTATATGCATACAGGGAAAGAAAAACCCATGTTCATCTAAATATACCAATGTATAACATGCCTATATTTTTTTCTTTTTTTTTAAATATATATTAAATATTTAGCTTATTATGCTTTCGATACAACAAGTTTCCGGTGGGTACTATGAGCCACAAAAATACTGAGTTGTTTCCTGGAAGAGACAGGAACAGAGAGGCTATTGGTCAAAAAGCGAAACATCGATACTTTGGCTATGACATCCAGAACCTCTGTACTCATATCCTGGAGGGATGTATCGATGACAGGAGATCGAAATGAAGACGGTGGCAACGCTGGACTGTTGAGATTGGGTGGGGAGAACGCTGGCAGAGGTCACGGTTGTAGTGATGAAGACTGGCTTGTCGCGATCATTGGTGGAGTTATCCATGATACTTGGCCCTCAGAAATGAAGATGTGAAGAAGCAATAAATTAAAATTGATTAAAAAAAACGAAAACGAAAATCACAATTTTAGGGATTTAACTATCATTTCCATGCTCTAGTTTTTGCATGTTTTTTTTTTATTTATTATATAAAATTTTCTAGCACATGCAAGATACATCTATGAACCACGCATTTTGAGTTCAAACTCCAGCGAAGTCCGTTGCATGTGAGTTCGCACAAATACTTTTGGAAAAGGTAGGAATCCATTTCACTCTCCCTCAGTTAATACCAGACTAGACTGAACTCTCTAGATTTGCTTGGAGATAAGTCTATAATGAAAACTCTGAATATAAATCCGGCTGTGTTTCGGGTCTAGAAACTACAACCTTTAAAAACCTACTTGATACAGAATCCACAGCAACGTTTAGCACGATGAAATTGTGGCACGATGCTTTATAGTGACATCTAAAGAAATGACATGCTACATTCTTCAGCCTATAAATTAAACCATGAGAATTAATTTTCGTCTTAATTTGAAAAACAAAAGAAAAGATAAAAAAAAAACGTTGTGATAAAATGTAATAAAATAGTGAGTCTTCGAGTAAAATAAAAATGAAAATTAAATAAAATATTGAATAATAACGTGTGCGTGTATACAAACATTTGTGGTTGTGTTTCTGCGCATGCGTACGCTTATACGAATTCACAGAAATACACCCACAATAAGCAAAATCGTGCGGGCTTGGAAAAGGAAACAAATAGAAAAACGAGAGACATAAAGTACGCACATGTTTGTTTACATCAATATTTACGTATACAAGTTTCTACGTATGATGACAACGCCACCTTTTCTTTTGTATCTACGAGTAACTTTTAAAAATATTTTAATAACTCGTCTTTTGCAATTTTATACACAATTTTATACCCAATCTAAAAAAAATTAAAAAAGCTGAAAAATAATGTCATGAGATTTTCTCATTTTTTTCTCTCTTTTTAGGCACAACGTAAAACAGAAAATCATGCTCTACAAGAGACACTAAAGCCCTGGAAGCAATGAAAAAATTCTACGGATTCTCTAGAAACTTGAAAAAGATTCCAAATAATAAAGAACACAGGTGGAACCAAAAGACTTTTTCAGTTTCTTTGTGTTTCCTAAGTTTCTCATAGTTCTTCAAGATAAATCATTTGTTGAACTGTTTTCCATCGTTCTATCCAATATTTATGCTTAGGGACAAATTTATCAAAGTATTGCGTTTATATTTCTAAAGATATCGCTCAGATGGCGCTGAGTTAAGTTTGACATCATACCTCGTTCAGGTATTAATGCTTTCACTTGGAATGAAATATTTTAGAAATCATGACAGTGTCGTTTAAACTATCGAACGTCAGCGTTAAAATGACTGGCGTTAGGACAGAATGAAGACGGGGTTTTTAATTTGTATTATTATAAGACATCAGATAGAATGCTAGCAGTTTCATTCTCAGTTTTTGATCTAATATAATTCATGTTACCACTATCTCTTTCTTTCTTTTATTGCTCCCTTATTTCTTTTTCTTTGTTTCTTACGCACGCTGAAAAACACACTCACGCGCAAACCCATACAAACGCAAATTCATATAGACATAGTTTTTTCTTCTTTCTCTCTTTCTCACACGCATAATCTTTTGCTATTTCTTTCTTTCCCCGAACATAATTTTTATATTTTCTTTCTTTCTTTTTTTTTTCTTTCTTTCTTTTTCTTCTTTCTTTGTTTCTTTCTTTCTTTCTTTCTTTTTCTTTCTTTCTTTCTTTCTTTCTTTCTTTCTTTCTTTCTTACGCTTACTGGAAAAGACATATAGACACAAGTTCATAGAGGCATGCGTTTGTTTTCTATTTATTTTCTTGGGGTCAACTACCCATATTTGATGTATTTTGTTTGTTGGTATGTTGTTTTTTTTTATATAAACGTCTTTCTTTCTTTCATTATTTCTTTCTTTCTTACGCATCAATGGGTTTTTTATTGTTCTGATTCACTCTATCTCCCTCTCTTTCCCATGTACATATTTTTTCACTTTTCCTTCCTTCCTTCCTCTCAATATCTCTTTCATTCGTATTTTCTCTCCTCTCTCCATCATACACACAAAGGCACACGCGAGTATAAACTTTATCCTTCTTGTGGTTTATCTTTTACGTCTGTTTTTTTTTACTCACGTAGACTTTTTTGTTTTCTTGTTCTTTCTTAAGTTCTGGTTATTATTTTCAAAATAGTGAAAAATAAGCGGATGTTTTTGTCAATCTACCAATTGGGAAATCTTACATAAAAAAAACCACTTTTTAAAAATACTATTTTTTACATACACCTGAATACCAATCTCTTGTTCCGTTAACTATCTCAACCCCAATGCGATCAACTTTGTCTTTAAATGTGAGGGAATTGCATTTTGTCAAACAAGGGCTGGAAAAACATCAAGATAAAGGCAATCAAAACGTTGTAGGGCGTAATATTACGCGGTATTTGTTTTCTTTTTACTTAAGTGAAATATCTCACCAGCAATGCTTAATCTTCCTTGCTTCTCACATTTACGACAGGTAGTGTTACAAATCGACCCACAGGTGCATTGGAATAATGAAATAGTCCTTCTAGGAATTAAACAATGCGTTACGGAACAAAATTATTTCGTTAGAAACAAAGAAAATAACGATGAACAGACAACAATACATTCTGCCTTCTTTCAATTTATTTTTCGTCCTTTCTTTTCACTTCTCTAGAAATTCCTGAAGTTTTCGTTCACTGTCTCACATTAACACTGTTATCTACATATCTTATGTTGTTTCGCTTTAAAATTAGTCATTTAAATAAGTAGACTAAAAATTAGTCGCTAAAACAAATGCCTAGTATTGCGAGTGTTAACACAGCTAGGATCAAGAAATATTTTTTGTAATTCTGTTTTGTTTTTGCCCAAGGCAGTACGAATGTCTAGGAGATAGAATTCTTTTTTTTTTACAGTGAGTGGATATAGATAAAACGATATCTTTTTGCTATTTATAAAAACAAAGAATATCTATGTTAGAGATTCTGTAAGCCTTACCGTACAAGTAGGAATTTGGTTTTATAATTAATATTTCGTCTACTAATTTTGTAGACTAGTTTTAAAGTACATTTCTCCTTTAGGTTGTCCATTGAGTCAATAGTGAAAAGTTAAATAACCTCCTATTCGGTTTTCGAGTTAAATCGTAAACCTGATCGAGAGAAAGGAATTATTAAGATCTACTAACGATTTAAAGCAGTTCTTTTATTGCTGGACATTTTGCTCATAGACAAAGCCGAAGATTGAGTTAAAAGAAATCGATGGTGAGAATTCCATGGACGAATCATGTTAATAACGAGACAGTTGGAAGTAAAGTGGGAACAAAAAGAATGCTTATATCAGAAAGAGACATTAAATTTTCGAGACAGATAATGAGAAAAGACACCTTGGGGAATTTGGCACTCACAGGATATACTGAAGGTAAAGAGGGAAATTAACCTAGCTAACGATTTTTTTTAAATGGATGGTAGAACAGAAAGTGGGTGGGTAATAAAGAGGCAAACATTGTGGAGATCCATGACTGTCCATGTCCTGAAGGGACAAGGCATATAGAAAGAGTAAAAATAGAATAATTTTCCGTTCATTTCTAGTGAATCAAATGTGGCAATAACTATTTTGCCTTTCAGAAAGTAAAATCATAAATTCGCGCCGTGTCAATTCAGCTATCTTATCCTTATCTGTTGTCTGATACAAAATGTCTGACGATGAGGCAAGTTGTTGGAAATTTATGCTTTCATGAAAGAATTTGCTAGAAATTATATTCAGACATCAAATTCCGCAAGGGTGTTTTAAAACCTTACGTTTTGAGTTGCTTCCAACTAAACGATTTTTTAAAAAGATTCTGTTTAAATCAATCCCTAACAAAAATTAAATAAATAAAATGTGTTTGTTATCAGTAGAATAATGGTAGACATTTTATTAATAAATTTGATTGAATTTATCTGAGCTTCAAACATGGACGCAGAATTTGAGCCTTCAGTAAATATCTAATTTTACCCTGTCAGCGAGACATCAGATACGCCAACTGATACACTGCAGAGGATTAAGACGCACACAAAATTTTGTCACCTACCAGGTAGATTCTTGGAACCCATGTTTATAGACTGACTCAATTATAAACACGACCAGTTGTTACCTATAGACTCAAGTATAAACATTAACAATGTTTATCTATTGACTCAAGTAAAAATATGATCAACGTTTACCAATGGAATAAAGTATAAATGCGACGAATGCTTACTTACGTATTCAAATACAAGGAAAAACTGATTTCGACATTAAATACCCAACAAATGTCCATATAGTGTAGAACAAAAATGCTCAACTTAACACATGATAAATAGTCTACAATCTAATACTTGTACTAAGGCAAGAGTTGCATGCATATATCTAACAAGCTGACTTTAGTTCAACAAAAGTTCAAATAGAAAGATAATAACAAGAAGAAGAGACAAGTAGTTATGATCTGAAAAATTAACTATATAATGTTCGATGTTTAACATTAGTTAAATGATTTCAAGCCACTGACAATGAAAGAGAAT
>OZ038478.1:59470608-59543108 GCA_964036315.1 Acanthosepion esculentum
CTTAAAAGTAGGTTTCCGGCAACGAAATACTTCTGGCCATTTGCAGTAACTGTCTACTACAATCAAATAGTAGAAACCATCTAATGGACCTGCGAAATCTACATGTATTCTCGACCACGGTCGATCTGTCTCTGGCCATGGCTTATGGATGATCGGCGGTGCTTTGGCTGCTAAGGAACAACCCTGCATTTTTCCATTATATGTGTGATATCTTGATCCATGCTTGGCCAATATACGTAACTTCGCATTAAGGATTTCATTCTGTTCTTTCCTGGATGGCCCATGTGAAAATCCTTGAGGATTCGCCTTTGTAGCGTTTTCGGGATTAGTACCCTTTCATTATATAGTAGAACATTAACACACAACGAAAAACTGTCTGATATACTCTTATTTTTTTCTGCAATTTTTGTTTTCGTTTCCTTTATAAATTCTTCATTCACTGCTTCATTTCTTATTTCCTGTAAAGTGACGGGGATGTTGCGAATTGTACTACATAATGATGTTCTAATATCTTCCTCATGTCGTAGAGCAGCAATTACGGAATCTTCTAATGGCTCCCTTTTCTTTGGTATTAGTCTCAAAAGACCATCTGCATGCCCGATTTTGTTTGATGGAAGATACTCCAGTTTAAAGTTGTAGTTCAATAAAATAGTACCCCATCTTAGCAATCTATTAGCAGTGTAGACAGGTAGACCTTTTTTTGATCCAAATATTGTCAATAACGGCTTGTGGTCCGTCTGTAAGGTGAAAAATCTACCGTAAATACATTTGTGGAATCTCGTAACCGCAAAAATAATACCCAGCCCTTCTTTTTCGTGTTGCGAGTAATTTTGTTCGGCTGGTAGCAATGTTCTTGAAGCATGCGCGATGGGTTTTAGTGTCCCATCCGGCATTATATGAAGTATACATGTCACAACACCATAGGCACTCGCGTCACTCGCGACTATTATTTCCAACTTTCGGTCATAATGCGCTAAAAATAAATCTGCTGTTAAGGTCTTAATGATTTTGTCGAACGTTTTCTGACATTCATCCGTCCACTCCCAAATTTTTCCTTCTTCTACAGCTCGTTTAGGGGTGCGCGTAATTTGTGCACGTTGGGAATAAATTCTTGGTAATAATTTACTAAGCCCAAGAAGCTTTGTAACTCGGCTAAATTTTTTGGAGCCGGCATTTTTTGTATTGCCATGGCTCTTTCTGGGTGTGGTCTTCTTCCTTCTTCGTCAATAATATGGCCCAGATATTTTATTTCCTTCATAAAGAAGTCACATTTATTTTCTTTTACCTTAAACCTGTAGTTTTGTATTCTCCTGAAAACCTCTTGAACGTGTTCCCAGTGTTGTTCAATATTTTTGCTATTTATCAGTGCGTCATCAAGGTATGCAATCGTGAAATCCAGTTCGCCTAGCATAGTATCCATTATTTGCTGAAATATTGCCGGCGCGACCTTAATCCCGAATGGTACTCTTTGAAACTTATATAATCCTTTATGTGTGTTTATGCACAACAACCTCGACCTTTCCTCATCTACTGGTACTTGTAGGTATGCTTCGCTCAAGTCTATCTTTGAGAAAAATTTTCCTCCGTTCAATTTTGTGAAAACTTCCTCTGGACTAGGGAGAGGATAGTGATAATCCTTAATCGTTGCATTCAATCCCTTCGAGAAAAAAGCGCATACTCGTATCTCACCCGATTTCTTTTTGACGTAAACCGTAGGTGCGGCCCATTGACTATATTCTACCTTTGTCAATATACCGATTTTCACGACTCTCGGTCTATGTTTTCTAATGCTGCGAAAGGTACATTTCTTTTCTTCTTGAAAATCGGTTGTACACTTTCTTTTACTTCTATTTTTGCCGCCATTTTTTAACACCTCCCGAGGCCGGCTGTGACAAGCAGTTTTAACTGTAACCTTTGGATAGAAATCATAATTCTACAATAAATAGCTGGCTACTTCTTGCTTTCATGTTTGTTAGAAATCCTTTTCTGTAGTTTCAGTCTCTAAGAATTCAGGTGAACCGTCTGATCCTTCTAACTATCGGCCTATAAAACCTCCGCCTCTTTTGGTAAAGTGGTAGATGCTCTAATCAACTCTGAATTGTATAAGCATCTTACATCGTAGAGTTTTCTTTCACATAAGAAATATGTCTTTCGCTCCTCTAGGTCTGCTGATATATTAACGATTATTACTGAAAGAGTCTATCAAGATTTATATTAGAATGTTGAAGCTTTGGACATCTTGAAAGAATTTGACATGGTTTGTTGGAGTTTTTGGGTACTCTAATATACTAGTGAGACAACCAAAATGAGCTGACTCATTTTATAGTTCACCAAGAAAATGGTTAACCAATCAGAAAGCATTGAATATTCAATCCGACGTAAATAAAGGCAGCCATTTTGTTTTTTCGCCAAATATTCACTGTCAATCTCTGATATCGAAGGCTGAACAGCTGCTGCTAGTGGTATTGGTGTTGTTTCATTGAACAAATTACTTACTGTGCTGGATTCTACATTCACAGACTACAGTGAACATGGTCAACAGGCTTGATATACCGGTATTCAAAATTTGAAACGTTATAGTATTTCTGGACGAAATTTTCAACTGTTTCAGTCTTCCTTATCAAATCGCGAAATGAATTTTTTCCTGAATGGTCACAATTCGAGATCTTTTTGCATTAATGCAGGTATGCCCCAGGGCTTTATCCTTAGACCTACGTCGTTCCTAATTTTAATTAATGACCTTCCTGATGGAATCATTTCTCAACTCGGTATTGATGCTGGTGACACAACTATTTACTCTTATTTCATTAGTAAGTCTGATCAGTTCGATAATGTAAAATTGGCATCTGATCTCAAAAATGAC
Source organism: Acanthosepion esculentum (assembly GCA_964036315.1). Lineage (NCBI taxonomy): Eukaryota > Metazoa > Mollusca > Cephalopoda > Sepiida > Sepiidae > Acanthosepion > Acanthosepion esculentum. The sequence continues at coordinate 59,473,472 of OZ038478.1, forward strand.
TTACAATCGGCCATTAACTGGGACAATGAATGGCGGGCCAATTTTAACGCTTCCGAAACGTAACTCCATTCTCTCAATCATCTGAGAGACCCCCTTCTGCCCTCCATGAGTATGGCTGTTGCTAACCTCCAGAAGTGTGATTACTTACACCTTTTCGAGCTAACATTCTCTTCTGACATGAAGTGGAAAGATTATATTGAATCAGTTGCAAGGTTTGCTGATAGGAAAGTTGTTTCACTGTGTCGTGTTTGACAATTTCTCTTTCCAGAATCTATCTTATATATCTTTAAATCTACCATATGCCCATGCTTTGAATATTGCTACCATATATGGTCTGCTGCACATGCTATATATTTAGAGATTCTTAACAAAAGACAAAGAAGAATCTGCAATGTTATTGGTCCTGTAACATTTTGTATAAATATATTCATGTTAATTGTTTTTATGAACATTCCTCTATGGTACCTAGACTTTATGAATTTAAGTGCAGAATTAGATCGACAAAAAGGTCTCATCAATTTAGTTCTATGCTAACAATTTATTCTCTCACACTTCTCGCTTTTGGAACTCTCTTCCGGTTTCTTGCATTCCAGCCAAATTTTATCTTCAAAAACGTAAATGCAATTAAATCGGCATCTACTGTCTTTTTTACTCTTCTTTTATTGTTCTCAAAACTTAATAATGTTTTTCTTTTTCTTATTTTTTCACACTCACTTATACCTTAGTGGCTTTACTACCTGGAATTCAAATTGACTGAAATGTTGTTTTTTTTTACTATTTGATACGTGCAAAATGCAGGGTACTTGGAATGTGTAATATACATTTTATTTTGACAGAAAATATTTTGAACACAACAAAACAGTCACCTCCTGAAGGCATAAGAATCAATGACGAATTAATGACGTTAGGTCGCCGAACACCAGTTTCAGCCACAGAAGATGTCGTGACAATGTAATAAGCCCACCGTACAATAAAAAATGGAAGAAAACACACCAATTCATATACATTATTCATTTCTTACTATATACAGGATGGAATGGATAAATTGCCGTCTAAATTATGCAAAAATGAATCTATTTTTAACAGATATATTTACCAATATTACACAAAAATTTCTTGAAATACTAGAGTAAATTTATTCAATAAAATCACCACTGGCTTCAACTACAACCTCCAGACAACTTCCTTGAATCAGGAATCTCCAACTTCGGAACTCTCTTCTTTAAATACTGTCATAATCCTTGCTTTCAGTTGATCTTTGGAGCTTACAAGGAGTTGGACTCTCGCTCATTTGCGCACCGCACATAATAATCAAGGTGGGTGCAATCTGGAGCGTTAGGTGGCCAGATGTAAGGAGTGATGTGATCACAGAAATTGTCTGAAAGTAATGTCTGTGATCTCCTGCTTATGCTACATGGTACAGACTCAGACATAGGGTCTTCCAGCAGCCATCCTCTCGACCTAGGGCAGCACTACCCCCTCAAAGCACAATGTAGGCCTCACCAACAAGTTTGGTGTTCTTTTCTTGTCAGAACTGCCGTGCCTTCGTAATCACCATTAGACTTATCCAACTCTTAACGAATCCTCTGCACTCTCCTCGGATATACACCCAAAGACTCTGAAATATTCGTACTGGAGCTTCCAGCGCAATTGCCAAGCCGTAAAGCATGCCGTTTCCAAACTTCTGGAGGAGTGAATTGCATCATTGTGCGCTTTATCTCACAGACGGTGCCCAACTATACTGCGCTGTCGACAAAATCAAAAACAATCCACGCACATGCACGAAATTAAAACCATAATATGGCGTCAATTTACCCATCACAAATCTATCTATCTATCTATCTATCTATCTATCTATCTATCTATCTATACATAGAGGTTGTAATGGGTAAACTGTTTTGGAAGAAAGATGTATGACAAAGCAAAAAGAACCTGTTACACATTTCGTCCCAGAAGACTTCATCGGACTAGATTATATACCCCCAACACATTATTTTTCTTTCTAAATTTAAAATTCCCAGCGTCTATCGTTCGTGCGCATGTGCAGTCACATCAACGTAGACAAATATATATATATATATATATATATATATATATATATATATATATATATATGTATGCATGTATGTATATATATATATATATATATATTATTATTATTATTACTATTATTATTATTATTATTATTATTATTATTATTATTATTGCGTGATTGAGAAATACTAAAAATGTACACAATAAACTTATTGATATATTTACGAACATTAAAAGTCGTAGTATTAGTATGACCTACGTATGCACGAATTACAGTTTCAACTCGATGAAAAAATATAATTTAAAAATTGTTTCATCTTCTGCCATTCTCCTTAACGGTAAACTCAAATTACTTTCTACTTCTCCAGCTGGCTGTTATTCACTCGAGTTTTCAATTCTCTTCACATAAGTTCGATTATGTTATGGTCGCGTATGTAGGCTGGCTATTTTTTTTAACGTGTATAGAAATTGAATACCTTTTCGTACTTTTATTTTCAGTATCACTATTCGTTTAGGTCTGTATTTTTTACTTGTGAATACAACTTACATTACAGTTCTGAATGACAACAGCTACGTCTCGTGAGAGTATATTGTCAAATAATTCCAACTTAGTAAAAATTCAGCATCTCTTTTGCTCGCCACTATGTATAAAAAAGAGAATAATACTGAAAGCATTAATTTTCTCATGGATGTAAAATATTAATTTCGCGATATTCATAGCTGATCTGAGATGGAACAAATACATCGAGTCAATTGCATCATCCACCGCAAGGAAAGTTGGCTCCCTGTGCCGAGCCAGGAAATTTTTCTCCCCGGAATCGATCCTCCAAATCTATAAATCGACCATTCGCCCTTGCATGGAGTATTGCTGTCATATATGGTCTGGAGCCCCTGCTGTTTGCCTCAGGGTTCTTGATAAGATCCAGAGACGGTTATGCAATGTGATTGGCCCTGATCTATCATCTCGTCTGCAGTCGCTCTCTCACAGACGCGACGTTGCCTCGCTCTGTCTTTTTTACAAATACTTTCACGGTAATTGCTCCGAGGAGCTGTTTTCGCTGGTTCCTAGGCCTCATGAATTTAAACGTCCTACGAGGCTGGCATCCCGCTCCCACTGCTTCACCGTTGAAACTGTTAGACGTAGACGTCTCTTCTACTCCAATAGCTTCATGTCTCGCACATCTCGCCTGTGGAACTCCCTTCCTTATTCCTGTTTCCCTGACAAATACAATCTCCAACTATTTCAGTGTAACGTCAATCGACATCTAATGCTGCCTTGATCTATCCACTTCCCTTCTCCACATCCTTTCCCCTTTCATTCCTATCTGCTCTCGCTCCAAATCTTCTGTAAACCCCTTGCCTTGATCGATCCACTATCTTTCTCCACATCCTCTCATTTACCACTCCTATCTTCTCTTCCTCCAAACCTTCTGTAACCCCTTGCGTGCTAGTGGCCTCCAGCCTTGCTTGGAGTGATAAGCTTAAAAAAAATATATCGGAAGGCGTACGATAAGCTAGCCATTCCCCGTTAACTTAAAATAGCTCTTCAATTAATACACACATTTCGAAAACATCATTTAACAGTTATTATTTACATTACCATATAAACAAACAATATAATCTTCAATTTTCATTTATTTTACTATATTATGGCAATAAAATAAGCACACTTCATCTACCCTTTCGCTTTAAACTACCCATTGCAATAGTTTTTCAGCGCTAAAGCTGATATAGTCTAATAAAGCTTCATAAGCTTCTACTTGGCGTTGTCATAATATTACGTATATTATTGTTACTTTTTATTGCTACAGTTTCAGTCAATATACTGTACGATCGCGAGAAAAAAGAATACGATATAGGAGAATAAAGGCGAAGAATTGATTAGACTTGAAAATGCTACACAAGTGAAGAAGTAAACTTAGTCTCTTCGGAGATGGAAGCGTCTATAATTAAACAGAATACAAATTATCATCATAACCTTCCTCTTATTGTTATTTTAGTACTAGTCATTTTACTCTATGTTATTATTGTTAACTTTAGGTAAAGCATTTTCCCTATTATTATTACATTAAATATTTTCACTGTTATTATTTTGGTAGTAGCCTTACTCCAATTTGTTATTACGTTTGAGATTAAATATTTTGTACTAGTCATGCTCCATTTTATTTCTGCTTTCTCAATTAAATATGTTCATTATCATTATTTCAATGTAACTCCATCTTATTATTTCTTTTAGATGAAGTATTTAACTATTATTATTTTAGTACAAGTCTTTCTGCAACTTCAGAGTCTGTCTATATTTCTGAGATGAGGTATTATGTACAGTATTTACATTAGTCGGATTATTGTCCTCATCTTTGTCGCCATTTTTGTCACGCTTCGGCCGTTGTACGCTTCGGCCGTTGTACGCTTCGGCCTTCTTCAGGTGGTTGGAATTTCGAACCGAACCCTTTATTTCGATCACTGGGGTAGACTGTTCTAGTTCCACAAGCCATGTTTGATGGATGTCAGTTATCAGTTATCTCCTGCTAATTTTCCCTCTGAAAGTTCTCCACTGCCTGAACCGGGTATTGAACTCACACTCTTTGGGTCTGTCACTGGATCTAACCAACGCCTTTATCCACTGTGCCATGTGTCCTTGAGGACATCTGGGTATGAATTTCTGAGTATGCAACTTGTTTTATTATTTTAATATTAGTCTTGTTGTTGTTTTTTGCGCAATTCATTTTCACTATTATTATTTTAATACTAGTCTTAGTTTTTAGGTAGTTCAATTTTGCTATTATTATTTCCGTGCTAGACTTAATCATATTGTTGTTTTTTATCTGTTTAATCTTAATTTATTCTTGTTCACTTTTGAATAATGTTGTTTTTTTAAGTAGTTCATTACGTCTAGTTATTTTTACTTTATACAATTTGATTCATATTGATTTAATCTAAATAAATATAACATTTTCGACTCCCTAATTTGATTTTACCTTTTATTCGAATTCTGTTGGTAAACCTTTTGAAGTAAAATATCTTTCGTGGCGTAGTTTGAGAAGTGATAGCAAACAACTGAAGCAAAATCGAACTAAGAAAGAATTTGTTTTGTAGTTCTATATTCATGGTTTTCAAGTGATCTGTCATGAAGATTTTTCACAGAAAAAGATGAAAACCAAGTATTGTTTGAAAGGTACGATCGGGAGAAAGAATTTGAACTAGTAGATGGTGGAATGGTGTCCCTCAGTTGCCGATGAATATTTATATAGGGATATTGCATAAGAATGCTGGTTAATCGATTGGAAGAATCAAATATTGTAGTTTCTAGAGAGATTTCGAATCTAACAAAGAAAACTAAAAAGGATTGAGAAAGTAGTTGAACGAATGAACGATAATTTTTCATCGAAGGGTGGATTTGTTGGAAAAATTGAAAAGATGCAATAAAGAGAAAGCCGTTTATATAGAGTTAAAATTAAAAGTACGTGAATAATTGAAGAGATAAATTAGGATGTGAATAAGGAGCAAACGTTAGAGAAAAGTTAAGCGTTAAAGAAAAAGAAAGAAGGAAGGAAGGGATAAGAAAGAACGAAAAACAGAAAGAAAAAAATAGGAAAAAATGCAACAATGAAAGAAACTAACACACAACAAAATAAAGAAATAAAGAAAGAAAACGAAAAAGTAACAGGAAGAAAGAAAGAAAATCAGAAAGAAAGAAAAAAGAAAGAAAAAAAAAAAAAAAATAAAAGCGGAAAGGCGCTAGAAACAAAAATATATGAAGAGACAAGCACAAGAATGAAAGAAAAAACAAAAGAAAACAAAAAAGGATAAAAGCATGAAAGAAAGTATCAGACGAGCAAAGAAAGTTATCAAGCAAGAAAGAAAGTTATCAAGAAAGAAAGAAAGAAAGAAAGAAAGAAAGAAAGAAAGAAAGAAAGAAAATAAAAACAGGAAAGGAGCTAGAAACAAAAATATACGAGGAGAAAAAATGAAAGAAAAAACGAAAGAAAGCAAAGACAAGATAAAAGCAAGAAAGAATGTAGCAGACGAGCAAAGAAAGAAAGAAAAAAGAAAGAAAGAAAGAAAGAAAATAAAAACAGGGAAGGAGTTAGAAACAAAAATACACGAGTAGACAAGAAAGAACGAAAGAAAACCAAAGGAAGCAAAAATTGGATAAAACCAAGGAAAAAAGTATACGACGAGAAAAGAAAGCAAAAAAGCGAGCAAGCAAGAAAGAAAGAAAGAAAGAAAGAAAGAAAGAAAGAAAGAAAGAAAGAAAGAAAAAAGAAAGAAAGAAAGAAAATAAAAACCGGAAAGAAGCTAGAAACAAAAATATAGAGGAGACAAATAAAGAAAGAAAGAAAGAAAGAAAAAAGAAAGAAAGGAAACAAAAACAGGATAAAAGCAAGAAAGTATCAGACGAGCAAAGAAATCAAAAAAGCAAACAAGAAAGCAAGCAAGCAAGCAAGAAAGAAAGAAAGAAAAAAAGAAAGAAAGAAAATAAAAACAGGAAAGGAGCTAGAAACAATCATATACGAGGATACAAAGAAAGAAAGAAAGAAAGAAAGAAAGAAAGAAAGAAAGAAAGAAAGAAAGAAAAACGAGAGGAAGCAGAAATAGGATAAAAACAAGAAAGAAAGTATCAGACGAGCAAAGAAAGAAAAAAAGCAAGCAAGAAAGATAGAAAGAAAGAAAGAAAGAAAATAAAAACAGGAAAGGAGCTAGAAACAATCATATACGAGGAGACAAAGAAAGAAAGAAAGAAAGTAAGAAAGAAAGAAAGAAAAACGAGAGGAAGCAGAAATAGGATAAAAACAAGAAAGAAAGTATCAGACGAGCAAAGAAAGAAAAAAAGCAAGCAAGAAAGATAGAAAGAAAGAAAGAAAGAAAATAAAAACAGGAAAGGAGGTAGGATCAATCATATACGAGGAGACAAACAAAGAAAGAAAGAAAAACGAAAGGAAGCAAAAACAGGATAAAAGCAAGAAAGAATGTAGCAGACGAGCAAAGAAAGCAAAGAACGCAAAAAAAAAGCAAAAAAGAAAGAAAGAAAGAAAGAAAGAAAGAAAGAAAGAAAGAGGAAATTATGTGTACTGGTGTGAAAAACGTAAATATTGTTTCAAGAAAAGAGAATAAGTCTTAAAGATAGTGTATGAAGAAAATACAAATGCATGTAGAGAAACCTAGAAGACGCATGTGGAGAAAATGGCTTGAAAATGATTTCCAAGCTAAAAAGGCTATTTGAAGGGAGAATGCAGAGAAAGCATAAAATCAATTAGAATCAGGAAGAGAAAAGATAAAATGTCTAAAATGAAGATAGAAACAAAAGCTATGTGAATATAAATAAAAGTTGGTGGATGAAAAGAAAAGAAAAGAAGCATCAAAAGAGAAAGAATAAGATAAGTAAAAACAATGTGCATTCGAGAAGAAGAAACGATATTAAACTGAGAGAAAAAACATGGCGTGAAATATGAAAGGAGAACGAGAAAATAACTAGATGTGTAGTATTAGGAAGAAGGAAAGTGGTGTAGAGTAAAATCTGGGGTGATAAAAAAAAACAGGAAGAATTTAAAGAATAGGGAAAATATAAAAATAAAGAGTGTGAGAAAAAGATTGAAAACAACGTGATGGTAACGTATGAAGTGGCACAAATTTTAAAAAAGAAAACAGATGAAACGATAAAGAGTGAGACCTGAAATGAGAAATAAATGTTTGATAAGGATACGAAATGAGATGGAAAAGAATGTATAGTTTAATGTGGAAATAGATAGATAGATAGATAGATAGATAGATAGATAGATAGATAGATAGATAGATAGATAGATGAAATGAGAATAATATTTTGGAGAAGAATGAAACAAAGAAAAAATACGATCACCTTTTCGAGTGCAAATAAAAGACGTGAGAGAAAATGAAAAATAAATATTAAGTGACGACAAAGACGTGGTAATGAAAAAGCAAAACAAGAAGACAATAAAGAAATCCACGGGGAATGAAAAAAGGTGAAACTGGTGTCAATAAATTAGAAGCAAATGAAGAAAACATTTACAGAAAAAGGCAATGGCAGTAAATCAAGAAAATAATTCGAACTAATATGAAACAAGAAAAATCGATAGAAATATTGACACGTTTTGAAAGGAAGAAAGAAAGTGTAGACAAGAAAACTGATAGACAAAGAAAGAAAGAAAAAAGAAGCAAAGTAATGAAGAAAGAAATAAAGGAAAGCAAAAGAACATTGACAAAGAAGAAAAGAGGAAAGAAAAAACATAAGAAAAAAAGAAAATAGAAATAATAGAATAATGAATGGGCCAAATGTGATAAAGAAAGAAAACTCAAAGAAAGAAAGAAAGAAAGAAAGAAAAAAAGAAAGAAAGAAAGAAAGAAAGAAACAACAAAAAAAAACAAACAAAATAAAAAGTAAAAGGGAAGAAAGTAGTAACAGAAAGAAAGAAGGGGTGAAGGAAAAGAAAGAAGGAAGAAAAATAGAAACAAAATATAACGAAAGAGAAAAGGCAAAAGTAAGAAAAGAGAATGTGAAGGAAGAAAAGAATACGTAAGAAAAGAATAAGAATAAAAATAAATAGAAAGACTGAAGAAATGGAATAATGAATGAAGGAAATTTACAAAGAAGTCAACAGAAGAAAGAATGAAAGAAAGAAAGAATTCACAGAAGAGACACAAGCAAGAAGCAAGCAAATAAAGAAAAGGAAGAAAAAGAAAGAAAGAATCAAAAGAAAGAAATAATCAACAGAAAGCAATATGCAAGCAAATAAAACAAAATTGAAAAGGAAAGGAAAAAGCTGAAGACCAAACGAATGAAATGCTTGAGGACAATGAAAGGAAACACACTTAAGAAAGAAAAAGTATCAAGAGAAAAAATACAGCAAGAAAGATGGAAAATAAACGAAATATACTAAAAATAAAGAGCTGTAAGATAAATGGAAGCCAAAACAAAGAAAAGAGAACAAGAATTACGAAAAGAACGACAGTTCTAAATGAAAAGCCCCAAAATAAATGCGATAGTTGAAAAAATCGCATGAAACAGACAGATGTCCAGAGATTATACAGAAAGCACACAAGTACGTTCAGGTGGGAAAGGAATGGCACTTCAATGTGGTCATTTTGCAAGTGAAGGTGATTAACTGCAGTTAGCAGCAATTTCTAAGAATTCCACAGAAATTCTGCGCCGACCGTTTCTCAAGACTCGAGCATCGACTAAGGCTTGGTTTTGATTCGATTCTTTTGTGACGGTGTCCGTGAGCGCATATGGTCTTGTTCTCTTTTTCTTGCCATTCATGGAACCACGCAGGCTGTATCCCTCTTGTAATTATGGTTGGCATCGACTCAAAGTTTAAAATTAGACCAAAGAAACTGTCATGTTAGTCATCAACGCTGCAGACATTCTAATGGTACAGAACTTGTTACAGATATTAGCTGCGTACATTCCTGTTGGAATTCGCGAACAGAAAACAAATTTCTCAAAATTGCCATGGCCACAAATATTTCTTTGTTTCATTCGACACGGATTCGATTTTTGAGTAACTCATATGGTAAATGTAATATTATCTGCTTACTTCATAAAAGAAATATTCGACATTCATTGACCGAGCAGCCAGGGCAACTTTCGGTTTTAATTTATAGAATCTTTCTCTTTAAAAATTTCTTCAGGAAAATAGGTTTATCAAGTACAGTTATTGCTCTGTCCAATAGTGATGGCGACTTCCTTCCTTCCCTTTTGTTTGAAGTAGTGTAGAAAGTCACCATTTTCATTATATAGGTGTTTTCTATTCAAGTTGCATGTGTTCTCTATTTTAGTTGTTGCTGTTGTCGAAAGTCCAAAAAAGAGGCGGTTTCCATAATTTGGTACAATTCTTTGTGAATCTGTAGCGCCAGTCCATGAGTTTCGATAAATCCTCGCTAAGAACCACAGACATCATTCGCTAGAAGTCATTACTATACATTGCGTTCCAGGAAGTAGAGTGACAAGGCCCCCGACTGAAAGAGCTAATTCATTAATCTACTAAAATTTGACCCATTGTGATTGAAATAAAACAAACTTTGAAACTGATTCAAATGAATTCATAATAGTATACATAGATAAATACAATGCTACAGGACTAAATTACCATGAGATCATTGACATCAGGACAAGACCTGATATGCGGAATTATATTTATTCATGAGTAAAATATACAAGAGGAATACGGCATTAAGATATTTACTATGCTTAATTTAGGATACCATGTGACTTCAGGAGACTCGTTGATTGTAATAAAAGCTTACCAACCATAGCGCTATATTAAATTTAGCATTGTTTAGTATAAAGTCAACAGCATGATGGGCATTACAGTAGGCTTAGGTTAGTCTGATACATGGACATCCAGTGCGAAACACGATGGTTGCAATATTTTGTTAGAGTAGCTTTATAGTGACTTATCTATAGGACGTGTATTGTAATACAATTACGTAGTTTAGTTTGATATCTCAAAAACAGTCTGATTGTGGACTAGCGCAACAGAATCACACGAAAAACTATATCAGATAAGAACAAAACGTATCACGTGAGGACTTTCAACAGCAGCAATGAATAAAATGGATACAGCATGTAACTCGAAAAGAAAATAATAACATAATCAAGATGGTGAGATCTACACTAATTCAAATAAAAGGAGAGGAAACCAATAACAACTGGAAACCAATAACAAATACTAGATTTAAGAAACATATTTTCCTGAAAGAAGATTTTATAAATGTTACCTAGTAGCACTGGCTACTAGGTCAAGGAATTCCTAATGTTTCGTTATATTGATATGGCTTAAAATAACATTATCATTACCATCATCTAAACGACATTTTAAAAAAATCAACACTAATATTAATATTTTTATAAGAAATCTTATTAGCTTTTTTAATGGCGTATTAGATAAAACGTAAGATCACAAAAAAAAAAAACAGACTCGTCTTTTTTTTTAGTCTATCGATAATGTAATGTTCTTTGTCGACTCTATTTTCCTTTAAACCTCCCCATTACTCACATGAACTGTCCCTGCTATTCTCAATCATCGTTGGTAGAATCACATTTTCAGGCCAATAGTGAACAAGTTTAGTGAATAGAGAAAAATAGAAAGCGGATTAAGGCAACGGTGCATTTTCTCATCGAATTTATTTAAATTGTAAAACGATGCGATGCTAAGAAAACTGGAAGACCTACTTACACATATGGTTATCAGTGGACATAATCTTAACAATATTAGCTACGCAGATGGCACTGTGTTGATGGCAGGCATAGAAGGCAAACTGAAAGAACTCTTAGGAAACCTAGTAATGAAAAGTAAGAAGAAAGAATTATTAAGAGACAGCTCAAGGTCTACGTAGTGGAGACGTCAGAATCAAACATATACAGACAGTTAACTATTGTATGTGTCATGTAGTAACAGACGATGGAAAATATGACACAGAAATCCAAAGGAACATAAGAATAACGAAAGATACTTTCCAGAAAATAATCAAAGTGTTAAGAGAGGAGAAATTCGTTGAAAACGAAAAGAAGTGTGAGGAACTACTATATCTAATCACTTATACTGGGTGCAGTAGAAATACCTCTCATATATACCTCAGAGAAATAGCTCCCACATAATGGTAAAACATTAATGGCAATTGTCTCTCCATCTAGCTAATGTCTTACCATTATGTTGAAGGTATTTCTGCAGTACCCTGTATGGCAGTGATATACACACGGTTCTACTGACGAATGTTGCGAATACCATGGACATATCATTTGACAAACGAGGAGCTTTTAACAGGAGTGTAAAATATAAGAACAACGTGTTTTTTGGGGGGACGTGTTCTAAAAAGACAAACGGTACAGGGAACTGCAACGGATAGGAAATTATGAAGAGCCATGATGATCTCTGAAAGAAGACGGTACATAGAAAAAAATCGCTTTGTAAACAGGAATTCCGTTTAAATTCCAATACAGAAAATATTTCTCCAGTTGATTCTGAAAAATTGAAAACTGCTGGATTTAGTCATCATGTTGTTGTTGTTGTTGTTATTATTATTATTATTATTATTATTATTATTATTATTATTATTATTATTATTTTCACAAGCTGTAACCTTTACTGGGAATAAACAGCTTGCAGTGTATGCTCAGAATTGATAGACGACTAAAACGTAGAAGCATTTTCTCATTTTCTAGAATTATTTCACCTCTACATTCAGATAATTCTAATAGATATCCCAGGAATTATTATAGGCGCACATATTCTGGATTGGTTATCTTCATTAATTCACCGAAAAAAAACCAGCGTGATGAAAAAAGGCCCAAAAACTAATAAAAAAGAAGTTTTATCGTCAAAATGTTTGTTATTATTAAGAAGAAAGACAAAAGTAATTTTTAATTATTTTTTAAAATTTTGTTATCCTTTCTAGCGTGTTCAAAACTTTGGTTAAAAATCTTTTTTTTTACATCAGCGGTCACGTAATATTTACCATTAGTTTTTAGCGCCTTTTTTCAGTTGAGAAACACAGTAATTTGGAAATTCTTTCAAAAATCAAATAATTGTTGCATTTTAGTGAAACTTTCAGAAATTATTCACAAAAAAATGTATTATTTCAGAAATGTTTGTTTGAAAAAGTCATCGTAAAAATATTTTTTTTACATCTGTTAACGCCCATCTTAATTAATTTATGAGAACTGGAAAATTTGACTTCTCTGTAATTTTGTGATTATATTAGTTAAAAGCAGAAGCCTTTGAAGAATATAAATCACAATCTTTAGTAAATTTCGACAAGATATTACCCAAAATTGAGCTCTGCATTGTGAAATACAAAACCCAATAAAACAAAGACATTATTTAATTAAAAAGCTTTTAATGGCTTTTGTGAATAATATAATTTAAAGGACACTATTGTTTGAAGCAAAAATATTTAACCGATGAAAAATGAATTTTTACAAGAATTGTTTTCATTTCTTCTTAATTATATAAATTTGTTAAATATTTTAAAATAAAGTTTGAATCGGGTATTTTTGGAAATGCTGTTATTAAAATATTTATTTTTACATATAAATTTGAATGCTTATTGCAATCTTCGATTCGATAGTATTTTTTTAAATATTTTTTAATATGCAAACAAAAAATGTATTAAAAACATTTTCTCCAAAACTATAGATCCACGGTTCTGAAATAATAGGTCATGTGTTTTAAGAGAAAGGTCATAAGAATTTTTTGCTTTCCTTCTGGCTAGCACTTATCAAATTCTGACTGACTGATCATAATCGTCGCATTTTATAAATTTAATTTTTTTTTAATTCTATTTCACTAAATATTTTAATTTCATTTTTTAAATATAATTAATTTATTGTTTTTCAGTGAGAGACATACAGCAATTAGTAATTATTTTGGGAGCGGAAACAGTGCAGGCTTGAGACATATCTTCGTTAAAAAAGTACCTAAAATGTCAATAAAATATTAGACTTTTGAATGTATTTAATTTTTTAAAAAATTACCTTATTCCTTATTGTTAAATAATCTGGTTCACTTAACATCTGAAAATATTTTTACTTCTTTCCTTCCGTCCGATAAATTGCCCTGGCGTTAGTTGTCGATACATTGGCGTAAACGTCAATTCACACCTCCAAAACCAATCATCACGGTTAGACATGCTTCTCTTATTTTCAACTAATTTTTTCTGCTAAAAAAATTAAGAAATGTTTGTTTAAGTAAACTTTAATTTTCTAATTTTCCTAAAATAACTATTCAAAAAGGTATAATTAAATTTTACAATATTTTTAAACGGAAAATTTCACTTTTGTTTACAAAGTTGTCAAAAATGGCTGACATGATCGATTTTATGACAATTTTGCTAAGAAAAAAACAAGATTTTAGTTAGTCCTTTCTTTTCGCTTTCCTTCACTACCTTCTGTAGGAGTTCTTGTAGTTTCCTTTATGTGTCTGCTGTCAACACTACGTCATCTCATGTTGTTAATATTATGGCCACCGAAAAGGAATCCACGTAGGACTTCTTATTCTCTCAGAATCGTTTCACTGTTATAGGTTGAATAAATCCGGTGATAAGACACATCCTTGGCTTACATTCCTTTTTATTTTTGTATATTTACTGAATAGATTTTCTGTCCGGGTGCAGGCGTTTTGCAGCCAGGATAAGTTCTGGATTAATCTACTATCTTTTCCAAATATGAGGAAATGGCTGGTAAACTTTAATGCCTAAAAAACAAAAATGCTCTCATTTACCCACCACAGAAAACCCTCCCTAACTCCCATTGGAATGTCTGATGCTCAACTCCACAAGAGCGCCTCTCGGCGCCTGCTTGGTCTCACGCTGTCCGCTGAACTAAGATGGAACAAATACATTGAATCAATAGCTTCATCTACTGCAAGGAAAGTTGGTTCTTTGTGTCGCGCCAGAAAGTTTTTCTCGCCCGAATCCATCCTTCAAATCTATAAATCAATCATTCGCCCTTGCATCGAATGCAATATATGGTCTGGAGCCCCCGCTGTTCGTCTCAAGGTCCTCGACAAAATGTGGTTGGTCTTGGTCTGGCATCTCGTCTGCAGTCATTTTGACACAGACGTACCCGTCTCTTCCTTCTGCCTTTTCTACAAGTACTTTCACGGTAACTGCTCCGACGAGCTATATTCGCTGGTTCCCAAACTGCATGGATTTAAGCGTGTTACTAGGTTGGAATCTCAGTCCCACACCTTCTACTAACGAAACGGTTAAATGTAGCCGTCTCTTCTACTTCAATAGCTTCATGCCTCGCTCTTCCCGTCTGTGGAACTCCCTTCCTCTTACTTGCTTCCCTGACAGTTTGTCTGCCAATATTCAAATGTAATGTCAATCGACATCTTCTGATGCCTTGATCTAATTCCCCGAACTTCTCTTTATCCTTTCCTCGGTCAAGTCTCTTTACTCTCTGTAACTTCTTGCGTACAAGTGGCATTCCCGCTTTGCTTGCTTTAAAAAAAAAATGGCATGGTTACGATTTTCTCTAGATTCATGTAAAACTCGTTATACGAATCTTTTAATTTTCATAAAATTCTCAGGATTGCACAAGCAATGAAACAACGTTTAAAAACACTTCTAAACCTTGTTTCTAATAGTGCTAAAATTGCAGCTGAGAAGTTTGCATCAACCCAGTAAATACCGACATCACTGAGATTATGTGGAAATACATACATTTATTTCGAGTTTCTTACTGAATAAATTGAAGTTAGCATAATTAAATCAGTCTGTACTCCATTTTATGTACAATGGGACGCATCATAATAACGACACAGGATTCACAATGGCAATATAAGTAGCAATCTTACATAAGCATGGCATTTGTGTTTTCATTTGATTATTATACACATTTTGTAAGCAAACTGGACAAATATATGAGAAATTAGTTAAATATTTAATACAATCTGTATAGGAATGTCCGATGATTTGAGATCCGTGATAATTTTAATGGAGCTCTCCCGAATGTCTTTATTGCTATATCACATTCTCTCTTTACCAATTCGAAAATTTTTATCTGGATTTCTGAGATGAGCCACCTGAAGAAATCTAGAGAGCAAAACTTTCGATACGTTATAATAGTAACAACAAAGGTATAGACATTAATCCGAATGTAAATAAGCATAACGTCTTGTGCCAGAAATTGAAAAATTAGCATAGTATAGTACAAGTTCAAATGTGATGAGCACTCAAGACGGATCAATCTTTGGAAATAGCAATACTGCAGAAGCAATATGAACTATTAATGATGCTTAACAGACAGATTCTTTAAAAAAAATTGCTGAAGATGGGTTCAAAGATTTCGAAAAGCTGATTTCAAATAAGATGCGCTGCGAATAGGCCTTCGAGTTGAATTTAATGAACACTTCTTTTTCTCTCAACTTGGTGGGGAGCATAAAGCTGTTATTGTTAAAGAATTATTTCAAAAAATTGACTTCAGATCATTCAACGGTTTACCGCCATATGTAACATCTTGGAAGGGTCTAAAACTTGAAAGATGGTAATCTATAAGATTTACAGGCTACATTAATTTTATACAGCTAGCAATTTAGGTATTTCTGAAAGGCTTTGCCGCCATGCATGACATTCGATCTAACGATATTCTTAAAACAATTGGAACGATCTAAATTCTCTTCTTTACTTTTACTTTCGCAAAACGGTTTAATGAAACTTGTGAAATGTTGAAAGTCGGCTACTGATAGTGGTGGATACTAGGCTATTAAATATTAGTTAAAAAGGTTTTAATTTTACTTCTGATCTTAAATTTAGACATATGCGATAACGTGACAATTAAAACTAAATGCTTCTAATGACAGCTAACATTGGTTGGTGCATAATTATCAGGCGTTCTTTAAACAATATTGATTATGAAAAAAAGAAACATAACAATTCAACAATAACATTTTTAATGATTATTCAAGAGCGTATTATTATCGCGACGCATATTTATATCCTGAAAATAAAATAATAATTTTTATTAAAAAAAAAAAGTAAACAAAGCAGCGATTTTTATTAAAAAAATAACTCGCCTACAAATACGCCTGACAATTATGAACCAACTCAATAGTATGAACTTTTTGACCAATCCAAAGTCAGTTTCTTTCGCTAAAACTCTGAGATTCAAGGTATAGAATAATGAAAACATTTAATCTCGAAATACCAGATACATTAACCAAGCCATTATTCTTATTTTCAGCAAATTCCTCACCTTTTCTTAAAACCAGTCTACATAATAGGCACACTTTACTTCCTACATCTTACGCTTTTGAAAAAAAATATCACATAATCTTAACCTTCTATCTTGGGTGGCTCTTGGACATTGAATAATAGAGTAAAAAAAGTTTCTCTGCGTGATACTCACTGATATATATCTATTAACTGATAACAAGTATAAAATAATTTTAAGAAAATACCAAAATTTTAATTTACTATAAACACACTTGTGTATGAAAAATTTAAATAAGAAACACACATAACGAATGCTTATAATAGTTGTACGCAGGGAGAAGTGAATTCCATCCTTTCTAAAACAGTATTTATGAAAAGTAACTGTAAGAAGAGTCAAACGAAATTTCGTTGATACAGGGTAAGATGGGTAAATTGTCGCCATATTATAATTTTAATTTCGGGCATGCGCATTGTATGTTCTTGATTTTGTCGACTGTACCGTCTAGTATAATTAGTTGGCTACCATCTGTGAGAAAAAGAGCATCAGGATGAAATTCACTCCGCCAGAAATTTGGAAACGGCATGCTGTACTGTTTAGCAATCAAGCAGGAAACTTCAATACGAACATTTCAGATTGTTTTGGTGTCAATCTGAGGACAATGCAGAGAATTTGGAAAGATTTGGATAAGTTTAATAGTGTTACGAACGTATTTGGAGTGATCAATAGTGATGGCAAAGTTATGCCTACATTCATGTTTACAAAGGGCCTAGACACAACATCAAATGCCTTGATCACATCACCTCTTACCTAACTCCCCAGACTGCATCCCTGATTATTATGTGTGGGACGCAATTGAGTGAGAGACCAACTCCATGTAACACCAAAGATTAACTGAAGGCAAGGATTATGCCAGATTTCACCAACGTAGACAAAGAGACCATCCAGAACAGATGCAGCCGAAGACGTCTGGAGGCCGTTGCTGAAGACAATGGCGAATTTATTAAATAAATTTATTCTTTAGTATTTCAAGATATTTTTGCCTAATTTTGGTAAATATTTTTGCGTAATTTTAGTAAATATATTTGTTAACATGAGATGTCAGTGTTATTTTCATTTTTACGTAATTTAGACGATAATTTATATATATATATATATATATATATATATATATATATATATATATATATATATATATATATATATATACATACATATTATATATATATAGTGGCGCTTTCGATTCTATGATACCTTCCTTCTCTCTTTAATCATGAAATAACAAAGCTTATACCTATACGAAAGGATATTATTGAAAATAAACACAACATATCGAACGTGTTTTATCAGACATGTTTAAATGCCAATATATATATATATATATATATATATATATATATATTCATTCAAACAGGTTTGATTAAATAATTTAGACATATCATGTCGATTAGTTTTCGTTGTGATCCTTTCAAGTTCAAAATGTTTTGGTAGACATATAAAATTGAGTAAGAAAAATTTATCAACCAAATTTTGGTTAAGGCTCCTCATGGTCAATTTGTAAAAATGCATGTAAAAAGCAACTGACATAGGATAGTGAAAGAAAGAAAGAAAGGAAGAAAGAACGGAAGAAAGAAAGAAAGAAAGAAAGAAAGAAAGAAAGAAAGAAAGAAAGAAAGAATGAGATGTCGAAGTAAGAGGAGGGACTGAAAAGAGAAATAAAGACAGAAAGATAGAAAAATATAACGTTGTAACGGGTGATGCGTCTACTGTAGAGAAGACAAGGTCTGTCCATTGGACACGTCTAATATCTATTTTCCTTTACTGGACATCAGTGTATTTTTTCAGTGTCTAAATGAATATTAAACGGAAATATAAAAAACACGTAAAAATAACAGCACAAATCCATATTTAGATATAACAAAAATCTACAGAAAAAAATGTATCTTTACAAGGTGCCACAACGCCAAAAAACATGCCGAAGAGTAGAAGCAAAGAAACTCTAAGGTAAACATGAAAGGACGAGACTTCAGATAGAAGTTGAAAAAAGAAAAAGAGAAATGATTCTGTGATCTGAGAACAACATAGGACATAAATGGATTTTGCTTTGTAAGATTTTACATTAGTTTTTTTTTATGTTATTTTTGCTTTCGTTCTATTTTTCTTCGTTGTGACCCTCCAGACTCGGGTTTCTCAAGTCCATCCATGCGCCAAACTTTGAGATTCTGCCAAGATCAATCAATTGCTTGCGCCAGTAATCAAGATGGCGTCAATTCGGCAATTGGGACGAAGGGAGTGGAATGGGAAGAATAATTAGAAAGACGAAGATATCCGGTACTTTGGTGTTGGATTGGGACAAGATGAGCGAACGTAAATCAAATCAGAAACACCTTGTGTGTTGGCCGGCCGGTTTGTTACGATCGTCGAATGATGTGACACTTCTGTTCGGCTTGTGTGATTTTAGTGCTGGGAAAGCGAGCATAAATTGTGTCCGCTGATATGCGAGTTTGCAGAAGAAGAAAAATCATGTTTAGGGTAGGTGCTGGAAGAATTCTGTCATTCTAAAGGGGTTTGGGTTAGGGAGAGTCACCTGCAAGTACATTTTCTCTAGTTCATTATTTATTTATATCAGCGTGCATTTATACGCTCACTAGAACATCCTAGCAAGTGTGGTTGATATATAGATACAAAAGTACAAGGTGGAAAAAGCAGAAATATCATAAAGATATGTGTATAAATGCGCATGCACCTGCGATCATAAAAGTGGATTTTCTAAAGCTGTGAAGATATATGTACCTCCCTAATATCGACAAAAATCTTAAGGAGAAAGAAAGAGAGAAGGAAGAAAAAAGAACGAAAGAGTAATAGAGAAGAATTTAAAGAAAACAAGCAAATATATGTAAAATCTTATTATCGTCATTTGCTATCCGAAAATATCATCGATTGATTGATTCGTTTTCTACGACTTACCAACTCTTCACAAGTTATTTAAAGCGAGAAAATATTTTCGAATTTCAAGAACATTTTTTTACTGGTGGATTATAATAATGGTTTAATTATACAAGTCTTACTAATTAACCCAAAACGAATTCATGTCTTTCCCGAGGCTATCTCTGCGTAATTGAATATAACGAACTCAACGGCAAATGGAACTCGGATCTCTGATTAAAAATTCCGAGCCGTTATCCATTACACTACACTCACATCCAACCTTACTACACTTCGTTTTCTCAAGCGGTCACCCATCTAGGTACTGATAAAACACGACGTTGCTTAACTCCTGTTGTCATAAGGGCACTGGTGTTTCAGTGTGATGTGGCCGTAAGCCGGATAAATCAGAAACACTGGAATCTAATCATTATATTTGCAGTTTTTCATGGCTCCCAAAAATGATGTTATATATTAGTTAATTTGATGTATTAAGACATTTTTATTATTCTACGAAATTTCATACTTAAATATAGTTTTGAAATTATTATTGTTATATTATTTCCATTTATGAATTTATTCATTTATGGACCACATCAGTTCCGTAATCCTCTTCCAACAGCTCGGCATTGTCAGAACAAAGATACTGTTGTCTTTCGTCGATAATACAAGAGAGATAACTCTCGTACAACAAGAAGGCAAAATTCTACTGAATATACATAGCATAACATTATATATATATATACATACATATATATATATATATATATATATATATGTATGTATGAATGTGTGATCCAAGCTCGTATATATATATATATATATATATATATATATATATATATATATATATATATATATATATATATATATATATATATATATATATATGTGTGTGTGTGTGGATGACAATATATAGGCTCCTGAAAAATTTATTTCGGTTGAGCTCTCTGGGGAGGAACTGTGGGTTTGTAAACAGTGACTATTACGGCTCATAATGCAAGACTCTTCGGTAAATCGAATCGAGTTCTCTCTGTCACTGTGTGTTTATCTAAAAATAAATACGCTTAAATTCTCCTTCATCCCTGCCGTGCGTCAACGGCTTAGTGGTAGAATCCCCGACTGATACTAATTCAGTTGGGCTTCGATCCTAGCTAGAGGCAAACGGACGTCTAGCCACACTGATGAGCTGTGATACAGCGAAACAGTCTGTCTGTGGATGACAATATATATATATATATATATATATATATATATATATATATATATGAAGAAATATAGTCTTAAAGTATGCTATATTTATGGGATAAAGTGCTCAATATCAGAGATAGAGCGTGTGTAAATATAAAAGTGAACATAGAAGTCAACACTTAGAGTCGACAGTCTGTTTCATGCTAGATGCAATCTATATATATATGTGTATGGTTTAAATCTTATTATATTAATTGGTAAAACTAGTCCAAATCGGCAATAGAGTATATGTACTAACAGAAGTCAGTATAAATAAATAGTATAATTAAAAAAAAAACATCTTTCGGTCTACATATATTTCGTTTTATTGTTTGCCTATGTATGTGAAAATTGAGCCCTGAAGATGACAATGTGAAATTGTCGAAAGTACTTGACATGCGTCTTCCATCTGACAACAACTTGAATATAAGGATCTTATTATTCAAGGAATTAATAGTAAATTAATGTCTCATTAAGTCCTGTTAGCGAAATGATTCCGTCATTAATCACATTAAATTGCTATTTAATTCTTTGTATATTTGTTATGATATAAAATATAAGCAACACACTCTAATATATATATATATATATATATATATATATATATATATATATATACATGTATTAGCATCAAATACAAATCAAATATGAATCGAAATTCGACAAAAGGATACGATAATAAACAAATAGGAAGCGTATATCAATCTAACACATTTCACTTTTCTTAGACAAACGAGAATTATAATACACTTATATACATAAAGCAATAATTACATTTAGACTTGTTAGACTTGGAATCCGTTAATTTTTTGGAGCTTCGAAATGACGCGTCGTCTCTCCTTGAATTTAAAACGCCTTCAATTATACTAAAGTTGTTTGACAAGTCAAATGCATGTGAAGCCTTATGAATCAATGAAAAGCAAACAACACACAACAAAATAAGATATAATTTCTTCTTTACTTCATATCTCATTCTCTGATGAAGTTCTAATAAAAGTGGAACACGTTTCCTATTTGTTCTTTATCATATATATATATATATATATATATATATATATATATATATATATATATTTTCTAGGTAATTCTTTCAAAATAATAATTATATTTTTTATTATACATAGTTGCTTACTTCTCACATTTAATCCCAAATAAGCAAATGTGACAAGCCAGCATGCATCTATCTATTTAATTACTATGACGTCATGTAACACAGTTTTCCATACAGATTAAATTTTAAAATAACACGTGGATATAGGATCTTCGCCTATCAAGTAGTTGTCAGACATTTGAGATATTTGTTTATAAAAACGTTCTAATTTAGTGTAGCGGATTGTATGCTGTGTCATACAAATTTAAATTTGTTTAATAATGTTGCTTTTATTTATTATGAATGTCTATTATTTTTCACACACATAATTGGAATATATTATGTAAGGGTTTACTTATATAAGCATATTAATATAAAAATATGTATCGAAAATAAATACTGAATTTTCTATTAAAAATGCCGTGAAAACAAAAAAAAGGCCCTAAATCAAAACCCTGACTGGTTTAATTTTAAAGAAATTTGGCACTTCTCTCAGTTGGTCCAAGGCAAAATATGCTCATGGATTGGTGGGAGTATTATGTATAGTTTATATTGTATCTCTGGAACAAACATACATACATATAAGATTAGCTTTAGTATTATATAGATATTAGGCAACTGAAGGACTCCGTTTAAAAATTGACTGATATTTTATATATATATATATATATATATATATATATATATATATATTGTCGCCATGTTATATTTTTAATTTTACGCATGCGCTGTTTGTTTTGCATTTAGTCGGCTGCGCACTATAGTAGAGTCACTTGGTTACCGTCCGTGAGATAAAAGATCACCATACGCAATTCACTCTGCCAGAACTTTGAATATGGCAGGCTGTACTGTTTGGCATTGGCGACAGAAGCTCCAGTACGAACATTTCAATGTTTGAGTGTCAATCAGAGGACAGTGCAGGAGATTCGGCAAGAATTGAAAGAGTTTAATGGTGATTAAGAAGATGATTGGTGTGATCACTAGTGATGACGACATTATGCCCCCATCCATCTTCCCTTCAACTCAAACTCAACACAGAGGTCTACATCTAATGCCTTGATGTGAAAGTGCTGCCCTGGGTCAAGAAGGTGGCTGCTGGAAGACCCTATGTCTGTTAACAGGATTCTGTACCATACCACACAAGCAGGAAAACCCAATCATGGCTGTCAGATAATTTGTGCGACCAGGGTTTTTTTTGTCTGACATGTTAATCGATTAATTGGAAACATAAGGTTTTGAAAAGCTAAGTATGGTTGACCAGAAATTGACATAAATTTACAAAATCTAAATGAACGCTTTGGGGGGGGGTTGACTACCTGGTAATTTCTAAAATTGACATAATATTTTCAGCAATTATTCAATATTTTATTGAATTTTAGCTACTTATATATTTATTTATAGTCTTACGCTTTTATCAAAATAACTCTCACAAAAAAAGAGTAAAAGGCAAAAAATACTAATAGGACAAATACATTGTTATGAAGTAGGAGTTGATGTAAAATAATTTGAAATGAAATTTCAAAATGACGCAAGTTAAAAAATAAGAATTTCAAATAGAAATTGAATAAGAAAAATTTAATTTAAGTTAAACTAAAAATAGTTTTTTTTTAGTAGAATTATATTAGGTTTCGTCTCCAGGTTACTTAATTGAAGTATGACCAACACTAAAATAATTACATAAAATAAAAATATTCAGTGAAATAAGAATTAAAAATATAAAAATTACCTTAAATCTTAAAGTTTAAAATTTTGAAGGGTTGATTTTCAAATCCTGTTGAGACGTAAACCCAGAAATGAAGTGGAAAGAATTGAAGACGGCCAGATTTTTAGGGAGGACAACTCTTAAAACAAGTGACTGACAAAATGGTAAAGATTCTACACGAAAAAAAAAAGATTTTTTTAAATGTTGGGAATAAACGACTTTTATTAAGCTTTTCAATTTTTGATTCGTAAATATTGTTTTCACTTAATAACAATATCACCAAACAGGATTGAAATAACGCAGAATTTTAAACGATTTAAATTATTATAAGTGAAATTCATTATTCACCAATTTTTTTCTTAAAACAATAGTGTCTTGAATAACACTTATTTATAAAAGAAATTAAAAGATTTGCTAATTAAATAATATCATAGTTTCATTTCATTTTTTATTTTACGATTCAGAGCAGATGTTCACTAACTGTGGGTCCTGCTTTACAAAAACAAAAACTGACGATTTAGATTCTCCAACGCATTTAACTAATAAAACAAAGTTTGAGATTGCAATTTAATTTCTCGAAATTTCATTAAGTGAGGTGGGGTAACATCTGTGAAAAATTTTTTTACCAAGATTTTCTAAAAAGAAATTTCGAAAATAATTTCATTCATTTGTGAATAAATCTCTAAAATTTCATTAAAATCAGACAATTATTTGATTTTTGCAATACCTTCAAAATCAATGTGTTTTTTCCCTGAAAAAAGTGCTAAAACACTAATCGTAAATAATACCTCGACCGGTGACGTAAAAAATAAATAAAACATGATTTTTAACCAAAATTTCGAACGTGTTCGAAAGGATTAAAAATTTAATAAAATAATAAAAAATACTTTGGTCTTTCCCCTTAATAATAAAATAAACATTTTGACGATAAAACTTTTATTAAGTTGGGACCTTTTTTCATCACGCAATGGTGTTTTATTCAGCGACATGTTTTTGCGTAATTTTGCTAAGTATATCTTTTAACATGAGATATCAGTAGTATTTCCATTTTTTTCGTAATTTAGACGACAATGATATATATATATATCGCGTCCTCCATAGTTTGCCTGACTTTTCGACCAGCCTCCAAATCTGCTGCCCTCGATTCAGAATTGATCTTTTCTGAAATGGAGAGTTTTATAACGCAAAAATTTCAGCACAAACCAAACAGTCAGCCCTGGTTCGCCTCTGAATACGCTGCAGCCATAGCTTACCGGGACCACTACTTCAATATCTATCGCAAGGAGCGGTGTAGTTTGAGTTTTAGTGCAATCAGAACTGCCAGCAATCGCTGCAAGAAAGTTTTGCAAGAAATCTTTGTAAAGTGTAAAGTGTAGCTATGCACATGCTGTCCAGGTCAAGGTTGAAAAGAAAGAAAGTTGATCTCGCGGATTCTGGAAGATCGACAACAAAATTATGAAGAGTGGAAAAGCGACTATGCCCACTACTCTAAATGGCTCCGAGGTCATATCTTCCTCGACAGGCAAGTCGATGCTCTTCGCCTCGATCTTTGCCTCAAGCTCAACGCTAGAATGACATAGGCCATCCCTTCCCC
The DNA here is from genome assembly GCA_964036315.1 of Acanthosepion esculentum. Lineage (NCBI taxonomy): Eukaryota > Metazoa > Mollusca > Cephalopoda > Sepiida > Sepiidae > Acanthosepion > Acanthosepion esculentum. The sequence goes on from OZ038478.1 coordinate 59,498,718, forward strand.
AACTTCTCGCTGAGTAGAATCTCGGTAATATTTTCATTACAGCACGAAAAGTCACAAGACTTATCAAAAGCCTTGATCCTAAGAAAGCCACTGACCCAGACAAAATTTCAGTGGTTGTCCCTAAGAATATCCATCCGGAATTATCCCCGATCCTAGCGAAGTTATTCAAACGGTGATTGAAGGAGAACTCCTTCCCAAGCCTATGTCAAGTGTATGCCCTGTCTTCAAGAACTCGGGCGAGCGATCTGCCACCTCCCAGTATAGGTCCATCAGTGTCATCAATAAGCTGTTTGTCGCTATAATCAACAATAAGTTTGTCGAGCACATAGATAAGAACTATTGCGTGTACGACGAGCTGTGTGCGTTTCGATCGGTCCGATGCAATGCTGATGTCCTAACTTACCATTAATCACAGAATCAGTGAGGCTCTTGACGACAAACACACGTCGAGGGCCATAGCATTAGATATTTCGAAGGGCTTTGACAAGGTGTGGCACAAAGATTTGCTACTCAAGCTCTCCAGCTACGGAATCACTGGAAGGGTCGTCTCAAGTATAGGTAGTTCCCCGAGAGTAGTTATTAACGGCCAGTCATCCTGGGTCCTGGCGTTCAACGCACGCGTCCCTCAGGCGTTACTTCTCGGGCCATCTCTCTTTTTGATTTACATAAATGATCTAACTAACAATGATATGACAATGATATGACAATATACGGGTAGACCGCTAAAGCTCTTGACGATCAGAGATTGACAGCTGATCTCACATTTGATTTAGCACTAAATTTCTCAGTTTGGAGGAGGAACTGGCTGGTTACATTCAAAGCATCGTAAACCAAACTAGTTACATTCCACCATCGCCGATCGGACCCCGAACTACCGCCAGTCACGATGAACGGATGTCTCCCCCAACCCCCGGGAGGCTCCATGCCTCGAAAGATTACTGAGCCTTAAACTCACACCTGACTGCAAGTGGAACACGTTCATACGATCCGTCGCAAAATATACAGAAAAAAAATGGTCAGCTTCCTGTACGTCTCTAGTAAGTAGCTGACTCCTCAAGTACCTTTACAAGAGCCATATCATGCCTAAGATGGAGTACTGATGTCATATTTGAAGTCTCGATTGATTTCAAAAGCCTTTCCGAGTCCTTGTGGGTAAGAAATTTTTTTCCACCCTCCAAACTCTCTTCCACTGTCGGGATGTGGCAAGCCTTTCACGGCTCTATCGTTACTTCTATGGAAAGTTCTCAGACGAACCACCAGTTCTAACCTGCAAGCCACTGCCACTTACATTTTAGCAAACCACCCATATTCCCTCCGTATTCCATCGGTGGAAAGTAAGTTCCACTCGAGCAGCATCTTCCTGTGAACAGCTCCTCGGTGGAACCGTGTCCCAAGTGTATGTCACCCCGATCATTACACTCTTAACATTTTCAACTTGATAGTTAGCCGTTATCTTCCCTCTATTCCTTTTAATGTAACCCTCTACCTCGAGTGGCACCCGAGCCTAGTACAGTGAACGTTACCGTAATATTTTTAATCCAGTTTATTGAAAATTCTTGAAAGTGGTTATAATTTGTTTAATAAACTTTTTTAAGTGCTTGTAATTTCGTTAATAAAGTGTTTGTTTTTTTCTATTAAAAATACAGTTTAAGTTTTCTTGCTTGTCTGGAATAAAGAGCCTTTTTTTTACTTACTTTTGCGCATCACTGTATATATATATATATATATATATATATATATATATATATATATATATATATATATATATAATTATATATGTGTGTGTGTGTTTGCGTGTGAGGGGGCGCTTGCTTGCGGTCATGTGCATATGATTGCACCCACACGTGTGTGTGTAATTCAAGTTCAATGCGGTCAACTCTCATGAAATAAACACTTGTGTGAAACGTGCACAAATTAGAGCTACTCATTTCTACCTGAAAATAGATCTGAAATTAGATTCTTGACTTAAAAGTGAAGGCTAAGTAGAAAGTTCAAACCTAAATCTGACTTTGTACATTATTTAGCCTCAATGTTTGGTCGTGAATACAGAAACCTCTAACAAATATCGTTGATATTCTCGAAGAAAATTAAACACAGATATCGTACAATAAAGTTTGAACACTAGCACCAATATTCTTGATCTATTTAAGCCAAACACAAGGAATAAACATAAAGTGATCTCTTTTTAGTTTTATTGTTTGTTTTGACGTCACGGTGGACTCACGTAATCTTTGTGCACCCCCTGTGTGAGTATTCGATGTTTCTCGATAAAAATAAACCCAACGCACATCTCTCTAAATGCACAATCAAGAAAATAGCAGTAAATCTATTTATATTAACAATTTTGTACAATTTTATATATTTATGAAAATTACTCCGAAAGCAATAATATTGCTTACTTATAATAAGGCTGCTCGGAAAATTAAAGAGTATGCTGGGAGGTCCTACTGATCGTGTAGGTTTTATATTAAGGCTGATGTTATGAAGGCGTTTCAACACGCTTCTGCCAACACGTGATAATGCCTTGTATATCCTTGCTGTAAATACAAGATATTTATAGCAAAGAAGCCTGACGTTTTCTCAGGCGAATTCCTGCTTACGAAAGTGCTTGATTTTAAAAATCCGAATGAAATCTGAAATTACAACTTTCTTTTCTTTTTAATTTTATTTTATTTAAGCCTGTTTGACTTTATTTTACTTTCATTTTAATTTTTTTCAACATTTCCAGCGGACATTTTTGGAACTGAATATCTGCTTTTTAACTAAGCATAAAATATGTCTTTGTCGATAAGTATGAATGAAGGCATATATATATATATATATATATATATATATATATATAAAAGTGGACATGGAAGTCAGCACTTAGAGCCTCTAAGTGCTGACTTCCATGTCCACTTTTATATTCACACACGCTCTATCTCTGATATTGAGCACTTTATCCCATAAATATAGCACACTTTAAGACTATATTTCTTCATATATATATATATATATATATATATATATATATATATATATATATATATATATATATGTATATATATATATATATATATATATATATATATATATATATATATGTGTGTGTGTGTGTGTGTGTGTGTGTGTGTGTGTGTGTGTGTGTTTGTGTGTGGTTGAGGATCGTATTGGTTGAAGAAATGAAGTGCTATATTAAAGTGGACCCTCGGTTCGCATGTTGCTGTATTAAGAATCTTAGTGTGCTAATCTGGTCATGTTTTTATTGACGAAATTTTTGAGTGAAATTTGTACTTTTCGGGGTTCTATATTATTTAGATTTTATATTATATATATTATATTATATACATATAATATAATTATCCTAGAGCTTGTATCTTGAACAGAATTACCCCCTGACGGTCAAGGATAAAACGTAAAAATACAAAAAAGCAAGCAAGGCTTACAAACAAATATTCATATCAGATCGGTCGTCACCCAGGTTTACAAGGGCCACGTTCTTTAGAGAGGAACAAAACTGGGGCTGAAAAATCTGTCGCTGGAACAAACTCTTCCAACAGCAAGGAAGGGACACTTGGTCACCAAATCCGGATTATTTCCAACCTTGGACCAAGTGACTCAATGCCAAATCAATTAATAAAAAGATAGCGAACGAAATGGACTCGCGAAGAGTATCAACAAGTCATGGCATCCTTTTTCACCGCACTCAAAAATTCACGAAAGAACACCAGGAATTGTAACATCAGAAAACTCTTTCTTCACTTAACAATGTGTATAGAAGGTATACAATTTACTTTCCTATTGTTCTTTTAATTATGAATCGCTAATTTCAATGATGAATGCCCGTTCGTTCTAATGTTTCCTTGGAATTTATTATGCATTTTCTGTTAATGTAACGTTACAGGGAAACGTATTTTTAACGTTAGAATGTTACGTTTCGAGCACGTTCTGGAGAATAGTCGAAAAGCATTTATATGCCATCTATGTAGAGTTGCAAACATATTGCAGAATGATATTAAGCTGGCATTGATACTTTGAAATATAATTCTCCCTTTGTTTATTGTTGAAATTATTCTTGATTACTGACAATAGAAAACATTGAATGCTTTAATATTCATATATGGGGTTGGGTTATCAGTGCTGTCCGGAGAGCATCCAACTGTTTTTAATTTCTCGGAAACTGATTAGGCGTGCTTACTTTTGATGTCATTTGCAAGTCAAACTACGGGATTTTACTGCGCTTGATTGAACAGAAACTGTCACTTGGTGTCACTCTGTCAGAAATGTGTTTGTGTCCTCCGTGATCGTTGCACGATGGAGCATTTCGTTTTAGGCTACTTACACAGGTTATATTATAATAGTAGATTAGCCTTGTGGAGAAGCAGTCACACTTTCCGGGAGAACTGATAACCTGTTCTGTGTACCGAGAAATCTCAGAATAGTCCTCCCCGTGGAATTTAACGTTTCCCGAATAATGCCCAAACCTACCCTTAACGTTGGTAAACAGGAGAGTACATGTACATTAAACATTCACGAAAGCAAGCAAGCACACACACACACACACACACACACACACACACACACACACATATATATATATATATATATATATATATATATATATATATATATATGTGTGTGTGTGTGTGTGTGTGTGTGTGTATTCTATATCTATATCTACATATATATATTTAGGAAATGAATTAAAATTCGACATATATTTTTTGGTTGTTTAAACGTTTTTAAGCTTTTTTTTTAAATAAATAAAAAATAAACAGTATTTTTATCCAACTACATCTATCGGCCTGAATATTTTATTCAAAAATATATGCGTCCTCCGGCAGGATTTGAACCGGAATCCTTTCGGGGGGAACCGTCATTGAATATGATGTGCCTGACCGCGCGGCTACGCAGGACCTCCGGTCAAACTAAGCCCGAATAGTGTCTTTTGAACACATTCCGATTCTTGAAACATCCACATCTGTTCTGTAGCGTATCCTAACGTAAGCAAAGACAATTTATTTTTAGGAAATGGGTTAAAATCCAACATATTGTTATTTTTCATTTATTTTGTTTAAACATTATTTTTCATGGATACTCATATTCGAGTAGAAGCTCTGTTATATCGTGTTTTGTTTGACCGGAAGTCTTACATGTTTTATCGAATGTTCATGCCGGTAGATGTAGTTGAATAAAAATACCGTTTAAGTAAAAACAAGGCTTCTACTCGAATATCCATAAAAAATAACGATTTACGTCCAGTGTATCTGAAGTTGCCGTGGGTGAGGAGGGGCAGCCAGAACCTGATTAATAGGGTGTCAGTCTGTGTTAAGTCGTGTTTTTCTGTCGTCAGGACATGTGTTGTTTTTTACACTGTCCACACGTTTTGTTCGTTTACTTAAGATGGTCTGCACTATCTACAATATCGTTTGGTCGTTTATAAATTTAAATGGGAGCGTGACACTGCCTACACAGGGCGGACTAATCAGCGCTTTGAAACATATATTGCGGACCAATCAGCGCTTTGAAACATATATTGCACACCATGTGCCTGGCAATATCAGGCAGAGTATTAGTACCCGTAACACATCTGACGCAGATGGCACAGGATTCCACAATTGGTCAACACCTTATAAATAATCCACGTTGTACGTATCAATACACGAATTCGTGGTCTTCTATTTTAGGTAAAGAATCTGCACACTTTAGAGGCAGGGAACATTAAATTACACCGACCGTCTTGGTGCCAACACAAAATAAATTTATTCGTTCTCTTCCTTTATGAGAGACTTGTGAGTTTATGACTATATTTCTGAGATGAGGCATTATGTACAGTATTTACATTAGTCGGACTATTGTCCTCATCTTTGTCGCCATATTTGTCACAGCGTTTCTCAAAGACACATGGCACAGTGGATAAAGGCGTTGGTTAGATCCAGTGACAGACCCAAAGAGTGTGAGTTCAATACCCGGTTAAGGCAGTGGAGAACTTTCAGAGGGAAAATTAGAAGGAGATAACTGATAACTGACATCCATCAAACATGGCACGTGGAACTAGAACAATCTACCCCAGTAGTATAAATAAAGGGTTCAGTTCGAAATTCCAACTACCTGAAGAAGACCGGAGCGTACAACGGCCGAAACGTTGTGACAAATATGGCGACAAAGAAGAGGACAATAGTCCGACTAATGTAAATACTTGTGAGTTTATATTTTCCTTTTTAAACTGACTGGAACTATTTATTCTGTTTTTTATTATTATTATTATTATTATTATTATTATTATTATTATTATTATTATTATTATTATCTTACCACTTTCCCCTCCTTTATTTTTCTCCCGTTTTAATATCTAATTGTATTTTAATCGTAGTTACTCGTTTCCTCTCAGTTTGCCTATTATCCCGCCATTCTTGATAACATTTTACTCGTCGCTAATGCTTCTTCTGATGAGGTGTTGGCTGAAAAATGGTTATCTTTTAAAAGAAACAATATACGGTTTTCTCTGTTTCAAACTATCTATAAGTTCTCTGGTATCAGGCATTTATTTAAATATATATCTCCCTCTATGTCGGTTTTCCTACTGGAACTTTCTAGATTATTAAGCAATTTTATGTTATTAAGTTCAGTTAAGTTTTTGTCATTTTCAGTTTCCGACGTATGAGGAGCAAACAGCTCAGTACCAACAGCCAGACTAGCGGCACATATTACATTTTTTGGAAGTGCCGAATGCAGAGACAAGGTCTCCAAACGACCTTCTGTTTGTTTAGAATTCAGTGTTGTTCCCCTCCTAGACCGGTTGCCATCTAGTCTGTCATATTATATACATAACTGGGGAAAGGTGAATTCATACATTTGCCAAGGGTATTTATTTGCACATAAGTGAATGTCATGGATTCCTCAATCCGAGCCGCAATCAATTATTCCACCGTGCTATATATATATATATATATATATATATATATATATATATATATATATATATATATATCAGAGAGACCATTGAAAGAAGAAGACAAAGCCCTGAACTATGTAAAGTCTTTCACCTATCTTGGTAACAAAGTCAACTACAGTGGAACTTTAGATGATGAAATCATGCATCGGATTGCTAAGGCTACCAGTGCTTTCCACAAACTTCGCCATTGCTTGTGGAATGAGCGGAGTATTCGACTGGATAAGAAAATTCGGGTTTACAGACCTGTTGTACTGCCATCCTTTTGTACGTCTCAGAGTCGTCAACTCCATGCAGGTATCATATACGCCAGCTGGATGTTTTCCATAAAAGCTGTCTGCGTGCCATCTGTGGAGTTAACCTTCAAGATAGGACATCTAACGTAGACCTGTTTAACAGGTGTAATATTGAAGGAATCGAAACTTTTCTTTTTAGATCAGAGCTACAGGAATGTAGGACGCCCATGGTTAAGATACAAAGACAAGCTGAAGAGCAACTTGTCAGCTATCAGTATACTTCATAACACCCTCGAGCGCTTAGCCTTGGAGCGGGTAGAATGGAGATCAACGTGTTTTAGTGGACTCGGCAGTTTTCAATCAGCTTGTCTGAATCGTCTTCAAGAAGCGAGAGCAAGATCTAAAAGGTCAGCCAATCTAACAGTGATCTAATCTCACAATGCTTACTCTGGCTCCATATGCGGCCTCCTTTGTAAATCAGTAGCAGGAACTTAAGTGCCACTTAGGATTATCGCACAGAATTTCATAACTGAATCAATTATGTTGTCAGATCATCATACGTCGAAACCGACCGGAGATTCCATTATATATATATATATATATATATATATATGTGTGTGTGTGTGTGTGTGTGTGTGTTTGTGTGTGTGTGTGCAAAATTTTCAATAGATATCTAGTTTTCAAAGTAAAAGAAAGCCTATATTTTGGACATAACTCTTATATATTGCTTTGTAAATCTGACACGCAAAGCACTGCAAGGCTCCGAAATTTGACCTGCAGAAAACATGAGAGCCAGTATATTTGGTGATAATGAAGATGAATGACGAACGGCCGCCGATTGACAAGAATCAATTACTGAAGACAAAATAGCCGCTAATTGTACTTCCTCAAGAAATAAAATCTCTTCAAAAGTTTTCCCCAATCTGTCAATCAAATAGAACGAGGCGAGTAAAACTTTGTTCCTGATGGCGCACTTCCTAAACTGTCATTATGGTTTGGGCAACAAGAATATTTGTCCTACTGGAAGAGTCGGTTTAAATGATTTCCTTCCCGCCTTCATAGTAAAGGACTTGACTCTCCTAACCACATTTTGTTTGCTTTATTTAATGTTCAATGGCCTCGAATTTGATGTAAGTTTATTTATAACGAAACATTTGCTATTACACATTTACGTATATATTTACCGTTTTTCTGTTTCCAGAATACTTTCTAACATGAGTTTTTATTTATTTTTCATACAAGAACTCAGTTAATACAAAGGTGCAATCTAATCTTGCAATTTAATCTTGCATGCCAAATACACAAACACGCTCGTGCATTCCCTGCACTCCATTTAATATTTTAAACATTTCCGAAATGAATATCCGAGATAAGCTAGCAAGTGACTTTTGTTTAAATTAAGTTCTTAGTGGAAATTCTCATTTTTATAAATGACTTTACTGATGTCATCAATTTTAAGGTTAGTATCTGTGCAGATGGCGCAATTATTGACCCCTGTCTTAATAGTAAGTCTGGTCGGTTCGATAAGGTCAAATTGGATCTCGGAAGCTGCCTAAAGTCTATTATTAAATGGGGCAAGGGCTTGTTAATTTTAACACCTCCGAAAACGAAACTACTCTCTTTTAGTCGTCTGAGTGAACCGTTTGTACCTTCCAGCAGTATGGCTGATGTTAAACCACATAAGAGTGACTTTGCGGATTAAAAATTTCCACCGAAATGAAGTTAAAAGATTATTTTGAATCAATTGCTAAGTCAGCAGCAATTGATGGCTGGTTCATTGTGTCGTGCTAGATAATTTTCTCACCAGAATCTATCTTACATATATTTATAAGTATATCATTCGAACTTACTTTGAATATTGCTGCCACAGCTGGTATGGTGATCCTCCTATATATTTAGATATTTTTTAATAAAGCCCAAAGAAGAATCTGCAATGTTATTGGTCCTGACGTGGCATCTCAGCTTCAGTTACTTCCCTGTGCCTTTTCTAGAAATACTTTCATGGCAATTGTTCTGATGAACTTTCCTCTATGATGCCTAGACTTTATGAATTTAAGCACAATACTAGATTGGCGGTAATTTCTCATTATTTTACAGTTGAAATGGCTACATGTAAACGTAAGTTATATGCTAAAAGTTTCTTCTCTAGCATATCTAACTTTTGAAACGCTCTCTCTCTCTCTCTCTCTCTCTCTCTCTCTCACTTCTCGTTTAACGGCTTTTTACTTTTCAGTCAACTTTGGTATATATATATATATATATATATATATATATATATATATATATATATATATATAGTCAGACACACCTACCAAGGTTTCACTTAGGCAGATCGTCAGATCTGCCTAAGTGAAACCTTGGTAGGTGTGTCTGGCTCATTAGGTTTGACTAGGTTTGCTCTACGCTTGTATTGAGCTCTTTAGTTAGTTGTTTACTCGTATCGGGTTTTTTTCTTTGGGCCTTGAACCTGTATCTGTGCGATTATTTTCGACAGACTTTCATGTTCCTGGCTCTTTCTTTTTTTAAAACCTTCTTTTCCTTCGTGATTGATTTGGCTGTTGTTAAATCAAGAGTTCGAAGGTTTTTCGACACGAGTATAGTTACCTATATTTATATATATATATATATATTCGTTTTCTTATGTATATAAGAGTGGTTAAACCACAGCAGCAACATTAAGATTTGAAACTCTGGCCTTATACTCAACAAGTACTCTACAGGGATAGCATAGCATAAATACATATATATATCCTATCGAAAGAACTAAAATGGTTATTTTCAGTTTGGTACACGAAATGAAAAGACACGTCATAATCTGGCTCTAACCTGATTGGCAGCGACTCGGAGATCACCAGTGTCTTAAAAATACCCAGGTGAACAGGTGAAACAACCGCTGGCTCTACGCAAACCCCACGGAAGTGGCAGACATGAAGCACAGGAAGTTTATATTGTCTACAGTGGCCCTGGGTGTCATGAGCAACGGGGGTCATGTCATGCCACTCAACTTTTACTAATATTTAATTGTCAACCTGTATCCGATCCCGAATTTTATTCCGATATTCCAGAATCAATAATTGAATAATAGCGGCTTCCATTCCGATCTTCAAGAGTGACCTCTACGTGACATCTACTGCTATTCTGATATTCAGCTGGCGGGATCTGTACAAGACTTTTATTTCTGTTATTCAAGTGTCGACTTTTATCATATGGACTTTCCTTTCGATATTTAAGATATCCTCTCATATTCGAATATGTATTTTTGTTTGCGCTTTGCTCTCTGCTCAGTTTTCCTAGTTTTTCCAACATTTAATTTTCTTTCTTCACTTGAAGAATTAAAAGTAATAATTGCATATTCACCGTTTAAAACTAAAAGACACGTTTTTTTTTTGTTCCTATTCATAGATGCTTTTATACTGACAGTGTTGACTCCACAGTTTCTAAAATACTGAAAACAAGTTTTTGTGTTATATTTCACAAAACAAAATATTGTTAAATTATGCTTTGTCAGAACGTGTAGTAATTTATTGCTCCGTGGTTAGTAGAAAGAGGAAATACACTACAACGTCTGTCATTGATAGGTCTCGCTTTATTTATTTGGATATTGGAGAGGAAAAGAAAGTTTGAACAAGAGATGAAATGTTCTTATTTCAAGTTGTCTGGTTGTAATATGAAGCGACGGTCACTTATTTCAACTCGTCTGACTACGTCCTACAAAGTGGCTGTAGCGTTCTACCTACAAGATTAATGATTCAACGGGCATGAGCAGAAAATGCACTACAAGCGTGAGTATTTTAAATTTATAACTGTTCCTTTATGAAAGTTTTAATGGCAAAACCTGGTAACCGTGAAATCAACATACTTCATATTACGTAACACGTTTACGTGCTTTACTTTTAATCGATAACGTGAGTCACCGGCTTGTCATTCAAAACTCTTACCATAACCGAGCAAATAAATTGCAGTATTGTCTAGTGTTTTCAGTATTTTCAGATTATTTTTGTTTTTCACTACTTCGTACATAGTTCGCGTTAGCAGCTTTGTTTTGTTGTTTCTTTCACAGTTTTCCTTCACCAGATTATTCTGTTAGCAATTTTTTTTGCAGTGACTAAGTAGTTGTATGTTCGACAAGCTGCCCGGGACATGGTTTTTACTAGATTTCATAGCAAATTCAATTTTACTGCTGAATGTACGAAAGGAAACGTTTGTTTTGGCTTGTAATTACGTTGCTAGTTGATATGAAAACATTATGTTAATGGCAAAATAAGTCGTTTCCATACAGGAAATATTCGGCATTCATTTCCTCAAATTGTTAGCGTTATTGTCAGGTGAAATTTATACAATATTTGTATTAAAACAGTTAAAAAGCCTACTACATTTTATAACTCTTTCTGATATTGAATGGAGTTTTGCTACAGTTTTTTTTTTGTTTTGCTTTTAATAGTGTATAAAATTAGCAGCTTGATTATACCATTAATTTAGCTTCAAGATAAATGTACTATCCATTTTTAGTGTTACCGCTGTTGAGAGTTTTCAAGTAATATGTTTCTGTTATTTGTTAAAGCTCTTTGATTATGTTTTTTGTAGCGCCAGTCTGTGGGGTTTTATGAAAGACCTTTAAGATGTATAGGCATCGTTCGAAGCCATTTTTAACTATTAATCCGAGAAAATACGCGGAATATAATAGGACTATAATAGTTTAAAAACAGATAAAATATAAAACTATACTAGTTAAATGACGGTGTATTTGTCTTTATAATGTTTACGTGAATTTATTATGCATCTGAAAATCATGTTTTTATTTTTTAAGTATATATACCTTTTAATTTATAATTCCGAAAGTCTAGTTATTTGTATGCTTATTTTTGAAAATTCTCTTTTTTATCAAAGATGCCAGAAAATGTTTTATTTTACTATCGTAATGATGTTAAGTCTATCGCCAAGAGTGTCTTCATTATTAAATTTTCCGCTTACGTGGCGGTAATGACCGTTTTTAATTTCTTTTTCCTTTACTTAATTCGTAATAAGTGGAGGCAATCATGGTGAAACCCTCAAAGCCCGTACTAATCTCTTCAAATGTGGGCGGGTTTAAGATGAAGCAAGTGTCAGCTTAAAATTAATGACTTGGAAGGACTTATAAGACATGATTTGGGCGCGTTTGTGGGGGACGGCCAAAGTAGGCGAATGCTGTGACAGTGCGGTTCGGGTTATGTAAAAGTGGGCAAAAGGGCTTAAAATAGGTCAATGATTATTATAACCCAGCGTTGCCGCTTTTCTTGCTGCCTGACAGTATAATGGCGCCGGTGATGACGGTACCAATTCCATCATGCGGGTAGCATTTGTTTTCCTCCACGTTAACAATGGTGACGACAAGAGGACTACAAGGCGTGAAGACAATGGAAGAAGTGAATTATCATCAGTATTTACTTAATCAACGGTCCGCCTTTTCTTCTAAAAACCGCCCTCTTACAGTGGAAGCCACCAACAACTGATAAACTATCAGAAAAAGTATGTTAAATAATCTTTAAGGGTTAATTAGGTGTGGATAAAGTCAGCCTTATTAAAAAATAATTTTTCTTGCCCTTATCTTGAACGCATTTATGAATAATTTCTTGCAAACTGGGATATGAGGGTAGAGTAACAGTTACCTGCGTGTAAAATAGAATTGATGAGTCGAGTTCAAATTCCGCCCTTGTCTGGTGCATTCACATACAAAACCTCTTGAGAAAGGCATAAAACCATCCTGTTATGGGACAAAGAGCAGCGTAAACAGTTCTGTAGTCTCAGGTTGCAGCCCGACTCAGCGGGTTACTCTAAATTCAAAACCATAGAGAGGACAATGTGAAACTATATCATTTTCTTTCTGAAGAGATTATGAAGTTTCACGCTCATTCGAGTTCCTTGAGGAATTAGTGGTCACGGCTCTTGTCAAGCTATCCACTGCTGCTTGCTGTCATTTCCATGGCAAGTAGGTTTTTCCAGAATGGAGTTGCTATCTTATTGCCTAACCGGCTTTGAATTCAGAGTTGTCCTTCTTCTAGACGGATTATAAACTACGGATAAAGAGCCCGGTTTCTTCCACTAGTTAGCCCATGACTGGGAGAAAAGAAGAAACGAATACGTACCTTTCTCAAGGGCATTTGCGCGTAAGTGTATGCAATGACCTCGACATCTATTCGAATTCGGCACTCTGATTTCTCATTCGAATCCACTATCCATTATACCATCTGCACATTGAAGTTCACTAATAATAAAATTAAGAGCTTTTAGTCGTCTTCGTTGTGAAGAAACATAGCATTTAAAAAAATTTGCAAATGAAGATTCCTGGGTAAGAGAAGGTTTAGAAGTGAAAGTAAGTCTGAAATGAAAACAGATTCCCAAATCGGAGACACCATTCCCACACTAATCGTCTAGCGTAGTATTTTTGGAATCCACATGGCAACCCTATTAATCTGAATTCATGCCAAGCCAAGTCCTCTTTATTTTATATGCCGTGTCTCGTCAAGGCATTAACGATCGTGGCTTTCAGCAATATCCTGCCTCTTATAGTCCTAAGCAACTTTCGACTCTTTACAATATCTCTTTGTCCCCGCTCTGTCATATGTTCAAACAAATTTGTTAGGTAAGCTATTCTGAACTCACAAAGCTTATTTGTTTTTATTCTTTTCACCCCAATCTACTAAAACGTAAACAGTTATTGACAGTGAAATAAACTGAGGCGAGAGAGAGAGAGGGGGGGGGGGCAGGCATTAAAAGAACAGAATTCGAGAAGACAGAAGATGACGATTAACATTGTATTTAAAATTTTCAAAATCAAAGTTGTCTGGAAAGCAAGAAGCTGAAAGAGAGCTCGACAAGTGTGAAATGCAAAATCATAGACTTTTAGCATAGAAAATACGATTACACATAGCAATTTCAACTGTAAAAGGATAAAACCTAACCGCCAATCCAGTACTGCGCTTAAATTCGTAAAATCAAAATACCAAAGAGGAGAAAATCGTCAGAACAATTACTATGAAAGTATTTATAGAAAAAGGCACAGGGAAATCTACGTTACACGGATGAGAAGGTGACTGAGGTCAGGCCGCCTGGTCAGAACCGATAATGTTGCATATTCTTCTTTGGATTCTATTAAGAATTTTTCCATATCGGAAGCGCCATATAAGAAGTGGCGGCCATATTCAATGCACTGATAAATGTCAGACTCATTTCACCCATTATTGTGCTCGATCAATAAACTGTTATATTCAGCCCAATTACAATTAACGGTATATAAAGTAGTAACAATTAATCAGATCGTTCAGTGAAACATGAGTTGCACTCGTCAAAATATTGTAATGAGATTGCATCACTATTTTAGTCAATTTGGTTTGTCCTATTCAATCAACTCTTTTTATTCTAGTTGTTTACTACCTCCAGGGCCGTGAATCTTGTATACGATAATTAAGGCGACTCTAATTGCTCGGAATGAGTTGACAGCCTCGTACCTTGACCTTGAAAGCTTAATTAGTGACGTCTGTTCCGGAAATGGGAGCAGGCTTATGAATGTTTTATCATTATTATTATTATTATTATTTTAATCTATTAATGGTTATGAAACAAGTACACAGCTTTGTGTCACTATATATTCGTAAATCATTGTTTTATGTTCGGAATAAAAAGGCTGTTTGGATGAAAAATTAAGTTGGAAAATTAATTTATTTTCGGAGCCAAAAAGGAGCAAAGGCTGGCACCAAAGGGGGTAATGGAATAAACAGGCAGGATGGAATAATGTGGGAAATAAAATAAACGTGGGGTCTGGAATAAAATCAAACGTAAAATATCTGTTCCTGTATTGAAAGGAGAAATGAAATAATAATTATATTTGACGCCATCTACATCTAAACTCAGTACAGATAGTAAGATCTTATCTAGTCTTATTACTACCCACTGACATTATTGCTACGCCGCCCAACATCCTTTAGTTATTCTATACATTAACAAATGAAATATTTCTGGCAAGTGGATGGCGAGAATTTAATGGGTAATCAATGAATTTTGAAATGTTATAATTGAAATTTATTTCATCAAATTCAGCAAAAATTCTGTTTGCTGTACATTGACAATTTCTAAAATGGGATTGTGAGTGGCCAGGAACAAATTCAATCTTTCCTGGCAAAATATGAGATTATAGGTACGACTTATCGAAGATCAATCAAGTCAGATAGATAGATAGATAGATAGATAGATAGATAGATGACATAAAAATTGGCATTGCATAGTGAATCCGTAAGCGATCTACAGAACACGTTTCTCTGTGCAAACGCTCTTTACCCAATAGCAATTATTATATATGTATATTTAAATATTTAAATGATATATATATATAGTTATGTGTGTATGTGTGTGTTTAAATATTTAAATTATATATATATATATATATATATATATATATATATATATATATATATATATATATATATATATATATATATGTATATATTTATATGTGTGTGTGTGTGTAAGTTTCAAATTTACGATATTTACAAGGAAAGGATATGCAAAAATGAAAATAGATGTTATATAGATATATGGACAGTGCAGACATAGGAACCAACACTGCATGGTAACTGTTATTTTCACGTTTCAAACTTAGTTTGAAGATTGCATTGAAGCGTGAATTCCTGTCTTCGTTCTCTCACTCTCCTTCACTATATATCTTGCCCGCTAGCTTCGTTCGATGTTGAAAATCTTTTTATCAACGTCCCAGTTGAAGAATCAATCAACATAATTAGCGGCTGCATCTACAAACACCCGTCAATCCCGCCTCCAAAATTTCGACCAGCAACAATTTTGAAGACTACTATTCGCCTGTACCACGAACACTCCATGATCATAATGGCAACACCTACACCCAAACTAAGGGTATCAGCATGGGAAATCTGGTTTCTCTCATTTGTACATGAAAACAAAGTGTTTAAAACAACTGACAAACCACAAATCTACTCACATTACGTTGACGACATTTTTGTTTTGATAAAAAAATAAAGGCGAATTTATAAATCTAAAATCAATTTTTGAAAAACTCATCGCTAAAATTTGCATACGAACACCTGGTTAATAGCAAAA
Organism: Acanthosepion esculentum; assembly: GCA_964036315.1. Taxonomy (NCBI): domain Eukaryota; kingdom Metazoa; phylum Mollusca; class Cephalopoda; order Sepiida; family Sepiidae; genus Acanthosepion; species Acanthosepion esculentum. The sequence continues at coordinate 59,514,990 of OZ038478.1, forward strand.
TCCCATTCCCTGATGTTTATATAGAACTAAAATCCAAAATATTTACTACCTACTCGTATAAAATAAACACAGTACGAACTCTTCTTTCAAAGTATGATAGCCAATAGCCGGAAAGTTATAAAATAGCAGTAATAAAAAGACTTTTTAGATAGTTTTGAGTGATCTAAAACATAAAAGAAACATTAATCAACAATAATTGTCCCAACTACATCAATAATAAACAAATAAAATTATTCTTACAATAAACACACGCCACTAGTAATAAAAAATATTAAAGATATTTTACTGCGTGCAAATGCACAATAATTACAAGCAGGACGAATTCGCTATACGAAGAAACATTAAACAGCATATTTCTGCAGTAATTCCCGAAAAACATATAAATCTTTTCATATATTACAGAGAATGAAAAATCGCAAGCAATGTGGTCAATTAAAATAACCCCATCGAATCTAAACTAGCGATGACAAATATAGCGTATTAATTTCACTGCCCAGTACAAGACTGTGTTTCTTGGTACAAATCAATTACCTATATCGGACATACTACTACCTCCTTGGGTAGACGCTTCAGGTGTCACTTATCAGATCAAAGTACTATAACAAAAAAATATATATATCAAAGTACATTTTACAAAATTTCTGATTGTAAACACTAAAATTTGATATAAATCACATCACCGGAAATACCTCGCTATTAGAGAGGCCCTGTATCATTGCTCTCCTACTATCAACTTCACCTTATTTAACAGTGGAAATGGAGATTTAAAGTTTTTAAACAGAAAGATGCTCACGCAGTGAAAATTGTGGAACATTTTTGTACTCCCTTATTCCTACAAAACGGGAAAAGTAAGCGCACTGGAAAAACTAAATAATAAATACATTAATTAGATCTTCCGTGTCTTTCATATTTAATGAAAGATTTTTAAAAGAAAGTTTGCTGCCCTAATATTCATATATATATATATATATATATATATATATATATATATATATTTGAATTGGACAAAGTCCGACAATTTATTTTAAAGACATTTATGATATGTTTAACGTTCTTTTTATAGATACAAGTATTTAAGCAAATGCTCTATTTTATAATAAACAGTATTAAATTTCTCGGACATTCAGGCCGGTAAATGTTATTTAATACTGTTTATTATAAAACAGAGCATTTGCTTAAATACTTGTATCTATAAAAAGAACGTTAAACATATCATAAATGTCTTTAAAATATATATATATATATATATATATATATATATATATATATATATATATATATATATATATGCAAGTTTCATTAAAAACGACAGACAAGGTACTACGGTTAAGTTTTTTATTTAATTTTTCTTGTGTACGAACAAGAGCTTTCTTTGCTGGACAACGGGTGTGTAAGAACTGTCCAAATTTATTATTTTTCCGAGCGCTTTCGGCTATACCTTTAGTCATTATCAAGGATGATTTGATTTTTTTTTCACACACCCTTTGTCCAGCAAAGAAAACTCTTGTTCGTACACAAGAAAAATTAAATAAAAAAACTTAACCGTAGTACCTTGTCTGTCGTTTTTAATGAAACTTGCATAAAAGAATGATTGCTGCCTAAATATACAAATATCATATATATATATATATATATATATATATATATATATATATATATATTAATACATGTTTCATTAAATAATATAGATAAGTGTTGTCTATATATTTTATGTAAGTTTTTTTCATATAGTCTGATAAGCTTAATAACATTATCATTAAACAATGAAAGAAAATCACAATATTGATACATATTTTTTTTAATCCAATCTAAGCTTTCGGCTTACATAAGCCATTATCAAAGATGACAATTACACAATATATTTATGCAATACACGAACAAGAAATTGATGATAGTATTATTTGTTTACATGGATGATTTCCAAGCAACGATAAACACGTGCATATAAAACTAATTCATCCACAAAACAGATTTTTTACATAAAATATATAGACAACACTTATCTATATTATTTAATGAAACATGTATTAATGAAAAAATGCTTCCTAAATACACACAATATATATATATGTACCTCCACTAATTCGCTGAAAAAATTATGCTAATCGTCCAAACTTAATAAAAACAAAGTTTTTGCCAAAATGTTTATTATTACAAACAGGGCTAAGAATTAAATAAGTGGTTGCTGGAACATGATTGGATATAACAAGTCACGTGATGTGCTTCTATTACATCCACGCGGCTGAAATCAAAATGACCTGGAAAAAGTCAGTGTCCGGGTGACTAGTAAATTTCCCCGCGCAAATCTCAGATAGCGTTTCGGCGCCGACCCATAGCGATAATAACGGCTCGCCAGCAAAAGTCAGTGACCAGATCTGCAACGGGATACTCATCGGAAGAACAGTCAACGACTAGATCTGTGAAAGACAGCGAATAAATCATGTCTCGATCAACAGCATAGACACATTACCACGACAACTTGTCAGTTAGCGATGATTTTTCTACACTGAAAAACATACAAAGACGTTATAAAAGTAAGTCCTGTGTCATCTCTCTTTGTTCACCGTGTTTAAAATTACCGCTATTGCACGCAGTCAGCAGTCACACACATGTTTCATTAGTGTGTGCTACACTTACACACACGCATTGGCGTACATATCGTTTGTTTCCCTTACTTACAACAAAACCACTCGAAATTTGTAGATTATTTGCGACAAATCATTTCGAACGATCAAACTATTGGTCTCTTCATGGCCACAACAAAGAGCATTGATTTTAATATGTAAATACATGTACCTGCCTTTATTAACGTTGGTGTTATATATAGCTTGGTCTTCTTCCTTTTCTACGAGATCATTTCTTCGCATGGTAGAAAAAATTATGTTGTATTTGTGGACATTACTCACGGATTTTATTTTTCCACCTTAAATCTGGGTGGACTGACCCCGCAATTTTTATTTAAATTTAGCCGCTTTAACATATTGTCAATTTTCTGAATGACTACTAGGTTATTAGTATCTTTTTAAATCCGTAATTAATTTTCATTCTATTTTTTTTATAATTCTTTCCTTTCTGTGACTTGGCTTTGACTTAATATTATCATGGGTCTGGTCAGAGCTCGAGAAGAAAGACAATCATTTAAAACAAACTGTTTTTTATGACGCCAAGGGATATCGAAAATGAGATAAGATATTTTTTACTTTAACTCTGTCTGAAAAATATCGAGGAATAGTTGAACAATTCTAATTTTTATCAATTCATCTCAAACAAGGCGGGAATGCCACTGGTACGCAGTTTCGTTTTGGAGGCACTGAAAGTTACGAGCCATTTCATGCTCCAGTTAAGTATAGATTGGCCGTCCTTTTCAAGAGCTGCCTCCAGGTTAACTTTGTCAGTTTTGTCTGGGTGATTTGCTATTATTGAGATAGGTCTAAATGGTAGTGCCATCACCATAAACATCAGGAAGGTCATTGACGAAGATCAGAAACAGCGTGGGACCCTGGAGAGACCCATGGTGGGACATCCACGTTCGTGTGAAATGATCTGGAAGCGATCTTGTTCAAAACGACCTTCATTTCACGATTTAATAGGAACGATCAGATTAATTCAAACAATTATCCAGTAATACCGTAATCTTGGAGCTTAAGCAGAAGACCAGCGGGCCAAAACCTGTCAAACGCCTTCGAAATATCTATAGCCACAGCTCGAGCTTCGCCGTTATTATCAAGAGCCTAATATATATACCTCCAGTGATGGCCGTTAGCACATCAGGGGTAGACCTGGCAAAACGGGAAGCATATTGTTTGTTAGAGAGTAGGTCGTGAGAGGTTAGGTGCTTAACCATCTCAGCATTGATTAAAACCTCGAATACTTTACCGAAAAGCGGTAGGAGACTAATAGAGTGATAGAGTGGTCAGAAGGTAGACAGATCTTCTGTTATCAAAATGTGCGATACAAAAGTTTATTATAAAAATTATTGTTGTGGATTCCGGGTATGGAATCGTGCACAAATAAATAAACAACACCAGTAATTGAGATAGAAAAAATAAGTGTATTAAACGTAAGAATACAGACTTGAAGTGAAGATTAGTAGTCCAGGAGTGCTGGTTAGTAGAAAGTATATGTACAAGTCTCTGTAAATGAAGCCGTAATTATCTCTCTCGTGGGACTCTCGTATAACTCTCTGAACACCCTGTCTACTGTCTCCGTATCTCTCACCCTGACTCAACGTATCTCAACCCGCAGGTATTCTCTCTGTCAGTATAATATACTTTGGACGAGTTCATCTTGTGTAAAAGGGGTCTGCTCCACAACAATTATTATATACAGTTATTATAAAAATTATTATACAAATATAAACACAAAGGAACTAAATGAAATTGGCTATATTATATACCCCAAAACATTAAAAAATTAAGTTTAAATTTAATGTTTTAGTGTCCTCTCTCCTTGATGCGCATGTATATTTACATCAATGTAATTATTAATTTAGTTCGAAGTTCTAAAAAAACGAAATTCGTCACACTAAAAATGTTTCTACTTTGATATTAATTTTCATAATATTGTTCTGTTATATAAAAATATATCCCATATATATATATATATATATATATATATATATATATATATATATATATAGGTAACTATACTCGTGTCGAAAAACCTTCGAACTCTTGATTTAACAATAGCCAAATCAATCACGAAGGAAAAAAAGGTTTTAAAAAAAGAAAGAGCCAGGAACATGAAAGTCTGTCGAAAATAATCGCACAGATACAGGTTCAAGGCCCAAAGAAAAAACCCCGATACGAGTAAACAACTAACTAAAGAGCTCAATACAAGCGTAGAGCAAACCTAGTCAAACCTAATGAGCCAGACACACCTACCAAGGTTTCACTTAGGCAGATCGTCAGGGTCGACGCCAATATAGGTTTGACTATATATATATATATATATATATATATATATATATATGTACAGTGTCCCAAAATCTATACAGATTTTGAAGCCTTCTCAATAAATAATTTAAGCAACTGGAACCAATTATATCTAATTTAAATAATGAATGTGATAACAGTATTTATCATAAATGCATGCTCATAAGACTTTTTCATTGCATGTTTTCAAATTGATGTCCGTTATGATCCAGACATTGTAGACAACCAGACACAATGTAATCATAAACAGCAATCAACATTTTGATAGATTTCTTGGGCTGCTGTGAAAACTTTCCATCATCTTTTCTTACTTCACAGGGCTTGTTGATATCCATGGTCATCCAGAATGAAACTTGTGCACATCGTGTACCATCAGCTTCAAAACTATCTCTAATTCGGGATATTGTGGACATCGTAGGGGGATCGGAATGATATGCGCCCCAATACCGCCTTTGAACTTCAATTTCAATTTCGTACTTCCAGCAGCATCTCAGGATGAACTTGCTTTGTTCAACGCTAAGCCCGGATGAGATCAGTAATAATAACGCGTAAATTTGAAAAGAAAGCAAGAGAGAGCAATGTGAAGTTGTGTATACATATTTTATGATACCATATATATATATATATATATATATATATATATATATATGATAAGAACAGTAAGATTTATGATCCGGTGTTCTTAGCAGTTATCTTTATTAAAAACAAACAGTGTTCGATACAAACTGTAGAGCAAAATATTATAATTATTTTCTTTTTAAAAATATGATTCCATCGCGACACAGGAAATTTCCATGCTCCAAAACTGAAACTAAATTTATAAATTTAATTATAAAAATTAAACTTAAAATCCATAGTCTCGTTCCATTGTCAAGCGATGCTAGAAATAAACTTTCTAAGAAATTTACTTCATTTATAAGCGCAGACAATATTGATATTATGTGTTGTTAAAGTTAAGGAAAATCTATTTTTATTTAGGGGTGGTTGTGTTTTAATTTCCCGAGACAGCTTATGTATCCAATATATGTTACTTACAAAGTCAGGTTAAATATCGGTGGGGTTGTGTGCCTGCCCACAAACGTATACTTCCGTTATTCAATGAGTCGTCTGGGTTTTTAATGACAAAAAAAAAAGAAAATGGCATATTTATTTATCCGCTTAACTCATATTGTTAAACAAAAATATTTTCTAAAGGGTCCTTTAAATATGTGTAAGACATATTTTCAATATTTAAATTTTATTAATTAAATTTTATTCAAACAGATTTAAAGTCCCATTCGACCTTCTAATAACTAATAGACTATATGGCATTTTTGCAAGTAAATATATATATATATATATATATATGTGTGTGTGTGTGTGTGTGTGTGTGTGTGTGTGTGTGTGTGTGTGTGGAGAGAGAGAGAAAGTGAGAGAGAGAAAAGCAGGGATGGTGTGTGTTTGGGTTGCGTGGGTTAATTTTAAGACATATTTGTGCTTTCTGTCTTATTGTCGAAATCTGTATTTTTCATAAGTGACTCAACATTCGTAGATTTTACACTTGTGTCTGCAAGCATCCATATAGGAGTTGGTCTCTTTTGGTGTTAGTGGTGTTGATAAGGGAGTCTTATCCCTCTGCAGGGTATGTAATCTTCATATCCCAAGACCCACCGACCGAACAAGGTCTTGAATGTGCGTTTTTAAAAAAAAAGTGCATTTTCCCTTCTTTCCAATAGTTCATATTTATATACAGATTCTGGGATCCCAATTGGCCATGCTGACTACCTCATCGCATTTGTTATCGCTCATGGAACCGTCTACATGACTAATCTTAATAACCGCCTAGATGTACTTAGAATTCTAATCAGTTGTAAATGATATCCGAAAAGTTATCAAACTAATTTTAAGCATGTTTTTGCCTTGTTAATCTGTACGCAGATAAATAGCTGACAAAATGTTTGTCAATGAATTATGTTTCTTTTTAAAGATTGCATAAGCGATACTATAGAAAGAGACCAAGAACTTAGCCCAGTGCAGTATTTTCGGCAAACAAGCGACGTAACCGAGTTATGTCATTTTCTTTAATCTTTTCTCTTTTACGCCTTTTCTGGGCGCTTAGCGATGGTCATGACTGTCTCGTAAGACACAAAGCTTCGACATTCAATATTCATCTAGATGGTAACGTTCTTTCGCACTCAGAACAATGTACACAAGTCTTGGTAATAAAAAAGGGTGGAAGTCATGTAGCGGAAGTCGTGAAACGGAAGTCGTGCGCGAAATGTATCAGCTCGCGCTTATTGGCTGACGAGCGATCATTTCGAAGAAGAATGATGTTTCGAAATGAATGATCGTAAATGCAAAAGCGGCCTCTTCATAATTGCAGCTTTACAGAATAAGACACGATAATCGTAAAAATGCAAAAAAAAAAAAAACAAAACAAAAAAACGCAAAATGTTAAAAGGAAAATAAACAAAAAGAAACAAAGCTAAACCTCTTTATCCAATCGCCAAGTGACCTATATGGCTACGGAGATAGTGGCGTCGTATAATACAAGCAGATTGTGGAAAAGTTGTAGTTGAAGAGTTTGTCAATTCTTTTTTAATAATTTTTTGTCAATGGAGAAGTGTCAGTACCGAAAGAGACAATGTAAGATAATGTTGAATAGTTAAACCCGACCTTGCCATTTGACAGCGATCTTGAATCAACCTGTTATATATATATATATATATATATATATATATATATATATATATATATATATATATATATATATATATATAGGGGGTGTACCGTGTGTAACTGAATGACAAAATATAAAGCTTGTTTCGTTTTTCTGAAAAATATGTGTGCGTAATTGAATGACAAAATAGAAAACTTGTTTCGTCACTGGAAAAGACTTCTTCAGACTACTAATAGTTTTAGTGAATATATGCGGAAGAAATACAATAATTCAGTTACATCGAGAAACGCTGAAGTTGCAGACAGGCTTTACTTTAAATTTTTATGTAACGATATCTGAATTTATCAGACAACGAATATTAAAGGATTTATATTTAAAGCTAAGTATCTCTTTAACTTCCTCGTTCATCTATTTATAATTGTCTCCGTCAGTTACATTTCACTTACTCTCTCTCTCTCCATATACATATATATATATATACATATATATATATATATATATATATATATATATATATATATATATATATATATATAGACACACACAGAAAGGTGGGATCTGAGTTTTAAAATACATTTAAAAAAAAGTAAAATCATTCCTGAAGTTTTGATTTTTGCTTGAATTCCAAGTTAACAGATTAAATTTAAAATCTTCAATAATCAAAATACTTTCCTGTATTTTAAACCGAATTTATGCTTATTTTTTCCTGATTATCATTAAAATCTGTAAAATCGCTAATATTGACAAATTTGTCAATGCGACATTATTCTTGTTATCAAATGTCTATTTCATAAAAATATTTTTTTTCTGAAACGTTATTTGAGGATAATTAACTGATTTGAAGTTGAATGAATCTAAATTGAAACACTTATTACTTAATTTTAGTTTAAAATATCGTAGAAAACCATTTAACACGGAGTAGGTGTAATTTTATGAGGTGTAAGACATTTATTAATAGCCTTATCTTTGGGAAATTCATGTTAGGAGGAAATAAATGTGATACGATTACATGAAGTATACAAGGTAAACGATTTTTTGTGTATTTATTTTTTACTACTCTGTTACCTTAAAATTTAAAATTGTTGGGGGATTATAATATTTTATCGAATTTTAGGTGCTTTGTCTTTATAATCTTACTTACAAAAACACTTGGTGAAGAAATATTTAAAAAATACCAAATTTACTCATATACCGCTTTTATTTTATTCTATATTTTATTTTTATTTTTTGTCGTGTATGGAAGTCTGTATTTCTAAAAAGATAAATAATATAATAAAAATATTATATATATATATATATATATATATCAAAAGGTGAATATATATATATATATATATATATATATATATATACATAAAGGTGAATATATATATATATATATATATATATTTGTTGTGGGGCAGACCCATTTTACAGAAGATGTACTCGTCCAAAATATACTTATAGTGACAGAGAGAATACCTGCAAGAGGAGATACGTTGAGTCAGGGAGAGAGATACGGAGACAGTACACAGTGTGTTCACAGAGAGATTTACGAGAGTCCACAGAGAGAGAGATAATTACGGCTTCACTTACAGAGACTTGTACATATATTTTCTACTAACCCGTATTCCTGGACTACTAATCATCATTTCAAGTTTGTATTCTTACGTTCAATACACTTATTTTCCTATTTCAATTACTGGCGTTATTTATTTATTTGTGCAGGATTCCATTCCCGGAATCCACAACAATGAGTTTCACTGAGACAATCGTAGTTGCGTACGAAGTATATACACAGCGGAACACTGAATTTTTACAGGTAAGGATTCCTTAGTTTTACAATTAAAATAAAAGTCTTTGTATCATTAATTGTGACTGACATTTAGACTGACTAGGATAGTTAGCATTTAAGCAAATACATACGCCCGTTTTTTCTACGATTAGCAAAGGATGATATATACATGTCTACATACATACATACAAAGAAAAACCTACAAGAGACACGTAAACGCAATATCTGAAAATTAAGAAATCGTTATAAACAAAAGGTTCAGTTCGGTCTTCCCTGTCGGTTGCCTAGATCGATGTAAATTCGAGGAGGGTCGGACGGCAAAGCGGCCCGAGCGTTGTGATGGAAACAAGAAGGATGTGGACATATAAATATGTAAATAACAGCAAGAATAATGAAGAAATAACAATGATCTGACACTCTCGTCACCTCATCTAACGAGAATACAGTCTCAGTTATTTACTGTCATCGATAGTAATGAAAAGCTGTCACAATTACAAAAACATCTGATCACCCTCTAAGCTCATCTCTCGTTCTCTGTTTCTCTCCTTTCCTCTTTTCGTCCACACACTCACTTTTACACACACACATACACACACACGCATACACACACACCAGACGATAAACGTTATTTTTGGTGGTTACAAGTCCTTGAGTTAGCAACCCTTAGACTTTTTAAGTGAAATTAATGTCAAACGGCCTAGAGAATCCCTACTAAAGCGACACTTTTTTTTTGTTTTATTTTTTAGTATGACTTCTCGATCCAGGCCGGTTGACATTAACTTCACTATTTAATAATTAATTTAAAAAAAACTGGCGTGTTAGCTAAAATACGTCTGCCCAAGAAAAATAACAATACTACTACTATTACTACTACTACTACTAATAATAATAATAATAATAATAACAATAGGAGTAGATAGGCTTGACTATTGTCCGGATCAAACTACTCGCAGGATTTTGAACAGGATCAGAGGTTTCTTTGTTTCCTGTTTAGGATTGGGTTTCGCATTCCTTCTAAAGTCTATTTCAACTCTATACTTCTAAAGCTTTCGCCTGAACTCTGAAATTTTATCTACTAATTATTTTTTCTCCTTCCCCAATAGGAGTAAGTAAGTCCGCCTATCGTCCGGTTCACACTCTTCCCCGGTCTTCTGAACAGGAGTAGAGGTTTATTCCTTGTTTCCTGTTTAGGTTTGGATTTCCGGTTCCTTCTTAAGTCTACTTCTATACTATACTTCTAACGTCTCCAACTGAACTCTGAAAAGTTACTCACTAATTAAATATTGACCTCTTCGAGTTAACCATTATTTTTTGTATGGTTCAAATAATTTCACTTCTAACCATTTCTTATGCTAATACAACGCACGCATACTAACCTTGTACCTTGAGTGACTCTTGCTGCCTGCACTGTTTGAACATTAGTAAAAAAAAATGTTAAAAACAAAAGACTTTCTTAATGTTTAAAGATAGCTTAAAGTACTCGGATAGTAAAAAAAATATATTTAAATAAGTACCGGAATCCAAGAAAATGAACCGAAAATTATAGAAGCATAACTTAAAAAACCCTTAAAAAATCGTTCATATATATCACACACATACGCACGCGTGCATTTATACATATATAATGTGGTGACTGTGTTTGAAAAATAACAGAAGACATTGCCATCGCTATAGATATGCATATATAAAAATCTACATATTGAGTTAATTTTTTTAAAAAAATCATACTTGAGAATAGAACAGACGAAAGCTTTCGGATATACAGAACATTTGGACAGTTTTTACACACTTCATATCCAGAAAAGAAAGCCCTTATAAAAATACTTAAAAAGAACAAAAAGCTTAATCGCAGTACCTTGCCAGTCGTCTTTAATGAAACTAATATATATATATATATATATATATATATATATATATATATATATATATATATGCATGTGTATGTGTGTGTGAATAGATGTATGCGTAATATATATATATATATATTTATACACACACACACACACACATATATATATATATATATATATATATATATATATTTACCTCGTCACACCACTGAGACGTGATGTGACACAAGGTCGCGATATATACATTTTCTTCTTTTAACAGTATAATTAATGTTAACAAAATATCTACACAAACACTTGCACCAAGTAAATATGATATTCATAGTAATAAATTGTCAGATTGAAAAATACATTATTAATTGCTTAAAAAATATCTCATATATATATGTGTGTGTGTGTGTGTGTGTGTGTGTGTGTGTGTGTGTGTGTGTGTTTAGTTCGTTAGTTAATTTGACGACTTATCACACTTGAATTATATATTGTCGCATATAAACCAAGTGATAAAAATCACAATAAATTAATAGATAAACATATAAAGTTCAAATTTATGCTTCAATTAAACATGGGTCGGGTTTACGGCTGTAATTCACTCACATCATAGCAACAGAAATTTGCCTCGTGCTCAAGGAGATAAAAGAATACTTGACAGGAAATGAAACGTACACAAATAACAGAAAAAGTATGGTAAATTGTACGTTAATTTCACACCATTTATTTATATTTTTTGTGTGTATTGGCGTGTGTATTTTTTTGGTTATAATTGTGTTATGGTACATATGATAAAAGGGAGAATATACTCTACAGTATTACACGCCATATCACAGAGAGAATTTGGACAAGTGTTGCTCGTACCAAGGTTCGTGGCGAAGAGATTGAATTTAACGTCTTTTGGCAGGATGTCCATATTTCCGGCAGTAACAGTTTTTGTTGCATGCTGCTAGTATTTTTTTTTTTAATTTGTATTTAATTTATTTTATACAACGTTTTTATGTTATTGTTTTATTTTATTTTATTTATAATTTTCATTATTATTACTATTTTATATTTTATCTATATATATAATAATAATAATAATAAAAATAATAATAATAATAATAATATTATCTTTACAGGTTCATAGTGAAATCTCGAAATATTCATCCGGAATATGATCTCTTTTGTACTGAGGATCTTACCCCACAGCAGCAGATATAGTTAGCGTATTCCTCTAACAAGTAAATCTATGTATGCATATACAAACACTCATACAAAGGTATATAAATAATTATTTTTTTAAATTAAAAGATTGTATTCATTTAATTAAAATAAAAAATTATTTTGTTTTATGTATTATACACACATAAAGAGATATATACGCGTTTGTATATATATATATATATGTACTGCGCGTGCGCGTATGCTTGTGAGTATGTAGACATGTATTTATATTTTGATGCATGTATTTTGGTTGTTTTGAAGATGAAGACAAAAACATTTATTTGACACCCCATATATTTGTTTTTCAACATAATTTCAATCATTGTCAATGCACTTAATTCAATGCCTTTCCATTGAACATACAAATCGAATATGATATAGTGGATTTTTCAGATAAACATTCAACTAATAACTAAGTAAAACTACGAATTTATTCATCATCCACCCTAATATATACGTGTTATGTAAAATTATATCTGCACGGCTTCATAGACAAGGCAAATACACACAACGTAAGTGTATTTGTGTTTTGTAGTAGTAGTAGTAGTAGTAGTAGATGGCGTAGTATGTGCATCAATAAATTCTCAGTCTGAAAGAGGTTTGACAAAGTTTTTAGTTGAATTATCGTAAATTTTCACAGTATAATATCCGATTTATATCATCTGAGGATAAATATTAGGTTGCGTGGAAGGAGGTTGTGTCTAAATATGGATGCTTTATTTATCGTCATTTGACAAGCGACTTACTGATGTACACATGACAAGGGAGATACTATCTCCGAAAATATAAAAATAATCTTATATAGGATATAATATTACAACACTCTCTCGTATACTCACGTGACATAATTCTGACCAAGTTGATTTACAGCAATATATGATAAATATAAATATGATAATAATTTCAGGTAGATCCTTGTGCATAGCGTAATAATAATAATAATAATAATAATAATAATAATAATAATAACCAAAAGAGGTTGCAAAAACATAACAAATTTTAGAAATTTATCATATTAAGTTAAAATAACCAATGTTCAATAAAATCACATATGATTCTGGAACAAACTTTCTAAATTATATTTACATTCTCAGAATTCACATTACCTCAAAGTTCCAACACCACAGAATTTTAAAACTCAAGAAAAAAAACTTGACAACACGTACATTCAAAGCCCAAAATTAAAAATCATTCCAAAGATATAAACTATAACACAAAATTGGAATTTCATAAAATTACTTTCATTCTTTATAATGTCTAAAAACAGTCCAAAGTACTGTATGTTTACAAAGACAATCGTGAACTATGAACAGTTCCTTCCATATTCAACACCAATATATATATATATATATATATACAGCAATCATCCAAAAGAAAAACTTATAAGAAACATATAGTAATAACATGTCTGTTCTCTTAAAAAAAACCTTGTCGAATGAATATATAATGCCCAGATTCACCCACTATATATATATATATATATATATATATATATATATATATATATATATATATATATATATATATATATATATATTACATTCGATTACGTGCTAATACCCTTGGGAAAGATATGAATCCTCTTCTTCTCCCTCCAGCTATAGGTAAATAGCAGGATAGACTGGGTTCTATAGCCTTGAATGGCAACTGGTCTAGAAGGAGGACAACTCTGAATTCAAAACCTGAGGAGGGTCGTTTGGGTCCTTGTGGCACGTAGTGCACCAGGTCTCTGTATTCAGCCCTTCAAAAGGTGTGATTCTGCACAAAGCCGTCACCACTATAATCAAATCACATGTGCTGTTGTCTGGCTGTCGGTTCCTAGGTACTGAGCTGATTGACCCTCATACGTCGAATACGACGGGTGAGCCTATCATTCATATATATATATATATATATATATATATATATATATATATATATATATATATATATATATATGCAGATAGATAGATAGATAGATAGATAGATAGATTGAATTGGGATCAATATAAATCAAATATGGATTGGAATCAGATAGAATGATAGGATAATGAACAAATAAGAAACGTTTATAAGTCATGTTTCACTTTTATTGCGTCTTCATTAGAGAATGAAACATGGAGTAGAAAAAGTAAAGTCTGGTCTTTTTAATTTTTGTGTTTGTTTTTAATTGGTTTATCAGATCTCGCGTGCATCTGTCATCAAGCAGCGTTCATGTGTATAATTCATGTGTGCATGTGTATCAATATTCATATTCCTATCCTCCATGACTCTATCAAAAATATTTTAAAATAAATTATTTATTCTCAAAACTAGGATCTTTGCAAACACATCCAAGACAATCGCAGGAATAATTAAGAAGAAAAATAGTTTCAACATCACGTAAAATGCCAGGCTTTATGACATAAAAAAAAACTGAAATGTACGAAGAGTTATGTTGGTGAAACATTTAGCAATCCAAAAGCCCGCTTCTACGATAAATATTTTACCATGTATAAATACACAACAAACACAATTTATTATATCACCAACTTTTATAAAATCCATATTAAAAAGTTTCTAGAATAGCACAACCGGTGGAACATAAAATTTTTCACCCTCAATCAAAACGCTTGCAAGTTAAAATACGGACAACCCCCAAATATAGATAAAAATAACAATTAGAGACGCGCGTGCACACACACACACACACACACACACACACACACACACATAAATGAATAAACATAACCATCCGAATCCAGCATAGAAAAACATTTTCTACAGCTTATCAGGTTATTTAAAGCCAGAAAATATATTTTGATTATAAAAAAAAAATTGGAGATAATAATGTCTTAGTGATACAAGTCTTACAATTTAACCCATAGCTGGGAGGAGAAGAGGTGGATTCATACATGTCTCAAGCGTATTTGAGCGTAAGTGTATATAACGAACCGGACTAGAATTGGAACACGGCTCTCCGTTTATCATTTTCGAATCGTTATCCATTACATCAACCACACATTCTCGCGTTCAGCACGTTGTATTCCCAAGTTGCTACCAGACACAACGTTGCTTAACTTCGGTGATCATACGGGGACCGGTGTTTCATTGTGATATGGCCGTAAGCCAGACGAATTATAATTATGATACACATACACACATGAATAGACACGAACGCTGATTGACAAGATAGGTGAAAGTGAGGTCTGCCTAACCAAAGAGAAACACAACAATTAAAAGTACCAGAATCTTCTTCATATTTCATTTTCTGATGAAGCTTTAATAAAAGCGAAACATGTTAGATTTGTAAACGTTTCCTATTTGATCCTTATTCTATTATATGTGTTCTTTTTTTTTCCAAATTCGGGAATTTTTTGTTCATACTAAGACTCGAAAAAAAAACACTACATAAAGTTAACTATTTTTTATTCATAATGGTGAATGTGCTAAAATTATTCAAATTTTTAACAAGAAAAATCACAAGATGACGTTAAAAATTTCCGCAAAACATTGATTTATTTAAGATGTAAAAATCTATTATGGCACGTCTTTCAATTGTATTTAGATATGTTGCATTTAATTTCAATTTTTCTAGTTAAATTGTTGACATATATTGCATAGGATCCATTACTGTAAATAATTAGGTAACAATAAAATTTGTATATTATATGAATACTTATGAAAAATGAGATGTAGTATAGTGCAGGAAGCACAAGACCATTATATATATATATATGATGGACTCTCACGTCGAACTCGACGTATGAGGGTCAGAAACTGAAAGCCCGACACCCGCACAGGATTTGATTATAGTGGTGAAGGCTTTGTGCAGGGCCATCCACACTTTTTGGAGGGAGGGACGAATACAGGGACCTGGTGCAACGGATGCCACAAGGTCCCCAAACGACCCTCCGCAGGTTTTGAATTCAGAGTTTTCCTTCTCCTAGACCAGTTGCCATCCAAGGCTATAGAACCCAGTCTGTCCTGCTATTTACCCATAGTTGGAGGGAGAAGAAGAGGATTCACACCTTTCCCAAGGGTATTAGCACGTAAGTGAATGTAATGGATTCGACTGGAATTCGAACTCGGCTCTCCGATTCCTCAATCCAAGCCATCATCCATTACTCCACTGTGCCTCCTTATTTATTTATATATAAAAATAAATAAGGAGGCACATATATATATATATCTTTAATTCGATATATATATATATATAATGAAAACAGAAAACTTTAAGGGTCCATTGGTTATAATTTATTTCCCCAGGGAATTTCTTTTTCCCTGGTTCACCAAACCACACTTGCAAGGGTGAAAAAGTGAATTTAGATTTACGTATATTTTTATACTCTTCTGAGGGGTAGTTTTAAGTTTATGTAAGGTGATATAGAAAGTGGGGAGAGAGATTGTGACAGATATGCTCGAAATTAGAGAGCGAAGGGAGAGATACAAATGATTTTAAATTTATTTTTATCACAATACTTAATAGTAAGGAAGTGGAGTAAGGACCAGACATTGACCTATTTACGGTCATCTCAAAGGAAGCGATATATCTCACAGGAAACGATTCCGCTTTCTTTCCTTAATACACTTCCCCTTCTTATTTGCTTTCTTCTCTCGAAATCGTATGTGTGTCGGCCATTATTTAAAGATTTAAAATGACAAGTTTTTCCATTTCATTGAAGCAGATATTGAGCAGATGAGAACGTTATCGCTTCCTCTGTCTTCTCTTATTTCTTTCTATCTTTCTTTCTTTTTTCTCGATGAAAACAAAGAGTGTCTCCGATATGCTTTTCTCCGTCTTTTCTCGCATTCAAAATGGAATAGCCCAATGTTTATTAGGTAATGACAGGATGTAACGCACGTGCTAACTAACTAAACAACAGCGGAACAAGCAAAATTTAAACGGGATGTGTTTGAAACAGAAAATTGACGCAGCATTTACCGCAAACGCACGGACATGTTCACACAAAACGACAAAAGGCTTATGGCGAAAGTAAGCCCAGAGGACGACGCTTAAATCGAATATGATGAATACTACACTGAAACTGTCATGGCATCTACCTTTGGCACGCAATGCAGACTAAAATGTGCTTAATACCTATGTCAGTAAGTGTTCTTTTTAAGTAAACGCAGTTTAGTTGGTAATTTATACTCTTTGACACACTTTAGTTAGTTTGTACCACAGACAGTGCATACTTCCGTTTATACTGTCACGAATATACCACCTCGTGGCTAGAAAACTTTTAGGCTTTGACTATTGCAAAAGAGTGAATATCATACATAGTTTATTATACACTGAGTTGTGAACCATGATTTGTTCTACATATACAGCGAGGCAATCCTGAGAGAATTGGAAACCCTACCGGGATTTAGCATTGGCGGCCACAGTATTAACAACATAAGATGCGCAGATGACAGAGTACTTATAGCAGACACGGAAATGAAATTACAAAATCGCCTACAGAAGATAGCGACGGAGAGTGAGAAGAAGGGACTAATCATAAACTACAAGAAGACAGAGTGTATGGTCGGCAGTAAGAGGATGATACCGAAATGCGATTTGAAGGTCGGGAATACTAGAATCAAGCAGACGCAAAAGTTTAAAGCTTATACTTAATATCAGGAAGAGGCGGCTAATGAGGAAAGTGGGCTTGGAGAATCCGATGCTCACAGATCGAATAGAGGGAAAGAGAGACAAGGGAAAACAACGCGTCTCATACCTGGCGGACTTAAGCAAGTGGATGACAGAACGTGGTTTTGGTGGGGGGGGGAAGCAGAGGGAAGGTACTTGTGAGAGCTGCAAGGGAGAGAGGGAAGTGGAGAGGCATGATCACTACGCCCTGAAAGGACATGGCGCATAAAAAGTAAGAAAGGTTATACACTGCTTATTATGATACTACTACAAACAGCTAAAATGTGAAATTTAATGTAGGTTGACATGCCATATTCAGTCAACAGGCCTTGATCCTTGAAAAACAGCATTTTAAATCAGGACTTTTAAATGGGCTCGAAAGCCTACAACACATATGTTTGGGAAACTATTTTAATCGCGAAGTAAATTCAAACCTATATATTATTCTTTTTGTCTAATTGACGCCAAATCAATTGGAACGATTCGGAATTTCATTTAGTCATATATGCATATATATATATATATATATATATATATATATATATATATATATATTCATATATATTTACATATGTATATATATATACAGATATATATACATCTATGTATATATATATATACATATATATATACATATATATACATGTGTATATATATACATATGCATATATATAAATCTATTTATATCTATCTATCTATCTATCTATCTATCTATATATATATATATATATATATATATATATATATATATATTATAAATTTACTAATTTAAAAATATGGTTCCATCGCTACGCAGGAATTTTTTTTTTTAGTCCTGTTCCCTAGTCCCTAGTTTCATAATATATATGATATAATATAATTAATATAATGATATATATGGCATAGTAGTCCGTAGTCCTGTTTCAGTTTCACGCGAATTTTGGAATAACTTATTTTGATATTTACTGAATTTTATAAGCACATATTTATACTCTGTAGATTTGCATTGAGCACTGTCTTGTAAAAATAAAAATAATTAATAAGAATTCCGGATTATATATCATACTGTTCTTTCTCTTTATTATTATATAATATATATATATATATATATATATATATATTTATATATATATATATATATACGAATAATGACAAAAAGAAAACTTAGCCGACACGTTTCGTTCTCTGATGAGTTTTCCTTTTGTCTTTAATCTCCCTTCACAGAAATATATTTTATTCATATCTGAAATTTGACACACACACACACACACACACATATATATATATGATACATATTATGCGTATATATATAAATATAAATATATATATATATATATATATATATATATATATATATATATATATATATATATATATATATATTTAGAAAAATATGACAAACTAGAAATTTTTTTCTTGTGACTTATTAGAATTTCAGCGTACTGTGCTTTGTTGATGTTACCATATCTACACATGCGGACGAAATGATACAGCGTTATATCATATCATATATATATATATATATATATATATATATATATATATAATGTAAATATTTGTGCATATGTATGTAACAACTCTGGGGATATTTTCCAAAATCTGAATAAATGCGCAAAGATCAAACTTTTGTTTAAAGCTTCTTGGTCGGGCCGAGAACTTGTCGGTACCCGCTTCTTATTACTACAAACTTTATGAATTAGTGGATATATGTGTTTCAGTAGACGCCGTGTATTTTTTCTAATAGCGTGAATTGCATCTACCGGCTTGTGTAGTCTTCAGCTTTCGATTCTCCTTTGTAGGGGAAAGCACCATCTGATTTCGTGTGGTATATATCGCTCCGCGCATTGAAATTCACAACCTAGCAAGGATCAATTACTCTTTTACATGATTTAATAACACATTTCTTTATTACGCCTCTTGAATGCACAGGCCTGTAGATGTAATTAACACTGTTAAAAATTAGGGTGTCTACCCATACACATGTACCACTAAAATATAACGTGTAACGTTATAAGTAGTTAGGTCGGATTGAATAGAAGAATAAAAAAATAGTTTAATTCTTAAAAATTACTTTGTTTACGTTTCGGATACCAAAGTAAATTTAGTAGAATTGCACTTTCCACTAGAGATGGACTTTTGAGAAGATGTAAGCAGAATTTCTGTATGAGGGCAAATAGGCGTTGCTGGGTTGTGAAGCTCGCTGAATCCGAGCAGTTTAAGACACAGTGGAACATGCGTATTTTTCCTTATAAATGGGGACGCAGGTTCTAACTCTGCCGAAGTCTTTATTAAGAGTCTCGAATGAATATGCTGGTAGATCTACTTGTACTTGTGACGGCATTCGCCCAGGCTCGGTTGAGCCGTCTCCTTCCAACGAATTTGCCGAATCAAATTCATTTTTCAGAGTAACAAGGGAATTTGAATTTTGCAAGCGGTCCCCAAAGCCGCGCATGTATATCCCTGTCAAAGGAGAGTGGTGCTCTTGTATGTCGCAGAATTTCCACAGACGCAGAGAGAAGAGCAACCAAACAGCCGCCGGGTCCCGATGCAGACGTTCCTTGAATTGCTGGTACAGTGTAACCCGGATATAAGAGACCCGGATATAAGAGAAACTCGGATTTAAGTGAGATTTTCTTTGGTCCCAAATTAGAGCCTGTGTTAATGTATATATAATAGACCAAACCCGGATATAAGAGAAACCTGGAAATAAGAGCCTTCTTCTCCGGTCCCGACAACTCTCTTATATCCGGGTTACACTGTAGATGCATTTTACACTGTAAAAAAAAAAAAACTACTCAAACAAGTGTATTCGCTAAAATATAACATCTAAGGTAATAAGGAATAATGTCGGATTAAAATCTTTTTAAATATCATAAATCCCTTAGAAATTTCATCTTTTTGTATGAACTCTTAGGACTATAGTAAATTCTGATTTATTACATCTCTACAAAGGCATCCAAATATCTATTCAAAGGTGGATGGAGACTTGGCCGTCTTCTAAGCCTTTCTTGTTCCATCTTTATTTTCTATCAGCAATGCCCGATAGCATGGAGGCCTTCGGATGGGAAAACGAAAAAAATTATTGAGTGCAAAGAGAGAACGAAAACTGCATGATGCCCGAGACAAGGCAGTAAAGAAAAGCGAGAAGAAAGGAACAACTCTCAATTAGAAATACCAAAATCAGACAAATATAGGAGTTTAAATATTAGGGAAGTATTTTAACAGAGGTTGGAAAATGTGATACAAAGGCGCATTAGTATAACAGAAGATGCAGTCCAATACCTAAGCGAAGTATTAAGACGCAGGAAATATTCGCTAGAAACAAAGAAAATTCTGCTGAATTACTATGTAATTTCAATCCTCCTATGTGGTAGTGAACGCTAGGCATTCTCCTGTCAGGTAAAGAGAAATCTGGAAGCAACAGAAATATACTTTTATAGTAGAATGCTGGGAATTCCATGAACGTAGCGCGTAAGCAACGAGGAAGTCGTAAGGAAAATGAAAACAAAAAGTACACTTATAACCAGAATCGAAAGAGACAGTTGACATTTTATGCACACATAATAAGGAAGGAGGGCTTGCAAAATGTGACACTAACGGCATATTTCATAGGCAAAAAGAGACAGGGGGGAGCAACGGGTCACGTTCCCGAGGAAAATTGTGTGAATAGATGGTGTATGAGACACGTAGTAAGGATGTTAAAAATACAAAAGTTACTATGAGTTACAAAAGATAGAAAGTTGTGGATAGCTATGATCACCTATATCTGGAAGGGACACGGTAAATATAATAATAAGAAGAATGGATAGCGAGTAAGTCTGGTTGACTACGCAGTACTGAGCTTGCTCGTTATTTGTGGCCTTGTGTCAAACTATTTAAACTACAACAATAATGACAAAGGGAAAGCGTAAAACAGACGAATAAAATCCTACCTTAGTCATTTTCTTCCTATTACTCGAAAGCCGCCCTTTTTAGGGAGCCATCAGTAACCCTTATCATGTCGCCTGCCACTATCATGGCGTATCGAGCATGTGTTAATTTACCCACCGACTTCTTTAAATGATTGAAAGTCCTGCGTCGTCGACCAACGTTCCGACACGTGGCCAGACAATAACACCTAGAACAAATACTTTTTTTTTTATTACTCGTCTCTCACTTCTAACTTAACCCGTTCCTTTTCTCGTTCGTACCCCCGCCAACTTTTTCAGTGCCTATTTAAAGGACTCAAACGCGTGGTTGTGGAGCGGTAAACAAGCACACCGCTACTTCATCAATTCATTGAGACTGCTATGTATTCCACATTTTCTGTTTGTGTCGTGTTGTTGTCGACGAGACGGAGCCTTTTTTCCCAGTTCACTCATGCTAAGCATATCCGTGCCAATTTCGCATTGACGCACTTAGGCGAATCAGCATTAATTTACATGTACCAAGTCGAGAGAAAAATAAAATAAACGCGAGCGATATGGAAACATTAACCCCGGGGCTTTGTGAATGCTACCTTCTTCGTCTTGATTTTATTTTAAAGTAAAAGGAGACAAGAAAGTTATTAAAGAGACAAAGCTGACCTATCCATCGAAAACACGAGATTTAAACAAAAAATAAATGAATATCACGTGTAACTTAGTATTTTTATCATAAGAAAATAATTTTGCAATTTTTATTTCATAAATAAAAAAAAATTAAATCAAAGCTTTTGTTGCCAGTTAAAAAGTTATTTCTACTTTTTCTCTTTAATCAGTTCACCCCAAGCAAGGTGATAATGTTACGACGACGCGAGGTGCTATTGGAAGTAAAAAAGAAGGAAAGGACTTTAAAAGGACACTGAAACCTAATCCTAAGCAGGAAACAAGGGATAATCCACTAATTCTGTTCAGAAAACAGGGGAAGAACATGAACCGGACGATAAGTGATCATGTCTATTGTTATCGATAAGAATATAAAATAAATAATTAGTAAATAAAATTTAAGATTTCAGAGGAAGATAATAGACTAGTGATCTCCACTAAATGTTCCATACTTAAGGTTTAAAATGATTTTTTTAAAAATGTAAAAGCATTCTTGAAGCTTTCTTTTTAGCTTTGATTGAAAGCTAAATGATTAAATTTACGATTTCCAATGAGCAAAATATTGTATTTCAAATAGAAATTATATTGATTTGAATCTCAACTTTATCGTCGCTTCAGAAAATCGATAAATATCGGCCATTTTGACAGATTTGTAAACAAAAGTTAATTCTCGGTTTTAAGAATCTTCCAAAAATAAAATATATTATTTCAGGAAAATTAACAAATATAAAGTAAAATTAATCTAATTTGAAACAGATATTACATATTTATAGCATAAA
Organism: Acanthosepion esculentum; assembly: GCA_964036315.1. NCBI lineage: Eukaryota > Metazoa > Mollusca > Cephalopoda > Sepiida > Sepiidae > Acanthosepion > Acanthosepion esculentum. The sequence continues at coordinate 59,538,320 of OZ038478.1, forward strand.
ACGTAGTATATAAGCATTTCTTAACCACAGGGTCTTGTTTTTCTGACGTGTTAATCAATTGATTGGCAGCTTAAAGTGTTGAAACCAGAAATTGACATAAACTTATGAAATCTAAATGAATGCGTTGTTTTTGGTTATTTTAGTATTTTTAAACTAACATAATATTTTCCGAAATTATCTAATATTTTATTGAATTTTAGTTACTTATATATTTATTTATAGCCTATCAAAATAACTCTCACAAAAAGAATAGATTTAAATAAAGTAAAAAGTAAAAAACTACTAAAACTACTATTTTTATGAAATAGGACTTAATATAAAAACAATTTGAAAGAAAATTTCAAAATGACACGAAAATTAAAAAATAAGAACTTCAAATAGAAACTGAATAAGAAAAATTTAATTTCAATTAAAGCAAAAATTCTTTTTTAGTAGAATTATATTGGGTTTCGTCTCCAGGTTCTTTCTTCTTAACTAAGTGAAACTAAAAAATTTAATTGCGGTATGAGTCACACTAAAATAAATACATAAAATAAAACTATTTAGAGAAATAGTAATTTTTAAAAAGTAAAAATTACTTTAAATTAAAATTTTGAAGGAAGGATTTGCAAATCCTGTTGAGATGTAAACACGATGAAATACAAATGAAATTGAAAGAATTGCAGATGGCCAGATTTTTAGGGAGGACTACTTGACTGACATCAATACTTACGAAAATGGGTATGTTTGTACGCTAAAAATCCCAAACAAAAACCCATTATCATTATTATTATTATTTCCAACTATTATTTTAACTACCCTCACGCCTCGGTAATGCTTATTCTTTTAAAAAGCTGTGATTAGAATTGTAATGAAATCTAAACATATAAATGAAATTTATGTATTTTCTTTGTATATTTCTTTTGTTGAAAACAAAAATAATAAACACTATTTATATTGTTTATTGGAATGATTGGCGAAAGATTGACTAATTACCACTTGATTCGAACTTCATAAAATGGTAAATAATAAGGATTTACTTGTAGTTGATACACATAATTTAATACTTTATTTATTTTTATTTGTTTATAAATTATGAATAAGTATTTGTTTTCATATTTATTTCTTTATAAACTGGTAAATGATAAATATGGAATTGCTTTAGTATTAATAGAAACTTATTTTTTGCAAGTGAAAAAGCTAATAAATAAATGGTGTTTAATATTTTTGTTGTAAATTTTCAAAAACAAAAATAGTTTCCTTTCATCATATGTTTAGGTCTTATTAAAATTCTAACAAACATTGCCGAGGATGGAAGGTATTTAGAATAATAGCGTTATCAATGGAACGAAGAAAAAAACTTCTTTTGCTATTTATGTTTTGCTTTTTTCTGGCATGAAAGTCGGAGTTTGACAAAAGATTTTAACTAATTTTTATTTTTTTACAGGAAAGTTATATTCTCAGGTACTCTAAATGTTATCGTTCTTTCTAGTACTGACGGGAGTTTCTTCCCAAACCGTTTGTCTAATGCAATGTGGATAGTTACAATCTTGATTATATCATTTTTCCATTTTAGTCACATGTGCTACCCGTTTTTGTTGTTTCTTTATTGTGGAATAAAGCAAAGTGATTTCCGTAACGCTCTTTGTGGTTTTGCAGCACCAAAGCCTGATGAATGGGTGTGTCTTTTAAGAAATAAGGTATTCATTCATTTGAAGCCATTTTAAATATGAAGAGATTAAGATAGTGTTATGGTGTAAAACCATAGAAAGATAACACGGACTCGAATATAGGTTAAATAGTATATTCTCGGAAAACGTAGTACAAAAGTAAATGGGGATTGGAGAATACTTTCTCTCACTGGTGTCCCGACTCACTCACTCTGTGGCTACTACTCGGTGACCCTCACTTGGTGACTGACTTTACTCAGAGTTGGTAGCCATATTATATAGGTGTGGAAGAGTCCATTTGTAGGTAGGTCCCCACAATAGATAGTGTTGAGTCTTGACTCATTGTTGAATCTCGACTAATGCATGGAATAATAATGCAACACAAAATGTACTTAGAACAAGAATGTATTATAACAAGAAAGTGTACACAATATTTACATATAGTATTTCTGTATATTTCTGGGAAGACCGTTCCTGGAGAATGTGTTGACTAAGTCGCAGTCGGGCAGAGTCTCTAGTTGGATCTCTGTATTCGCTCCCCTGTCTTCCGGTACCAACGATATTTATATCGTCGGTACTCCGCTATGCAGATTAAGTGGATCCTACCACAACAGATAGATAGATAGATAGATAGATAGATAGATAGATAGATAGATAGATAGATAGATAGATAGATAGATATGAACAGATTAAGACGGATAAATAGACAGTAAGATATGGAGAGATTAAAAAAGAAAGAAAGAAAGACAGACAGACAGAAAGCAAGAAACACTATATGTTCGGTATCCATAATTCAATCATTAATTACTGAGTTTTAAAAAATAGTTTCTTTTACACTCTTCAGAAAGCATCATTAATGTCATCTTATTTAGCTTTCTCTTAAGTACAATCCCTTCACCCGAGACCTAGGTTAAGCCAAGGTAGTAAATATATACATTCTGTTAGGACAAATTGTGATGTTAAGTGATACTTAACACACACACTGTTCATATTTTCTTTACATTTCTATAATCTTCTGAATAAATGGACAATTTCACAAAGTGTAATTTTTTAAACTACTTGTAAACGGGGACAATCAGGGTTCTTGTTAATATTCCTATCTGTACCTTTTTTTTTAATAGTATCCAGAGCGCAGATTATTACAGGCATAACATCAGTTTTAACCTGCCACATTATTTTCAATCTGAATTTCAAGATCCTTATAATTATTTTGTCATATTTTTAACAGATATATTTTCTATATGATGGCACTAACATATTTATGAGAAGACGTGTTTTTTGTTGTCTTTAATAACAATATCTTGTTTATGCCTGTCACTATGAATGTTAAAGTACCAAATAATAGTGTCTTTTGGGCATTCTATGACTTGTTCAGGATGCTGGCCATATGATTATACTGCCCAATCTTATGATGTTGATCTCTGTCTTCCTTCCATGTCAAGTGTGGACAGCTGGACACGCATTTCATCATGATTTTCATCATTTTTAGAATAATCTCCATTACTGTATAACAAGTGGCATAATTTCTGCTTTTGAAGCCGTTTCTAGTTTCATATTTTTTATTCAGTCATATTATTCATTACTTGTATTATTTACATTATTCGTACTGTTATCCTCATCTTCATTGCCATATTCACAACGTTTCGGTCGTTGTACGCTCCGGCCTTCTTCAGGTGATTGGAATTTCGAAACGAACCCTTTATTTGGTACATCGGGGTAGATTGTTCTAGTTCCACGTGCCATGCCCTTTTAACTCAACTCTTCATGTTTTTGTTCACCACTGCTGTGGCCTGGTATTGAACTCACAACACTTTCGGTCTAGTCACTGGCTCTAACCAACGTCTTTATACGCTGGGCCATGTGTTCTTGAAATAACTGAGACATCCGGAAGAGGTATGGCACGTGGAACTAGAACAATCTAAACCCGATAGAGGAAATAAAGGGCTTGTTTCGAAATTCCAATCACCTGAAAAAGGCCGGCGAGTACAACGATCGAAGTGTTTTGAATATGGCAATGAAGATGAGGATAACAGTCCGAATAATGTAAATAATGCAAGTAATCGTAATAACTCATCCCAGAGACATGGACAGATATTATTGATTGTTGTTAAGAAATTAATAATGGTTAATTGTTTATTTATTTGTTATAAAAGTATAATAATTCTGTTAAGCAGATTTTTTCCTTTAACAATATGACCACACACACGCGCATATATGGTTATAAGTAGCTATAGATAGTTTATAGATAGATAGATACCATGATCTGAAGATCGCCAGTGGCGTGCAAACTGGTAGTCATCATGCAGCGTTGATTTATATAGAGCCACAAAGTTTATAATACAAACACTTTATCTCTCGGACTAAGAGTTTATCAGTGAGCAGATATGGTTTAGATATATGGATAATTATGTCATAAAAGAACCTATGAAATAAACTTATTCCGTTACAAGTTGACTACTATACAAATCCTCTAAAATCTATCTATCTATCTATCTGTGTATATGTGTGTGTGTGTACAAGTTGGCCCCAAGACAACTTTACTGTCATACAATAAATTAAATGATGCAAACTAAAACAATAACAAACTAATTTGTTTGTTTGTCTGTCTCTCTCCCCCTCGCTGTATATATATATATATATATATATATATATATATATATATATATATATATATATATATATATATATATATATATGTCTGAGATGAGGTATTATGTACAGTATTTACATTAGTCGGACTATTGTCCTCATCTTTGTCGCCATATTTGTCACAACCTTTCGTTCGCTCAGGCCGATTGTTAGTTGCCAAGGCTCTGTGTGCCACCCTCTGAGTCGCTTCCTTGTAGATATAATTGACCCATTGATCAGAAAGTCTCCTTCATATGTCCGAAACTCCGTCCACTTCGTGGAAATAATCAAAGATGCTCCCATCCTATCCAAACAGATGGTGAGCTTGGACGTGGTGAGTTTGTTCACCAAGGTACCCACGGAGGAGGCACTCTCAGTAGTCAGAGACAGATTGACCTCTGACTCTTCCCTAGAAGAACGGACCAGTATTCCAATAGATAATCTGATGGAGATGTTGACTTTCTGTACACAAACAACACACTTCGGAATGGGATCACACATATATCGACAGG